>MU827812.1:215213-272814 GCA_029204205.1 Desmophyllum pertusum
AAACAATTAAAACGAAGGAATTGAGTCTAAACACGGTGAATTGTAATTTAAAACCCGCAAGTTTGAACGTGAAACTGATTTCCAAAAACGAACAACAAACTTGACTAAAACTAAATTCTGTCGGTTAAAATCAAATGACTACTCGCCTTTTTGAAGAAATACAAGCTCTTTAATTCCACTCCGTAGTTCTCCATTCACTTGACAACGATAAGAGAGCAAAATAATGCGAGAAATTCAGTAAAAAGCTTCTTCGCATCGACCTTCACACGTTGCTGAATTAAAATGTTTTCGCTTGTAGCGCATGCCTACGCTACGATTCCGCGGGTCTCCGCCGGGTTCACGGGCAATTTTTCCCGCTCCCGGGACCAATATTGGCTTGATTAATATGTTTTTGTTGGTCTTACAGTATTAAACGCATTCTGGCAGTTTTAAAAAGCTAAGCGAAATTTTCTACCCTCGCGCGTTGCTGAAGCGGTCCGTGAAGCCTCGGTTACCGTGACCGTGGTCAGAGATAGGAAATACCGCCCGCTCCCGGAACCAATCAGATTGCAGGATTCGCAGGATACCGCCCGCTCGCGCACTGAGAAAAAAATAAATTGAATTACACATCCAACATTTCCATGTTTTAAGCTGTTATCTAGAATAAAATGGCTTGCCAAAGTGAGCAACTTTTTCAAATTTTGGTGGCAACTTTTTCAATTTTTGGCAACTTTTGAGCAACTTTTAGCCTTTTTTTGGAGCAACTTTGGCTGGATTTGCTAGCACAATCTATTCAAGCCTACCTGGCAACCGACTCCCAGTGCCGTACACTAAGCATTTACACTCACATTAATTGAAACAGGAAACTGAACCTGCCTTTAGACATTTCAATCATAATTATTTACTTGCTTTTATAAACAAAAACATTCAATAAATGGACTCACGTCATATACGCCTATTCCTTCTTCATATGGTCTGTAAATAATGGAAAATAACAATTTGTTTTTAGAGCTGATACACAAAGACAGGACACTAAGTTACACGATATACTTAACAAACCTATACATACGCAATAATAGAAAGATAAATAACAATTAAATAAAGCAAATTAAAAGGAAAAAACCACATAGGGTAACAAAAACTACCTAGACAGTGGAATTACAAAATAACTGGCTTCATAAAAGGGGGATCAAAAAAAAAATAACAATGAGATGTTGCATACATTTCTATCAATTTCCAGATTGTTTTTTAAAACAATTGGTAGTTAGATTTGGTCATCATCAAGAATCAAATGAATAATCATTTCCACTATATACTAAAAAGTATTGATAAAAAATATTGATAAGATTAGCACATTGAGTTTTAATTCTCATACCCAGTCCCCATGAGAGATAAAACATACCTCTGTTTTACTGCAGTTCCTAAGAAACAACCTTTCTTGTGCAGCCAAACGATGTAAATAATGAGAACAATGATTATAAACACAAGAACTCCAATTATCGCTGCCAACTTGAACACGACGTCATTACATGAGCATTTGAATTCCTCAGTAGCTATGAAGGGAAAATGGAAATCATTACATAAACGTGGCTTCCCTATGTAAAGACAGATCGTAGCGTTTGTTTTTCTACTGTTGCTGAAGCTACGATGAAAACATGTTCTTTGCTATGGATCGAAATTTTAACAAGAACTGACCCGTGTTCTTCATAACTTTTTTTATTAACCAGTTTGATGATGATAGCTGTTTTGAGTTTTCCTAAACGTGTTTGCGATTGTTTCTACATGTACACATAGCTGTTTCGAGAAAGGTTGTCGGAAAAAAGCGCACGCGACAATCCCGAAAGGTAATCTGGGATATGATCAGCACGGTACGTTCCTGACACTGTGGCCGTCGAACATACTTTTGTTGCTTTCTTTTAGCACTCGCAAACAAACGTCTATGGCGTCTCGTGCCATTTTCTCAAGCTGAAACCATGACCCACAATACCTTTCGGGATTGTCGCGTGCGCTTTTTTCCGACAACCTTTCTCGATACAGCTGTATATGGACAAATATATTTCTATTTATTTCAGACTATTACTCAGAGGAATATTTTCTGTTTCTAAAGAGGTATAGAAAGATGGCCCGCGGCTATTTATTGGAGCGGAGGCTCCTTTTTTAAAACTAATTTTTGGCATGAAAGCGTTAATCGATTGGTCATCTAAACAAGGAATCTTCAAGTTATAGAAGGCTTATAATTTTAGGACAATCGGAATAAACGATACAAGCTTTATTAAAATACCTTGTTTAAAAAAAACGCGAATATTTTCATAAAAACTAAGATATCTTTATTTCTAATTACGTTCAATAAGTTCCAAGACTTCAAGGTCTACTGTAAGCAAGTTTCCACAAAATTGGCTGCATAGAAATTGCTGCACAGTTGACTGCTGAATTTTAGCTTCAAAATAATATGCTTGTGTATTTGCTTCAGCTGTTGCAAGAACGCTTCAACAATGCTAAGATCGCACCTATTGTTAGAAAGCTTGATACCACCTAAACCTTTGCTGAATAATCGGAAAAGATCAAAAATTCTTAGTAAAAGCTATAAGCAAATAAAGAACAAGATGTTTATAGTGCGTAATTTGTGAATTTCAAAATATTCACGTTTGTTCGACTTGTGAAAAAACTACCGATTTGTTTTCCGTAATTTTTAAGTATGATAAAATCCAGCATATATACAAACGGCCTCGCTAGTTTTGGGCTTGTAGCCTCGACGAAGCTAGGCGAATTTAGGTCGCCAAGTTAGCTACTTCATTCCATTTTACACTTGCTTTGAAATCCCCTCGTCTGCCATAAATTATTCAAATTTGCCGCGTTGTGGGATTTATTTTTCACTTGGGAATGTAACGGATCATCGGAAATTTAAATGATAATGAACGATCAATGACATTCCAAGGAAATTTTCGATGATCCGTAATTCCCAAGTGACAAATAAATCTCACAACGCGGCAAATTTGAATAATTTACAGAAGACGAGGGGTTTTCCTAGCATTTTTAAAATGGAAAACATGAAGTAGCTAACTTTAGAAACCAAAATCGCCGAGCTTCGTCGACGCTACACGCCATTTGATTACCATTTTGCACTTCTTCAACTTTATTTTTTATTTGGTGAGGGTGACACATAACAGTATCTCACATCGAACGTTCGGAAATCGAACTCAATCGAACTTAATCGAGCTAAATCGAACGATTGAGTTCGATTTAGTTCGGTTCATCGAACGAAATCGAACTCACAAAAAAATTGTGAATCGAACAAAATCGAACGTTCGATTAAGTTCGATTCTCGAACGAAATCGAACTCGCACAAAAAATTGCGAATCGAACAAAATCGAACGTTATGGTTTTCTAACTCTTGATTATAAACTTAAATATAGTTTGTTTCCTATATGACCATACATTCTGAGTTACTTCTTTTATTACAACATTATCTTTATAGTCTAATCATCAGTTTCTCGATTAAGCACAGAACGTTTTCTATCAGCTCTTTCGTGCTCTCCAAACTTCCCGCGTGCATCATAACTCGATAATCAGTTTCTCGATTAAGCACAAAACGTTTTCTATCAGCTCTTTCGTGCTCTCCAAACTTCCCGCGTGCATCATAACTCGATATACGCACGCTAAAGCATGAACCAATTGTTCCATCGTAGCATGGATGCCTTTCAATTCCAGCATAAGGCGGATTTCACTGGCTTATCGCTTCCCCCCAGATTGTGTCAATGTTCACGGTATTAAGCTATTAAAACTCCACCGCCAGCTCTCCATCTGCCCTTTGTCATTTACTGGAGCCTGTCACAGTGTGCTAATGAAACCCGGGATGAAAATTAAAGAAATACTTATATGCACTGTATAAAAAAAAAATATATAAAAAATCGAACGATGACATTCGATTTCGTTCGATTTGGTTCGGAAATCGAACTCACAAAACAATTATGTGTTCGATTTCGTTCGATGACCGAACAAAATCGAATTCAATCATTCGATTAAGTTCGATTAAGTTCGATTAAAAAATGTTTCGATTTCGTTCGATGTGATACGCCGGGTATCAACTGACGAGCTAGTGGCCCTCCAATTTCAAATGCTCATGTAATGCACGCACGGATTGCGGCGTTTCATCTCCAAAAACATACACGCGTCAACTTTTGTATTTTGCCTTTAGTTCAAAGGTGTTCTAACATAGCGACGTACAAATTGGATGAATGTGGGTTAAAAGCTTCCAGTAGGTTTTGTTAATCCAAGCGAACGAGCTTAGTATATCGGACTCCGATATAAAATGATGAAATATCGATCAGTTAATTATTCGACCAAATGGGATGATAACAAACACGCGTGGCTCTGTCAGCCGGTGCATTTTTCTCTTTTTAATTACATGAAAACAAATAAAATTGTAGACATCTCAGGACTTCAATTTTAACAGAGTTTACGAAAATGTACGTTTTAACATTTAATTTACTTTCAAAAGGGAAGAAAAAACGATGGTGCCGAATGAAATGATTTCTTCAGGTATCTCTAGCAACTTAAACTGCTGACATGTAGCTCGCTTAGAGCTATAAAAGACTCTTACCTTCAGTCGTTGGTTTGTATGAAGTGGTAGGTGGGTTTGCTATGAACATAAAAATAATATACTTCAATACATAACTAAAACCAATTGCAACTGTTTTATTGTTAAATAACTCGTCAGAAGCTTAGTTTATTGTTCAATAAAATGTTCAGGGCGTAAGTCTTTAAACAAGTCTCACGATGGTTTAACTGCACGAATTAACCGTCTGCTTCGACCAGATTTAACTCAACACATTTAAGAGCGTGTCCATGAGAGAACCAGTTAGGTAGCCTGCGTGGCAGGCGTAGAAAGGAGAGGGAGGGGGGGGGGGGGGGGGGGAGTTCCCTCCCGCAGATCGCTCTTCGCGCTCTCTCCTCGCGCTTCGCGCTCGAACTCCCCTCCTCCCTCCCCTTTATACGCCTGCCACGCAGGCTACCAGTTAGGGGTGATACAGCTCAAATCATAGGAAACCCAAGCATAATATTTGCATATCAATGTATTTACAAATATAAGAGTTTGTATGGGATTTCAAACGGAACATTTTGAGCAATAAATTAAATTGAAATTACTGAATAAAGTTCAGGAAACATTACATGGTGTTGTTTGCTATCCTTACAATGTGTTTAAACGCAATTTTGAGCGATGTTAGTTATCGAATATTTTTACAGGATAACCCTTCAGTACAACAGCACTGTTATCAACGGGGTCCTGCTAACTATTAATAAATACAAATTTAAAATACATATATACATAAGTTACAAAAATTAAAAAAAAAAACTACAATAAAAACCTTACAAATAAAAATCGTCCAACACTTTCCTAAATAATACCCTAGAATTAATGTTTCTCAAACTTAAAGGCAGCGAATTAAAAATCGATGCACCTAAAAATAAAAACTTCGGCGTGCGAATTCAAGTTTGACCTTGGGGGAGTTTTCCTGATTTCCCGTTGTTTCTAGTGCTTGCGGCGTTATGATTTAATCGTTCGAAGTAATTTTTAAACGGATAACACACAGATCCATTTAGACAGTCAAATTACAAGAGAGCACGCTTTCTTTTGTAAAAAGTTGTTAATTGATAAAATTCGAAGATCACAGTTTCCCGGACTGGATTTCGGGGAAATGATTTCGAGGGCGTCGGTTCTCAATGCAGCGGATCATGCGTTTACGGGAATCTGACCATCCAAGACTATGATGGCCGCAATACGTAAATATTGGCATAATCATCGTTTGGTAGATTCGTTGGACACTGAAAGTATCAACGCTGGAGCGAATGCGTCGTAACAGGTTAACTCTTCCTGCTGCTTGTGAAAATGAGTATCAAAATTAAGTGTCGGGTCCAGATGCACGCCGAGGTACTTGTTACTTGTTGTGGTGTTGATGGAGAACCGTTAACTGAGAGCTTAATAACTTGACTTCCATGAAACATATTTAAGCGTTTACCGGTACCAAACAGCATCACCTCAGTTTTTCCCTTCTTCAGAGTCATTTTCACGAAAACCAGCTGGTAGATAGATTATCCAAGTCCTGAGTGAGGTTGCTTTGTATCGCTTCAAGTTCACTTGAAGATGTAGCAATCACTGTGTCATCGGCATAGGTGATAATTTTACAATGACGAAGGGGACTATGCACATCATTAATCTTTCACTCGACTCGCAGAAAATTCAGTGAAAGCTTCTTTGCATCGACCTTCTTTGCTGAAATTAAAATGCCGGTTTTCCCTTGGATGCCGCATGCCAATTTCTTCCTCTCCAGAAACCAATATTGGCTTGATTAATGTGTTTTTGTGGGTCTTGCAGTATTTAAAAGCAGCCTGGCAGTTTAAAAAAGCTAAAATTAAAATCCGTGACAGCGCGTGATTAGCCAATCAGATTCAAGGATTTAGGATTCCGGACCGCTGAGATGCTTCAGAAAAAAATAAAATAATTTATTTCAGCTGGCCGATAAAACAGGTTGTTGCTTTTCTACATATAGTCGAGACATTTAATGAAAAGATTGTTTAAAATCCACGGAGAGTCACCACAGAATGCATATAAAATCCCACGACAAAAAGTCCGGCATCTTTGGTGAAAACATTTTGATCCTGCTGTTTAGGTCAGCGGTTCGTTAATTCTGCTTCTGCGACGCAGGTTAGTCCTGTCACGGAGTTTTGTTGGTGATAAATAACCCCTTTTATATCCGATAACGTGAATAATTTGAAATCTTAAATAAGCCACTGTACGTAACGACTGTCTTGATATTCGACCACGCCTCGAAATGTCCATCAAAGAAAACATCAAATGGACTTTGGTGACTTTGACACTGTTGATCATTAGGCATGAAGCTGGAATAATATAGATCCAAGTGTGATGGGCGCTGCGACTGAGGAAGGAATAAATGTGCGAGGCGATAAAAGGGGAGTTTCTCAACAAGTTAACTTTCTAACTTCGCGCGTCTCTTCCTTCGCACGTGCCTCTGCAAGTCGCCCAACCTCGTTCCCAGGGTCTCTCATCTTCCCACCCCTTCTCTCGCTCCAGGGGGCGGGAAGATGAGAGACCCTGGGAACGAGGTTGCAAGTCGCCATCCCTTCTACTCCAGTGCCTTTTACTGCCAAAAATGACTTTTTCTGAGGTCTGGATAATCTGCGAAAGACCCGAACACTGGGAACGGCCACATCGCAATCGCAGAGAACTTTAAATGTTTAACACGAACACGGGCGTAGTTCTCGGACTGCGTTTATTCAAATCAGGTGAAACAACGTTAAAATTTGGTCACGGGTATAATTGGCCTGCTGATGTACAGTATATGTACTGGGCAACTGCATTATTACTAAAGAAACATAATCAGAAAAGATTGATTGGTACGACGTACCTGTTTCACTCAACACATAAAAAGGATTTTTCTCCCCTGGTCGTCTCATATCCATTCTAAACCTGTATTTCTTGTCAGCATTAAGATCAGTCACTTTAAATTCTGTTGTAGATCTATCAAGACGTTCAGCTCCTTTGACAGGCTTCCACTGACCCTCCCCCTCCCTCCTGGATCTCACCACCCCTCCCTCCTGGATCTCAAGACTCAGAGTTGTCACTGCTTGATCTGTTATTGTCCATGTGACCAGTATGACTGTGGCGTCATCTGACATTCTTGTTGCTTTGACTACAAGAGGGGACAATAGAAGCAAACATTAACAATCACCAACAGCCAAAATGACAATGATGATCTGCCTGGAGTGCAAGTGATAGATACAATACGAGCGGCATATCTGTATGGGCATTTACAATGGCGAGCCGTTGTAAATCCCATAGAGATCTGATGCGAATATTGTGTCGAGCTTACGACTCGAATGCATCTAAATGTTCATGTTTATTGACTATCTTGGCTATACAAATCAGGACGAAATATGTATCCGATTTACAGATGTCTCAGTGTATTTTCTTTATGAATTATTAAGAGAGCCTGTCACTAATAACCAGACAAAATTTTAATTTCGCGGCAAGGGTGGAAAATTCGATTTCTCTCTTATTTTAATGTTTGATAGGCTAGGGTATAACAAAAATCACTGGATACTTTTTTTGGCAAAATATCCTTTTATTTGAAAGAAAAGTGCAAATAACCAAATTCCGTTGAAAATCACCATTTGAGGCGTCAAATTATTGCACGAGTTTGTTATCCTCGCAAGCAAAAAACGAATGATTCTACGTTCTTTAAAACACTGAAAACGTTTTGTGCAATGTCTAAATATTTGCCACAACGATTTTGGGAAATATTCCGTTGTTCTTTCCATACAAAATAATTTAATTACCAAGGCATATATTTCACTCACGGTAAAAGTACCTTGTGAATAAAATACATTTTCACCATGTGCTAAACCTTCAAATGGATTAAGCTTCTGGCGGTTGAATTTCAAAAGGGTGGCCTCGAGATTGCTGCAAAAATGTATTTGGGGTAACGGTTGAGAGCGGCGCGAGATCTTTTCAAAGTCCGTTGAAAATCCGGTTATTTGACCTTTAGCGGTCAAGCTTGTGCGGGTCACGCATATAATTTCGTCCGCCTTGTCACATGTTTTAACCCATATGAGATTGAAATAACCACATATCAAAACATTGCGAATATTCTTACCTTATTTGCTGTAGAAGACAGTTCCACTGTTCATTTAGTGTGATTGTCTTGTCGTTCGTCGTATATTAGTTCTGTTTATAACGTCCGATGAACACCGCCAACTGTCAACGTTCGAAAACAGTCGAACGCAACACCAATCTTTGTAAACATTCGACACATTTCATCATCACGGCATCTTGTTCAACGGTTTAGTCATTTGTTGAATGTTCCTCGGTTTTTAGTGCACTAAAACTAAAAGATAAGATCACACTGGAAAGGATAGGACCACAAACATGTCGGCGCTTTTGCAGCCGTTTACGGCCTGGGTCGTCAAGCAACGCTATTTTCATCAGCATTTCAGCGGGTGGGGGATGGGCGAGGCGGCTGGGCGAAAAAGGCTGATAACACTTTCACTGAAATACCAGGAGCCCATTACCAGGAGCCGCTCTGCTGACAATACACATGATTATGATCCAACTTCAGTAGCACGTTTTTAGTACCGTCATCCTACTTTGCTGCAATTTTCTTCTGTTCTGGACGGATGGAGGGGGTCTTATAACAGGATACCGTGTGGCACCAGGAGCCATAATCAAGGCTCCAGGTGGAACTAAATTTTTGCAGATTCTAATTTTTGCTATTTTATTCCGGATCCGCCCAAAAGGTTGTCCCAAAAATGTATTCCCGCAAAAACTCGATAACAGTTGGCCTAGTCTGTGGAGGCCCAAATTACCTTCAGATATTTTTTGCATGACTCAATTTCTGCAGTGCAAATTCCCTGCGCATAGCAGTTGTTTGCACAGTTGTTTGCAAGTTCTCCATCCATAGAATCACAACGCAAGAGTTTTAAGAAACAGAATTTATTAGGGCCTCCACAGACTAGAGAGATAGTAGAGATAGTTGTCAACAACTATCTAGTTGTCGATCATAAAAAGTAGTAGTCTCCTACGCAGCCGTTATTTGTGTCGTCACGCAACACAAATAACGGCTGCATAGGAGACTAAAAAAGTAGTCGATAACAAAAAAGACAGCGTGCGAAGCTAGTTATCGATAACTAAGCCCCTTAGTTATCGATAACTAGCTGCACACACTGGCTTTTCTGTTATCGACTACTTTTTATGATCGATAACTGAATAGTTGTCGACAACTATCTCTCTAGTCCATCAAAAATAATTTCCGGAATTCGAGTTAGTGGACGTACAGTAGTGGATGAAAATTGTTTCGATGTGACGTGTCTAAGTAAAGCACTCACCATCAATTTAATTTGCATTCTTGCGAATAAAAATATTATAGTTAGCTGATTTGGGAATCAAAATATTTCGATTCCAAACTGGTTAAAGGAGCTATGTTACGATATTTTAAGTCATTTTTGCGAAGTGCAACATCACCTTCAGATTAAAGAAAGCCTCAAAATAATAGTTTACTAAGGTAGAGAAACACCAAAGAGGTAATAATAAACCAAACAGGAACAAGGATGGTTAACGATGGTGAAGATTAAGACGGATTGCGAGCGGCGAACTTTTTTTAAAGATGCGCCATATGTGACGTACTCCTTTAAAAAGAGGAAAACAGTTTAGCCTTGTTTCCATGTCCCATATTTGAGCCAGATTTCAAAATCCAGCTTGGTAAACAATGTTTTCATTTTCAGTACATAATTTTTCATCTAAACTAGTTGTACCTATCGCTAAGTGCCAACGAGCGAAATAGTAATTTTTGTTGATAAGGTTTGTATGTAAAGGATGAAATGAATTGAGAATGTTGCAATATTCCGAATCAATTAATTAATGATTTCTTTATAAGTCTCCTCGGTTAATTTCATAACTTTAAACCTGATTCCATTGGTATTGAAATCCGAATACATTGAGCAAACTTCCATGTTGTTCTATCTTGTCTATAAGTAATGTAGTCCAGTCCAGTGCTTAAAAATCCAAGAAGGCTATTCATAGGCAAGAGCATATCACCCTGGAGCCTCCATCTCTTTTATTGGGTCTATGACACGGCGTAGTTACACCTTGAGCTATTTTTAGAATTACTTTTGCCGCGAAAATCACCCGTTGCGAGCACGAGGACGAGGTTGTCATTCATGTTTCAGATTAAAAGTAAACCAGGAATGGACGAGAAGAACGTGGAATAAGAACTAGAACGGCGAAATGTCGTTACTACGAATTCTCACTATCGTCCGCGGACATACACGGAAATCTTATCGCGGGAGACGGATTCTAAAAATAGCCAAAGGTGTAACTATGCTGTTGTCATTAATCAGCACTCCTCCGGAGTGATATGCTCCTGTGATAAGTCAGTCTGCGAAGATTCGGTATGTCTGAAGTTGAAGGCGTATGACGTCACAATTAAAAATTAACCACAACCATATATGGTCAAAAAAATCTCACTTACATACCGAAAATCACTTACGGCACATTTCACAGTTGGATATGAGATTTTAGCCTATGAATTAGCTGCGGCTCGCTCGGGGCTCACTTACGCTCGGGGCTCGCTTTCGCTCGCAGTTTTCTTTTCACCCCATCCCCACCGCGGAGCCTATTCATAGGCTAATGAGATTTTTTCTGCTAAGATCTTCAAACTACGCACGGCGTTATACCTGCCGCCTCGAGAGACTCGCGTTTTCGCTCGGCTCTCTCGTTGGCAAAAAGTGTATTTACCAACTTTTCCTCAAGTTTGCCAACATAATTTTAAATAGCAGCCTTTCTAAGAATTTGTCCCAGTCTATGTGCTACAAAGTTAGAACAAGATGTTGCCATTGTTGAAAATTTTGTAGAAGATTCTGGAACACACCAGGCCAGGCCTTTCTGTAGATTCCTGCTTGTTCAGTGTTACAAATGGGTTGGGCGTTGAAATCATCCAGTACATGAAGAACTCGGCTGACTGAAAGCCAGAGACAATAATAATCGAATCAGCGATAAGAACGCGGCACCAGTTGACGGAAGATGTCTAATATTTATAATTTCAAACTGGAGTTAATTTTTGCGGAAGAAGGTTTTTGCAGGAATACGTTTTTGGGACAACCTTTTTGGGCGGATCCGGAATAAAATAGAAAAAATTAGAATCCGCAAAAATTTAGTGCCACCAGGAGCTGGAGCCAGGTCCCTGATTATGGCTCCTGGTGCCACACGGTATCCTGTTATTTAAGACCCCTCCATCCGTCCAGAACAGAAGAAAATTGCAGCAAATTGCAGAAGAAAATTGCAGCAAAGTAGGATGACAGTGCTAAAACGTACTACTGAAGTTGGATCATAATCATGTGTATTGTCAGCGGAGCGGCTCCTGGTAAAGGGCTCCTGGTATTTCAGTTGAAAGTGTTATCAGCCTTTTTCGCCCTGCCGCCGCCCTCGCCCCTCCCCCACCCCCTGAAATGCCGATGAAAATAGCGTTGCGTGACGACCCAGGTATAAACAGCTGCAAAAGCGCCGACATGTTTGTGGTCCTATCCTTTCCAGTGTGATCTTAGTTCACTAAAAACCGAGGGACATTCAACAAATGACTAAACCGTTGAACAAGATGCTGTGATGATGAAATGTGTCGAATGTTTACAAAGATTGGTGTTGCGTTCGACTGTTTTCGAACGTTGACAGTTGGCGGTGTTCATCGGACGTTATAAACAGAACTAATATACGACGAACGACAAGTTAATCACACTAAAATGAACAGTGGAACTGTCTTCTACAGCAAATAAGGTAAGAATATTTCGCAATGTTTTGATATGTGGTTATTTCAATCTCATATGGGTTAAAACATGTGACAAGGCGGACGAAATTATATGCGTGACCCGCACAAGCTTGACCGCTAAAGGTCAAATAACCGGATTTTCAACGGACTTTGAAAAGATCTCGCGCCGCTCTCAACCGTTACCCCAAATAAATGTTTGCAGCAATCTCGAGGCCACCCTTTTGTAATTCAACCGCCAGAAGCTTAATCCATTTGAAGGTTTAGCACATGGTGAAAATATATTTTATTCACGAGGTACTTTTACCGTGAGTGAAATATATGCCTTCGTAATTAAATTATTTTGTATGGAAAGAACAACGGAATATTTCCCAAAATCGTTGTGGCAAATATTTAGGCATTGCTCAAAACGTTTTCAGTGTTTTAAAGAACGTAGAATCATTCGGTTTTGCTTGCGAGGGTAACAAACTCGTGCAATAATTTGACGCCTCAAATGGTGATTTTCAACGGAATTTGGTTATTTGCACTTTTCTTTCAAATAAAAGGATATTTTGCCAAAAGAAGTATCCAGTGATTTTTGTTATACCCTAGCCTATCAAACGTTAAAATAAGAGAGAAATCGAATTTTCCACCCTTGCCGCGATATGTCTGATTGTTAGTGACAGCCTCTCTTAATGAGTGTTGTAATAACAAATACAGTCGAACCTCTTGTAACTGGACATCATTGGGACCAAAAAAGTGTCTGCTAAGGAGAGGTTTCCGCTTATGAGGGGTTAAAATGTTGTGTTTGTACATGTATGTGGACGTACAGGTAGTGAATAAAAGTCTGCTTACGGGAGGTGTCTGCCTACAGGTGTCCATTAGCGAAGGCTCAACTGTACAAGAGTTTTTTACTGCACAAGAAAACCCTCATCTCAGTTTCAGAGATTCAGATACTTCTTTTTAAAACAAGCAACTACAGTAACATGTTGGAGTATTGCTTTCCCCTCTCTCCCCTCCCCCTCTACAGATAGGATGCACAGATAGGATACTGCGTTCACACCAGGCCGAAACATGTTTAGAGTAAACATGTTAAAGGAAGCACGTTTCACCTAAACATGTTTGTTATTGCATTGTTCACATATGAAGTGTCTCTTTTAAACACGCTTCATGCCTCATTCTATAAGTATGCATGTTTACGATACTCGCATCGATCTTTATATTATTTACACTTAAACTGACAAATGGAGCTCGAACTTGCTGTTACATTCATTATGTGGTTTAATCTCACTTTTCAAGCCCTTCAGGTACTCTCTTACTCTCTTCTTTCGGCCTCCATGTTTAACATAATTGAAACTACCTTGTGAGGTTGTTTCAATCATGCTTAGAATAAATGTGTTTCGATCATGATTAGCGTAATGCACTGCCTGATGTGAACACTTTTCATAGTGAAACATGTTTTATCCGTGATCAGACTAAACATGTTATGGCCTAGTGTGAATGCAGTATTGCAAGAAAAGTAAGTCGGTCAATCACTTTTCACAAATTCATCAATAATTCACCACGTTATATGTAAAAGAAACATATCATGCACCCACAAAAAAACCAAAGATCATTCTATGCATGTACTTTCAAGATTCTTTAAACATACCAATTCCTCTGTCAGGAGGTACTGCAGACTCTAAAAAGTGAACAAACAAAAACAGACACATTGTAAGAACATTTAATAAAAGACTGAAACAAACCATTCATAATTCAAACTGTTCCTATTTTGCACAATGTACTACCTGGAGTGGCGACGTGCTTCAAGGCCGACGCTTGACTTGTGCCAGCTTGATTAGAAGCTTGAACAAGGAATTCATATTCTGTTTCAGGGTATAATCCTTGTATGGTGTGCATATTATTGTCAGGATGCCCAACAGATTGTTCCACAAAGTCTGTACCACTTCCTTTCACACGATAATGAATTGTAAACACTTGGTCATATCCTCCACTGTAACCAGGAGTCCAGCTGACATCTACACTCACAGTTTTAGCGCCATCTACTTTGAATGGCACCAGTTTGACATCAATTGGAGCATCTGGGACACCTGTCAACAAAATGATACAAATAACCCTTTCAGGTATTCACTCCTATGTCAAACACACGTGCACTTGGACTTAGTTTCCAAACTTTTGGTAATGCAGGAACGCAAAGTGTACACCATGTGGTATGTATTTTGGCGGGAGTTTTGCATGTATTTTGTGGATTTTTTGTGCTTTGCGAGATCTAAATTTTGCTTTTATTTGGAGAAAGTGACATTTCTTGCGGCAAATTAATTTTTGCGATTCTCAGTAAGATAATTATTTGTTCCCATCTGCACCATTATGTGAATAAAAATCCATCCAGCATTGAAAATGGATGGAAGAAATGTGGCATAACAGATGTCCTTCTAAGTGGAGTAGCTTCAGATGACCCCTTTCTGGAGACTGACACAGAAATAGAGAGTGGAGTTTCTTTGCTTTGTTGTATTCCTTTTACAGCATACAATACATAAGTTCCTAAACGCTAAACCAACACAATTTTGTTTAAATGTTGATAATGATAATTTTATGTATTTATGATTGGAGTAAATATTTGCAAAAAAAAAGGGAATGTATCCACTTGATGCAGGAGGCAAACTTTTGCATGTTGTTATGCAGGGAGTTTGGCTGGTTACGATTTGTAGTGAAAAAGTAGTTGTTCTAGTCAAGTGTATGAAACAGGGTTTGCCCGTTTTCCGGGCACAAGGAAAATGAGAGTAATGTGAGAAACCTTTCCTCGTAAACACTGACAACATTGATCATCTGGTTATTACAGTCAAACTCCTATTAAGCGGCCACCCTCGGGGAAGTGGCTGCTAAAAAGGGGGTCGTCATAAATTAGCATAAGGCATGGTCGAAAAATCAAAAGATTAGTGACAATGGAATCACGTCAAGACGATAATAAACGTGTGTTTGAATGTTTTTATCAGTCGTCACCTTCTATTTCGGACTCTTATCTGTCATCAGCTTTTTCAAAACAAGGCCAAACTACGTGTACACCTTTTAATAGGGGTAAAAACAATAAGAGAACCCTCACTGGGACAACCAAAAAAGGTGGCCGTGGTCGCTTAATAGAGGTGGCCGCTTAATTTACAATATTATACTAACAATAGGTTTGGAACTTTGATAACTGGCCTCTTAATAGGGCTTGACGCTTAATAGGGGTTTGGTGGTAGACAATCAGATTGACTGTTAAAACGGAAATGGTAGCCATTACTGAAACTAAGCAGCAGAAATATAAAGCAGTCTTGGTGCAATCCACTCACCTCTGTTTCTTATAGTATACTCTTGATTATCACGTCCCAGAATGTTTACAGCCACACAATAGAACTTTTCACCAACAATAGTAACAGTCACTTTCATAACACTGGTATCCTTCTCTTCAGTGATGCTCTTAACTTTGTCGTCATTTAATGAGTTCAGATCATGTCCATTAAGTTGTCTTTTCCATGACGAAGAAGGTTGTGGCTTGCCACGTACAATGCAAGTTAAATCTACTTGTTCGCCTTCAGCGCCGGGTATTTGGGTGGTTGTAGGGGTGGACGTCACAATAGTTGGACGTGCTGCAACAAAGTATGACTCACAGTTTATTTCTACTTCTCAAACTCATCAATAATTCATCAAGTTAAAACAAAAGAAAATCATGACCGTGACAGAGTTTTGATATCTGATCAAACCTACATAGATTTTTGCGATTTTATTTCAGTTTCCTCCTTAGTTTTAGTTTCGATTGAGAAACCCTCGAGACAGTGTTTGACCACATTTCCAAGCCCCTTGTATTTCGTTGAAAATACTCCGCTGCACATCATTTTTCAACTCTCTTCTCGGGGTTTGGAAATGTGATCAGACCCTGTCTCTCGGGTTTGATATATTACATGAAAACTGCAAGATTTCTACATGTAACAAGATCTTTTTAAGCAGTTTTTAAACAGTAGGATCTACTGAGGTGTAAAATTTTTTAACTGAACTCAGACTGATACACTCACATGCTGTATAAAAAAATTATTATACAGCATTAACAAAACAGAAATATAACTCTGTTTACACAAGAAAGCTCTGCGAGTCTTTCGATTATCGTTCCAAGCACATTACAGCGCGGACACTCGAACCGTGAACGCTTTGGCTTTATTATGGCTTTATTTTGACTTTATTTTGACTTTATTTTCACTTATTTTGTATTTTTTTCAGAAAAAAATACAAAATAAGTGAACATAAAGTCAAAATAAAGTCAAAATAAAGCCAAAGCGTTCACGGTTCGAGTGTCCGCGCTGTAAGGCTACAGTATGTCATAACTATTATAACATACTGTAGTCTTAACATGCTTGGAATGATAATCGAAAGACTCGCAGAGCTTTCTTGTGTAACAGAGTTCTATTACTGTTTTGTTAGGTCCTAGAACACAAATAAAACTATACCATATTGTTGCTGCATACCTCCCCTCTCATGCGTAAGGAAGCTTCCTCGCTCAAATGTCTTGAGTAACCATGGTTACACAAGACGAAAAAACAAGGTTTAGATATGTTTTTACAATGAACGGATCAATAAGAAGAAAAAATAATGGGCCTCCAGGAAAGAACGTGATAGAAGAGAGGTACAGAGACAAACCTTTCCGTCAGGAAATACATGTACAGCCAGTCCAGGGTTCCAGATAAGTTTCAAAGGCAAGGTGTCAAAGGGGAATTTTAACCAGTCAAAATGGACTTCACCAAATCATACCCATTTGTGAGTATTGCCGCTATAGTCGAAGCTCTCATTGCGACCACTCTCGTAAGTGACCAAGCTCTAGTTACGACCATCATTGTGAAACCCAGTTTCGAATTGACACTCAAACTCTGTAATTTTAAAAAAGCTCTTATAAGCGACCGCTTCCGGTATCCGTAGGCGATTGCAACCACTTTTGGGAATTACCAACTGGTCGTTTCCTCCAAGTTGTTGTGCTACACATGTATGAGACATTGTATTATTTATAATCATCTCAATAAGAGAAGTTTTCAATCTGTTGGTGCGTGACCTGTACATTCACTTTCGTATATTTCGTAAGTGGCCAGCCTCTATTGTTTCAGCGCGTGGTCGCTTACGAGAGCCCATTCTCGTAAGCGACCAGCTCTAGTTACGACCACTTTTTCAAATTCCCGAGGTGGTGAGGTCGCTTATGAGAGCTTCGACTGTATAGCTTTTTTGCCAATCAGAGTGAGTGCAGAAGCCAATGTACATTGTACAACTGTATAATGTTCAAACATCTGTGTACTTACTTTGAACATTTAGAGTGATTTCTCTAGAATCCTGCCCAAGTTCATTTTTTGCCATACAAGTGTATGTACCATCATCACTGCCAGTTGTATTAACTATTAGATACTGTTCACCATTCGCTAGCTCCTTGCTATTGCCTGTTTTAAACCAGGTGATGGTAGGTCGCGGCACACCCGTTGCACGGCATACCATGGTGACATTGTTTGTCTCATTGACTGTGTACTTGCTTTGAGGGAAGTAATTGATTGTTGGTGCCTCTATTGAAAAGAAATTAGAGACAAGTTAGTTTCTTCACATTAAATTATTTCCCTGCTCAAGGTAAGTTTGGCGACTGCTCAATCAATCGATTGATCGATCGATCGATCAATCAGTGTATAATCATGCAGCCCTTCTCTGCCTCCTTGGGGATGCATTTCATTAAAAGATAATGTTACACACTAGACAATGATTACTTGCAACTTGTCTCGCAATTTTGTTGCAACACAAGTTGCATGAAAAAATTAATTGCCTAGTGTAACATACATGTACATCTACCTATGAAATGAGTATGTCTGGGGTGTTACACTTACATGTATAAGCAATTATTCCTGCAACCTGTCTTACAACAGTGCAACAAGTTGCACAAAACGTTGCCTGGTGTAACAGCAACTTTAGAATACAGTGTCTTTCATACAGTATTTGTTATGGGTAAATGACACAGGACGCATCAAGGTAAAATCACAAACGTAGTACATTGTGAATTAACAATAAATTATTGATCACTTACGCTTAATTAATAACTGTGCCCTAGCAGGGGGTCCTTCTCCTAATTCATTAGTTCCTGTACATGAATACCATCCTGCGTCTGCTTGAGTCACTGCTGCCTTTGTGAAAGTTAGTGATTCACAATTAGTGCAACTTTCTCCATTGATGTCATTTCCATTAAATTGCCACTTAATTGTCAGTGGTGTGGATGGATTACCGATCGGTTTACAATAGAAGGTTGCTGTTGCCCCATCTTCCAGGGTGAGGTTTTGTGGATGGTCGGCAGAAAACTGAACAACTGGTCGATCTGAAGGCAAAAAGGACATCAGTGAAAACTGATACTGTACATACATATACAGTGTATTTGTACGTCATTGCCCGTTCTGAAGTTCAAATGGAGACTGGGGACGAGTTTTTAATTTTGATTTAATTAAACATTGGAGCCCATCACAAGAAAGATCACATTAAAATTAGTCGGTTTAACAAGTTTGGGGTTGTTTCGTTGGATTTCAACCATGTAGAAGGCTTTCAAAATCAGAAAAATTAGAGACTTTGTATGGGTTTGGGGGACACCATCTCTGAATTAGAGACGTTTACAGTATAATGGAATTTGGACGACCTTTGACAGCTCACAGCCTGGTTACTATGCAATGTAACATAACCAAACATGGTACACTTACTAATTTTCATGCGATCTTTCTGGTGATGGGATTAAATTTTTAATATGACGTAATTTGAACAATTGGTAAACTAGTGCCCAGTCCCTTTTTGAACTTCGGAAGGGGCAATTACATACCTACTTGTTAATTAAAGTGAACAAACAAAGAATGCACAATACATGTACATTGATACAAATTATATTTGCTTTCAGTCTGAGTGAGTTAAAACCAACAATATCTACAAGATGCAATATCCTGGTTTTTACATGTACAGCTGACCGGTCAAATGTAAGTTCACAGTCTCGACTCGAAACTCGATCCTCAAAGTTTTCGAGAATCGAGTATCGCGTTTCGAGGCTCGAGTTTTTAACAAGTGACAATAGGCATGTGTCTACAGTAGGTATAGTAGAACTTTTTGAATAGAAAATTGTGCCAGTTTCTACAAGAACATTAATTTTTTGTCATGATGTTGCTTTACAGACCAGGCTGCAGATAAGTGTACCAAAACACAATGTTCAAGCATAAAACACATTGATCAATGTGTTTGCATTTTCAAAATGTGCATAGAACGACATGTGATTGCGATGTAATGTATGATCGCGATCAACGATGTATGATTGTGAGCTACAAGCCTCATCATAATTTGTTGAAACACTTTGTTTTGCACCCATTTTACCCCTCCCCACCCATGTGCAATGTTGATAAAAACACTAACTTACATTGTAGTCGTTCTACATTTTGCCATTTCCCAACATTGAGGGGGTGTAGACAAGTAATTAGTAGTAAAGTAATGTTGTTATGCTTATTATTTCAAGTTCTTTTTATGTGTTTCAACTAAATGTGACGGGGGTTGTAGGTCATTGTTGAGATGTTTCATTGTTTATTTTAAAAATAATCTCTGAATCAGGGCTCAAAATAATGGTTGGTCACCTAATATATTGGATTTTATCAGTCAAACTTTTGCCTTACGGGTCATATTTGTGGCTTCGTTTTGAGCAAATGATGAAATTTGATTGAGTTGATGATTGCAATACATGTACACTTGTAGGTTTCTTTCCGAATACAGTGGAATCCCGTTAATACGACCACTGTCGGGCTGGTCTTATTAATGGGGTGGTCGTATTAACAGGGTAGGGTCAAATTTTGGTGCTACACCCTTCTAAATAACACCATGACAACTATACCAGTTTTAATTCCGCTATAAATCAACCTTTTTTACAAGCTAATCACTAACAACTTCGCCGGACAACATTCACTAAAATGTGTTATTGTTTGTCCGATTGCGTCTGTTTTCATTCAGCAATCTCGCCAGGCATTTTGACTGGTCGTCGTATTAACGGGTAATTTTATAACATATGGGGACTCCAAAAGGTGGTCGTTGGTCGTAATAACGGGGTGGTCGGATTAACAGGGTTTTCAGATAAGAAACTGAGTGGGCTTTTGTTCGGGCCACAAAAAAGTGGTCGTAATAACAGGGTGGTCGTATTAACAGGGTGGTCGTATTAACGGGGTGGTCGTATGGCGGGGTTCCACTGTACGTACTTTATAAATAAGTCAAACCCTTGAGCCCAATCTGATGTACATGTATATGTATATGACTTGGATTTGCATGACCACTTTATAAAAATATATAGAGTTGTATGCCAACTACATGTATTAGATGTTTGTTTGCAGTAGAATATTAGAAGATGATAAATTCTGCTCAAGGCATTGGAATACAGTCAAACCTCCCAAAAGCGGACAACCTTCAGGCCAGGAACAGAATAGTGTCCACTTATAATATAAGGAGCGGTCTGGGAAAAACGCAAACTGCAGACTAACTCTAACCTTAAGTTTCCATTTCTGCAGTCTGCAAGGAGAGGTGTGCCCTTATGGGAGGTTAACATGCAGCGTTTGCCAATGGGTACATGTACATGTGTAAACTGTTTATGTGGCTGGGACCATGATTAAGTCAGTGTCTGCTTACAGGAGGTGTTTGCCTATGCGAGCCGTTAGCTGAGGTTAGACTGTAACATAAACATCCTGGAAATGAATTTATAAACTCCACTGTTTTCTTTTTAGAGTCTTTAGCATGTCTTCTGAATACGACAATGTCAATATCTTTTTTCACACCAGAAGTAAAATATTGTGCCTTTTATGTAACTGAATTCCTTTATAAAAATTTATCTGAATGTACTTACGGCGGATTTCAAGGTCTGTAGTTTGACTCTTTTACCAGCATTGTTAACAGCAAGACAGGAGAAAGTGCCATTTTGCCTCCAGGTTACTTTATCAACAGAAAGATATGCCAGGCTTTTCAAGAGTTTAGAATTCTCAACTGGTACAAAGGAAACTGAGATATTGTAAGGTGGAGTGTTGGTCAGATTCTGTCCATTCAACGTCCACAGAATGGCTGCTATAGGTTTAGCTTGAGCTGTACATGAGTAGCTGAGGGTGTCATTTTCGGTCTTTGTTTGTTTAGTTGTTGGCAGCTGAGTAGTAAATGATGGAGGAACTGTGAAGAACAAGGTAACGTAAAACAAACTTTCAATAAATCTAATAAATAAAAATATATTTCAAGTGATCATGCACACATTCTCCAGGCCAATAACTTTGTTTTTCATAACCCACCGCACAACCCAACATCAAATCGAGGTAACTGGGCGAAGTGAAACTTGCCTGTATTTCCCAATTTCTCGCTAGTATAGAGCTAAACGTAAACTAGTAATACGTGACTTGCAGGTCCTCGCGTAGCTGGGATGGGGATTATGGTAAAACTATTTTTAGAATTCATGTGAGGGTGATAACCAAGCTTTTGAGATCGAATGGAGTTTGTTAGTCTCCTGACATCTGTGTGTATGCCTTTCCTGTTCACCAGGTGTTCACAATCTTGTTTTGGAAAGTTTTCACATTTTCCATCACCGAGATTGAAGGTATTCTCCATTGTCAACTGAGCACTTGCTCTTCTCTTATTGTATAAAATATTACATACTGTGTGTGGGAGGGGTGGGGGAGTTCACACTTAGATACAACCGACGGTATATCTCAATGCAATAAAATATTCAGTCTTTTGTGATTTTTTTTTTGATTCGGTTGAATCCTGGACACTTTATGCTCTGCTGACGTCATACTCAATTTGATGCACGACTGCGTATCTACATGTACAGAGACGGTCTGGGACGAAAGAGGGTTTTGACATTTTACTCATCAACCACACAATATGGGACCTCAGCCATTTGTTTGGGAGCCAAAGTTAAGTTTTGATTTGGATCATATTCCTGAAGTAGAAATCATGTAGGTCAAAGCCTGACAATCCAAGCCACAAAAAACAAGCCAATTTTTGTTTCAGAAATGTTTAGAATAACAAGTAAATTGTTTTGCCAGGATTACATGTAGGTGCACTTTAAGTACACGACACTGATCGATCTCTTATAATTATGCCAAAAAGGATGTTTGAGTTGTTGGCCCTTCTAGTACTCACCTTGTACTGTCATCGTGAGTCGATCTATTGGTCCACTTCCTACTTTGTTATTTGGCACACAGCTGTATGTGAAATCTTCCTGATTGAGCTGCACATTGGGAATGGTGTGTTTCCCTCCAACACTGTTCACTGTTGTTGACCCTCGTGTGATGGTGTATGTTGGAGCAGGGTAGCCATTTGCACTGCATGTAAGAGTCGCAGTTGTTCCTTGCACTACGGTATTATCTGGAGTTCCAGTTGTAAAAGTCGTAGTAGTTGGTTGATCTGACAAAAATAATAAGTTAAAAGAAATTTATTATGTTGTATGATCATTTATATTCTCAGCATTATTCATACATGTACAATGTATGTAAATCACAGTTCATTTCAATATACATGTAGCTGGTTAGGCCATTTGTTAATTACTGTGCTTTTCAACAACGTACAGACTCTGCTCAATCAACGGTTTCGTTTTTTGCTGCTGTCAATCATTTTAATGGACCTCTGATAATCTCAGGAAACATATGTTCACTTCAACGAGTTCAAAAGGTCACATCCGTGGACTGTGATTGGTAGATTTCAATCCATGTTTCTTTTTCCAGGGTCTGTTGGTTGTCTTCATTATTATGATTAACATGTATATAAATGTAATGGGGTTGTATTTGAATTCAAGCTAAGTTAAACGCACGACAATAGTGGCCAGCGGTACCCCGCATGATCGTAGGGTTGCGGGGTGGCCTGGGGGGTTTTGCAGGGCCATTATCATCTTACAGCTCTCCTGTGGATGTCAAGCCATTTCGTGCGTGTTGCCTATCGACAGGCGGGCGCGCTGGGTTCTGTAGTAACCTTTATCAAGTTCTTGTGCAGCCGCCATCTGACTATGGTCGGCGGGCTATCACGGGCTCTCCCAGCAATCGTCACGTCTAGTCGGGTGTGGTTGAGTCATCACGGACACTCATTTTAGTCAAGCGATGGCTATTTGGCGGTGGTGACGATTGCCTTGCGGTGGAATGATTTAGTGGTAGGCCGTTCAGAGTTCTCGCGTCCTCCATATGTGGTGTATGTATGTGTACGTGGGGATTCATGGCGGGGGTTGGTGCTTGGAAGGTTTGGGAGTTCGGTCCCTTGCCCACCCTGTTCGCGGGCCCTTCGCTCTCCAAGCACCTTGGAGTGCGGGACTTGGGTGGTTGCCGCTCTCAGGGTTGCCATGGTTACCCTACGCGCTCGACTTGTTTTGCATGTGGCTCCACCAACCTTACAGGCACCTTCCCCAAGCTCATCTATTGTTGATGAGTTTAAATGGGGTTGTATTTGAATTCAAGCTAAGTTAAACGCACGACAATAGTGGCCACGGGTACCCCGCATGATCGTAGGGTTGCGGGGTGGCCTGGGGGTTTTGCAGGGCCATTATCGTCTTACAGCTCTCCTGTGGATGTCAAGCCATTTCGTGCGTGTTGCCTTTCATTGTCGGCGGTCGAAGTATTTGCTCCCGGCCCATCCCTCCCTTTAGGTAAGTATACAGGATGAGTATATTGTAGTTTTTTTCCACTGATTATCAGTGTGACGGTGCCTGGTGGTTGCCGCTCTCAGGGTTGCCATGGTTACCCTACGTGCTCGACTCGTTTTGCATGTGGCTCCACCAACCTTACAGGCACCTTCCCCAAGCTCATCTATTGTTGATGAGTTTAATTAATTTTATGTAATAATGTTAACATTATTTTGATATTAGATAACATTTTGGTCATATACGCATTTACAGTGTATGTGCACTCTGATTGGTTGAAAAGTCGTTTTGGATCAGGCCAAACACATTGCATTTTAATTTGTTGGCTCTATTCTAGAAAAAATAATACACAAGTCATGCAAATAGAAAAAGGCCGCTTCTTGACAGTTCAATAAGGGAGAATGTTAAAGTACAATGTGAATGTACATCCAATGTATAGTCCACTCTCGCCTTGTGGACACCCCATTATTACGGACACCCATTATTACGGACAAAATCCAGCCCTCCCCCCGGAGGTTTGACTGAAAATGACTCCTGCTATTACGGACTCTTGCTATTACGGACTCCAAAGTACGTCCTGAGGGTGTCCGCTATAACAAGAGTTGACTGTACATTTACATGTACTTGTGCCGCGACTTGGGTTTAAATAAACTTTAATTTTGAATACTCCCAAACTGCCTCTTATGTTTGCATCAGGCTATATACAGCGTAAAGTGCATGTTACAGCAAGGCGTCCAAAAAGTGTGACCACTGTTAATTAATTCACATTCTTTGTGCGCTATCCAATCAGAAGTCAAGGATAGCTATTCTTTGGTTTCTGATTGGGTAGTCTGCACGCACGAAAGAATGTGAATTAATTAAAAGTGGTCACACTTTTGGCGTCTTGCTGTAATACGTTCACCATTTTCTTAAAATGTATTATAATAAACTCACTCACATTCTACATTAACCACTCTTGTAGTCTCCTTGGTGCCAAAGTCATTTCTTGCCACGCATGTGTAGTTCCCAGCATCTTTTACAGCTGCATTTGCTATTGTCAAAGTGTTTTTCACATCTCTATTCACAATTTTGCCATTAATTCTCCACGAGAGGGTAGGTGTTGGAAAACCATCGGCCTGACATGTCAGTGTTAGGCTATGAGTGAGTGGCACGACTGCTGGATTTGGAGTCACAGTGACTTGCTGAGGACGATCTAAAGAGAAACAAAAACTTGAACCTACAGCATGGCACACAGGTGTACTGTACATACATACATACATGTAACAGTCATTATTTTAATATATTATACATGTAATAATTTTTAAAGGTAGAAATTAGTTTACTACATGTATTGTTGTTTACTGAGGTGTATGTCACAGTACATGATTGTACATTGTATGTTTTGTAATGGACTATCAGAGTCAAATTGTTTTAACCACAGTGGATACAAGGTGGCAAAGATGATTTTTTTACCAGTCCCAATATTTCCAGGCAGTACTAATTCTTCTAGTAAAGACTTGTCTGAATGTTTTAATTTAAAATAATGATATTCAAAAATTTGCTACATTGTACTAGCATTTTAATTTTCTAACATTAAGATTCCTTAACATTATCAACAACTTATAAAACAATTTGTAGTTTCCTCTGAGCATACATGTAGTCATGTAAAATTACACACCAATAGATTTCAGTCTGACTACTCAAATAGGGTCACTTGGAAGAAAAACTAACCAAACATAGCATAAACTGAGAACAAAGGATGGCGACATGCTCTGGATATATGAGGACTGAACCAGACTTTAGAACCAGACTTAAGTCGCCTCAGGCTCGTGAATATTGGTGATTATTATTCAACAAATCGTAACACTGTCCAAATATGGTCATGACGCACTCAATATCTGTCGACGGTACTCAACAGATATCCTGTGATATATGTAATTTCGTATGCGCGTGGTAAAATGTTCAAGTCAGTTCTTGAAATAAAAGTGGACGAGTATTTTTTTTAGAATTTGTGTTATCAATTTGTTGAATAATAAAAACAATTATCCTGCTCAATCTTGCGGAATATCGCCTGATTTTAGCCGACGAGGCTGTATAAGTATCAGGCGATTTTGCAGGATAATTGTTAAATATTCCCCTCGACTTCACCATTCACCATACTATTACAAACCGAATTGGACTCCACTCAGTCCTATTACCATTACTAATAATACTAATAATTGTCCCCGCCAACAACACATTAGCCACACAGTTTGTTTTTGGCCAAGAGAGAAGTTTATTTCCACATCCGAAGACACGAAATATAAATCATGGAACATCAAAAGAAATAAACCTCTCTGCCACCCATCCTGTCGCTAAGAAAATACAGAAACAGGGAGGGTGGGTGGGAGAAAAACTACACGAGGTAGAAAAAAAACGATGTAACCGCTACGAGAGTGATAGAAACTGAAATACAATACGACATACAATCTATATTAAGTAACGACTATGAATAGGGGGTGTGTCGCATGCGGTGCCAATTAATCCCTTTGAGCGGAAGCGCCCAAAGGAAAACAATTACAATTTATATAGCGCAAAGTATTGAATACAACATAATAGAAAACAAATTACTTACAATTGACTAATAGGAAAGCATATTTTTTTTCTCCAGTTCCAACATTATTTTGTCCATCACAGGAGTATCGGCCAGTGCTGCTCTTTTTAGCTTGTTTGACTGTCAGTCTGCTCTCGCCATTCCAAAATTGTTAGAAATGGTATAATCGCCAGAATTAAAAATCTGGTTGCCATCCTTAAACCATCTATATGCGGTAACAATAGGGTTTGCTTCTGTACGACAATAAAAGTCTGCATCACGTCCTTCCACTACTGTTAGATTACTTGACAAACTGTTAGCTTTGTGTTGAGGCTTGACTGAAACAAACAAGGTACAGTACATTGTAAAATAATAAAATATGTAAAAGCATCAAAGTTCACTTTGATGTAAAAATCCCTTTTTCACCACATAATATTTATTACATGTACTCAATCATTAAGTTGCAACTGCAAATGACTGTAATCAAAGGCGCGATAACGGTTTCTTGCTATTTCAGGCCAAAATCAATCCAACCAACCTGTGATGACAGGTTATACCGTGATCACACTCCATGATCATGTGTGATCCCACTCCATAAACACACACGTGATTACGGAGTGAGATCACATGTGTGATCACACACCGTGATCACACACGTGATCACGGCGTGATCATACCCTATATTTTTACCGGGGAGCTTCAGGTGCAGCTATTGTAGCTTCACAAGTGTTACTAACTTTCCATATACCAAATAGAAAACGTTTTCTGTGTAAACCCTTAGAGTTATGGTTACCGTAACTGTTGAAGTTTGGGAGAACAAGAAATGCTGTGGACGTTACACAAGCCACAGACAAGTGTTTCCACAGTAATTTCGAGTTCTTCCAAACTTTCACAAGACAGTGTTACCATAATTCTATGGAAACACAGGGAAAACGTTTTCTATTGTTATTATGAAATAAAAGCACGAAGCAATTTTCTATGTTTCCATAGAGTTATCATGGTAAGTGGGCTTTGAGCCAATCAGAGCGTGCGTAGATCTTGTTTATTTCATAATTTAAGTGCATTCATACACTGTACAATTCGATAAACACATGCAGCTTTTAAAACACTTTTGACTTCACATGTATGCACCAGCTTCTGCATTTATGATTTAAAGTATCCAGCCTCCTCTAGCTCCCCAATATCAATTCCCCACCACAGGTATTGAAAAGGTCAGTGTCTCCTTTGTAGAAAACTACTGTCAGTAACTAGTACAAAATGTAGACATTAGAAAAAGGTGTACAATGAAGATAACAACCTCTTGAAGGGAATATCAGAAATAACTGAAGAGCTGAGGGCTGACTGATCAACATGTGTTTGGGTCATTTTTTGTTTTGCCTGATTTTTTTTTCATATATGTGGCCTTCAACTTATTAAAAACACATTGCCCCATATTTTTTCCCAATTTGAGCCAGTAATTTTTCCATAGATGCAGACAGGCTTTTTCCCTTAACCTCATTATTTTGTATACGACCTTGCGTCTTTCCTAGTTGTTTCCAGTCAGTGATTACTAATTATATTTCATGTAGACAAATTAGATTGTTGTGCCCTCTGCCCTTCAATTAAAAGAGGTTATTCAGCGGAAAGTTGCGTAATACGGCTGGGTATTTTTACGAGTCAGTTTTAATTTTTTCGAGCCTTTAGGCAAGAAAAAATAAAAACTGACTCGTAAAAATGCCCAGCCGTATTACAAACTTTCCGCTGAAAAAATTGTTTATTATACAACATACATGTAATATCTTTCCTAAAATATAGGCCTTCAACAGTGTTTTCCATAGCACGCGGTCAGGGGGACTAAGACCCATGTAATACGGTCTCATATTTGCTCTCGTCTTTGTGTGTATTTGCACTCTAAAATGCTATATGTCGTATAATAATATACAGTACATGTACCTCGGATTTAAACAGTGTACAAAACACCACAATCAGTGACTGCTATTGAGGTGGCTGGTTATACAATCATATATTTGTACATGTACATGTACATGTAGATCAGATGCATGTACATGTACATGACATATGAACAATGCAAAGTGCTAAATACAGACAGGAAAATGCATGTACAGGATTGTACATCAAGTGAACTTACATTTCACTGTTACAACAACGGTGTAAGATGACTTGTTCGTATTCAGTCCTGGAGCAGTCACTACAGCTTCACATTTGTACGTCCCTGCATGGTTCCTGTTAGCTGATGCTATTGTGTAGTTAGAGTTGTTTGGATCTTCCTGAACCTTTGTATTGTCTCTATACCACGTGATCACTGGTTTGGGATTACCACTGGCAACACATAACAATGTTCGTGTATCTCCTTCAGTTAAGTCAACTGGCCCTGTTGTTTTCAGTGTGATCTGTGGTCTAACTGTTAATGGTAAGACATCAAAATAAGACTTGTAAATGTTAAACACAGCTAGTAATGGTCTCTCATCACATGCTACATTGTCATGTACCTATTTTGAATCTCTGTCAGAGAGAATGTCTTCGTTTTGAGCAAAAAAAACAACAATTTCATGCCATCTGGGTATAGATCTTACCACTGGCCACCTTACTATACACGTAGGTTTATCTTTGGGTGCCCAACCTTAATTGCTACATTGTTCATGTACACTGTACAGTACCGGGCAAATGTAAATTGACAGTCTCGACTTGAAACTTGATCCTCAAAGTTTTTGAGAATCGAGTATTGAGTCACTCGAATAATTTTTCGAGACTATTTATTTCTCGAAAGAGAATAGTAAATAGAAATGTAAAGAACAATTATAGTGATTTCGCACGGCTTCTTTTTATTCATGCAAGTGTATTTCGTACCCACATCCAAATTGTTGGTCGGGATAGGCCGGAGGGAAACTAAAACAAGAAGTCACAATCACAATTCTTACATTCGCAGCAAAGCAAAAATGGAAAATGGAACCAGGGCGCAGGAAAGGATGGGCAGTGAATCGCGCACTGCGCTCTTGTGCGATGTTTGATGCGGAGCGATACTGGATCGAGCGCGCTCGAGAGCGCTCGAGTTCAAACTGATGCGGCAATTGAAGTTCAATAAATGATGCAGAAAAGAGATTGCTACAAGAGAACGGTACGGGATTTCCACTTAGTTTTTGTACAATGAACATGTCAACATGTTGGTAAAGCTGTAAGCAATAAAGAACGGGTTCAATATGTAAAATCAACAACGATTTTATTTAAAATAAGTCGAGCTGCTTCGAAACGTAAAGTTCAAGTTTCTAACTTGTTAGTTAATAATAACAGTAAGCCGGGGAGTGCAATATTTGAGAACTTTGGCGAGACATCACGTTCTAAATAAACATACAGTATTCTGTCACACATTGAGCATTGCAAAGTCTTCACTTCCTTGTTAAAAGCGCTATGAACTGATGAAGAGATGAATAATTTATCATGCAATTTTCTCGGAAGAACTAAGGGGGTGATTACATGGTGAATTTCAGAAGGGGCTGAAATTTCAGCCCGGTTTAGGAGGCTGGAATTTTGTTGCGATTACATGACGAAGTTCAGCCAGGACACCAAATTTGAAATTGCGCGGGAAGATTCACCAGAGAATCAGGGGCGATTTGAATAACCGGCAACTTATTTACATATCGGCTGAACGTTTGTAGAACGAAGCATAAAAAAACCCAAAAGGATCCATTCTCATTCAATGTCTTGCAAATAAGTTACCGGGTTATTCCACTGGAAACTTTTTTCCTTTGCTGTTGCCATCTTGTTTAAAAACACTGCGGACAGGAGCGAATTTACAATACCCGACAACTTATTTACATACCGGCTGCACGTGTGTATAAAAACAAAAGGACCATTCTCATTCAATGACATGCAAATACGTTGCCGGGCATTCTGCGATTTAGCCAAAACACAATCACTGCGCATGCCCAAGTTCACTTTTCAGCCCGGGCTGAAAATTCCATTCCGATTACATGGGTTTTTTCAGCCCGTTTTGCCGGGCTGAAAATTCCAGCCCGGTTTCTCAAACCGGGCTGGAATTTTCATCCCGGGCTGAAACCGTGTCCATGTAATCGCTAACTTCATTTCAAGAGGATTTGATTCAGAAGCCGGGCTGAAACCTCAGCCCCCCTAACCGGGCTGAAATTCGCCATATAATCACCCCCTAAGTGGCCAAAGTTTGTTTGCGGGCCTGGCGAATGACTTTATTTTCCAGCCGAGAGCATCAAGTTAAAACGGTTTTCTCGCGTTCGAATATTTCGATCTAGAAATGAAGAGAAGTACAGCCGTTTCCCTGACAAGTCTTGTGGAAACTTAATTGAGCGATAAGCTCTTTCTTTTCTTGACTCGAAACTTGAAGCACTCGAATCGAAAGTTTCTCGAAGCACTCGAATTGAGACCCGATCAACACTCGAAGTTTTCGAGCTTCAAGGATCGATGAAGTCGAGTCGTTTGAGTTCCGAGTGACTGTCAACTTACATTTATCCGATACTGTATGTACTTGTTAAACACAAACAACTTCCAAGTTCATAACAAGACTAGTTTAGGATCCGATTATGTACATATTCACTACCCAGATTTGAGTAGTGTTTGTGGTTAAATTGGAATATAGTGAAACAACCAGTCAGATACATGTACAGTGTAGTGTACCTAGACCTGAGGTTCACTACAGTTCATATACATTGTACATTGTATATGCAAGTCATCATCAACAGGAAGGGTAACAAATTTTGGACATTTGAAAAATTCATTTGTTTCAGATTATGGCACTACAGTAATTACAAGACAACGGGGCAATCAAAGGGGCAATCAAAATTAAAACTGGATGAATAAACTGACTATAGTAATTATGTCTAAGTAAGTACAGTGAGTAATTACTGAGCAATAATTATAATTTCTAAAGACTTACCAACCAAAATAACTTCAACAAAGTCTTGTAACCAAGGGTTATTGATGTCTGGAAAATATACTTTACATTCAAATGTCCTACTGTCACTTTTAACAATATTTGATATTGTGAATGTAGCATCTCCTGAGAAACTGATTCTACCAGAGTAAACATTGGCTAGTGGGATTTGAAGTGCTTGACCAGGAGACTTCCTGGCAGTTAGTACATCTCCGCCGCCAGTTTGGGCATATAACAGATCCACCGCAGCGACTGTTTGTCCATCTGCGTTGTAGTCCCACTGCAATGTTAAGTTTTGACCTTCAGTCACAAAGACTTTGTCTTTGGGTGTAGTGGTGAAAAATGGTGCACAGTCTACAAAGAAAGCGCGAGAAACATGCACTGCAATGGTTAGTTACCCGGCCTTACCAATCGATGAAAATCGATCATCGGAAACCAATCGAATTAATCGATATTAATCAATATAATTAGTATTGACAATAGAGATATTTGAAATTCTCTCAAAATTGCACGGGTCAGTCTATGTGGAAAAAAATCGTTTCAATTTCTCGGAAAGTATTGCGCCGTTTGGATCGAGAAAGCATTTTAAGGTTATTCCTTAGTATTGCATTACGCATCCTTACTGCGCATGATTTCACACGTAATTAGCGCGCGCACATTAAGAAAATAGCGGCTTTTCCTTTACGGCTAAGCTCACCAGGAGATAAATCGTCATTTCTCGTAAACGAGTACCGTGACCTATCAATTTTTTCTCTTATTTTGAGTCTAGCAATAACCTTCTTTCTATAAAATGAATATAGACTAATTTATATTGCAGAAGAATAAATAATCACCGGAAACGTGAACTTATAGTCAGTACTCGTGAAAATATAATTGTGACCTCGAGAACATTGCATCTCATTTCTCAACTCGGTTTGCTCCGTGATAAACTCTTTGCGCTGCTTTATTGACAGGAATTCAATGAAAACACCCTTAAAACTCGTTTCGGGAAAATTACTGCACGGATTGAAGAGAAAAATATCCGGTTGATCAAAGCTCTTTCAAAGCGCAGTAAAAAGTAAATTGTTCACTGGTAACGAGTTCACATCAACATACTCATAGGAGATCTCAATGCTAAGATAGGAGCTGTCAACACAGGATATGAGCAAGTCATGGGCAGACAGGGACTAGGACAGATGAATGAAAATGGAGAAATGTTTGCAGACTTCTGTGCGCTGAACAGCCTGGTCATTGGGGAAGCGTTTTCCAACATAAACATATACATAAAGCAACATGGAAACCACCAGATCATGTGACAGAAAATCAGATTAACACATAACACAGAAAATCACATTTGACCTATGTGTGTATAGGTCAGAGATTTAGGCGGTCACTAGAGGATGTGAAAGTGAAGAGAGGAGCAGACGCAGCATCGGACCATCACATGGTTCTGGCAACACTCAAGTTACGCCTAAAGCGTTGCAAACCACCGACCTCCACCACTAGGATAAAGTATAACGTGGAGCTATTGAGAGACAAGGCGACATCAGAGAAGTTTAATATCAACCTCAACAATAGATATCAGTTGCTACAGGAGATCTATGATGATGACAACATACTGCTTGAAGACAAATGGGAGCAATCAAAAAGGATGTGGACTGAGACATGCGAGGAGACTGTTGGAAGGAAGAAAGTCCAGCACAAAGACTGGATGACAACTGAAACCTTACATAAGATAGAGGAGAGAAGAGAGAAGAAGACCATATTAAACAACTGTCGAACAAGGGCAACAAAGGCAAAAGCACAGGAGCAGTACACAAGGGCCCACCAAGAGGTGAGGAGGAGTATAAAGAGAGACAAGAGGAACCATGCAGATAACCTGGCCAGGCAAGCAGAGGAAGCAGCAGCACAGAGGAACATGAAAGAGCTCTACAACACTACTAAGAAGCTTGCAGCACGATACCAACAGAGAGACAAACCAATCAAGGACAAGCAAGGAAATACACTGGCGACATCAGAAGAGCAGCTAGAGAGATGGGCAGAGCATTTCAAGGAGCTTCTGAACAGACCAGCCCCAGATGACCAACCAGATATACCACCAGCGACAACGCTTCCCATCAAATGTGACAAACCAACAAAGCTTGAGATCCGGAAAGCAATCAAGACACTGAAGAATGATAAGGCAACAGGACTGGATGGTGTACCGGCAGAAGCCCTCAAAGTAGACATCAGCACTTCCACGGAAATTCTTTACAAGCTGTTTGCAAGACTATGGGAGAAGGAGGAGATTCCAAAGGACTGGAGGGAGGGACTCCTTATCAAACTACCCAAGAAAGGAGACTTGATACTTACTTTGTTAAGTATTTTAAAGCTTTTTATATTTATTGTTGCTTTTGTGTATGTCAAGGCAAATTCAAAGGGAATTTACGAAAAAAAATATTTTTCTTTTTTTTCCGAGAAAATGAAATTTCAGCATTTTTTTCCAGATTGAAGCTTGATTATCTCTGGAAAATGCGTGGTTACCCCCAATTTTCTTTTTGGATTCCAATAGCCCTTGCTAAGATCTGCTTTTCCCGCATAGTCATAAACCGCGCAAAAATACTTTGGTATTAGGAGGCACCGTCCTTAATTCATGCGTGGGTTTTCATGCATTCTCTGCAAGAGCTGCATGAAAAGCTTTTACGAATACATCACATCTTCAATCCTCGTCGAATTTAAAACCAGAATTTTCATGCATGCAATTTTCAGTTGCCGCTTTAGGCTCTATAAGTTAACTGTTTTACGGTGGGTTTGAGAAATTCCACGAACTCCGTGCCGTGTTTATCTACGCCGAACAGTACGCCGAGCAGAAAACACTTCAAGCTTCACCGCTTTTTTTGAGCGACCTTCAGCACATGATGCTCAAACCAGAATGACAAAATATTGAGCTTAAAAGCCACCAAACGTCAGCAGAGGAGGACATACATGTACAACTCCGTGTTTCTGCCTGAGTTTAGTATCTTCACTGGACGATGCACAGGTTAGATTTGCCTTTCAACCTTTTGATATTCAACGAGCTTTTCTTTCAGCAACTGCAGAAGTCTCTAAGCTTTTTCGTTTGCAAAAAAGCAGAATGATTGAACCTTTCGTCCCTAAGTTTCCGGTTTGTATAGGCTATCTGCTTCGCCCTTCTTATCGCTTCGCTTTGGAGAACAATTTAAAAACTTGTATTTCCCGACGAAGATTTTGTTTGCACGTCGTCCACGCTCATGTTTTCGTTTGTCCTCGCAGCTTTTGTGTTTATCCCTCGTCTTCTGCACTTTGTTGATAATCTGTTATTTCTGTATTTTGTATGGTTTGCACGTCTTTGCATTATAATTCTGCTTTATAGTTTGAATTTTGTCTCACTTTTGTCCGCCATTTGTTTGGCCGAATCAAGCTGCCGTAATTCATGCGTAATTTCAACTTTCTGCACTGTAGATTTCTACTTTTGCACTATCAATTTCAACTTTTGCACTGTAAAATTTCAACTTTTGCACTGTCAATTTGGGATAAATTAGCATGTTCTCAGCCAATCAGAATGCGGAAATTGTTGTATGTATATTATTAATGGCTCCGTCAATTCCAAGCCCGCTCATTCCCCCCCCCCCCCCCCGGGCATTTGTCGGGCATTTGTCATTTTTTTTGTCAGAAGGTTGAAAATGCCCCACGGTGGGGTCAGCTTACATGCACAAATCCCCACGGTGGGATCGGGAATTTGCACTGCTCCTGAAAGCCCACGGGACAAGTTCAAAAACTTTTTTGAGAGGATCGAGGAATTTAAAAATCTAAATTCCAAGCAGAACTATTAATGATGGACACTATAATTGTTCACAAATACATAGCTCTTTATTTATACCTGTCTTGTCCCGCAAAGGTGTCGAAGCTTCGTTCCGCCATCTTTGACATCTTTGGTTCGCACGTGGAAAGCAACGGTGCAAATGTTTGCACATGTGGGGTGGGGGTGGGGCTACGGTACACTTGAAAAGTGTGGGACTCAAACGAGGTTTAATATCAACTCAGTTTTTATATTTTTCTATCGGGGGCAATCAGGAAATTTTAAATAAACAACAAAACGTGTACGCCTTTTAAAAATACAAAAGATCGCGTTGCCTTTGACAATGCCCCACCCCCGGGCTGCCCGGTTATAGCAAATGCCCCACCCTAGGGATGGAAAAAGTTGTAAAATGCCCGACAAATGCCCGGGGGGGGGGGGGGGGTGGTTTGGCTTGGAATTGACGGAGCCATAATTGAAGTACAATGCGTATTGATAATTACCGATAGCTGACACTTCAGGAGTTATTACTGCATTGTATAATTCAGTCCTTTCGGACTGAGTCGACCGACTTTGTTGCATTTAATTTATGATTGTGTATTAATTGTGTTGTTACAAATGACATTTTTGGTATTCGTACAAGGTTAGCTAACTTATGATTGAACCAGTAACATCTAGAAGAGAAACGAATTGGCAGTGTACTTCTATAGGGGGAATTGGCAGCAGACGAATTGGCAGTGAATTGGCAGACAGACAACTTCAGCCCGTGAATAACTCAAATATGCATAACGCTGTCACGCTAATTAGAATTAGTGTGACTACCTAGCTTCTCTGTGAGACGTTAGGAATTCGTCAAACAAATAAGAGTTGATATTTGATGAAACAAAGAAGACTTTTCAGCACTGTCCCTGGACAGACCTACTAGGACTACAAAGGAGCTCGGAACATGTCACTCGGTCAAAGTATCTAAGTAAGATAAAAGGTCTTTGCATAATGCAAATGACTAAATGCCCTGAAATTTTAAATTCACATTTAAGTGTAGCTATTTTCTGTCGCAGGTTAAAAGCTATTTTAATAGCTTTAAAAGGAGAGTGCTAAACCACGAAACAGCGAAACAGGGAAACACCGAAACAGCTATTTTTTTCTTATTTTTTTTTTTAGCGAAACACCGAAACAGCTATTTATTTTTTAATGGTTATATTTTGCTGATATAATTTCCGATGGAAAGCTAAAGCTATGTACAGTTAAGTCCCAGCAAGTTTATATTTGGAAGAAGCGTTGCGCGACGACACAAATATTAAACGGCGACTGTATGTCACGGCTACTAGTATAGTGAAACATTGGCTATAAACATGAGCTCGCGATCTTAGTTAACCTGCGATCAGGCCCTCCTCGAAGAGAGGAGGGCCTGATACAATTACTTGCCGGATCTCATGTACAACATTCAGATTCTGAATGTTTTCCTGATTGGTCGAAAAACAATACTTCCGTCAATCATGCGTACCTAATATGGCTTTTGTCAATCCGGCGTGCACTCGATTAAAGTACAAGAAAGGCCTTCTACTTTCCCACTCCGCTACCGCCTTTTGCGAAGGGAAGGACTCTTCTGAATCATTACTAAGCCAATATAAAGATCTTACATTTAAAACGGCTGAAGCTTTCCGCTTAAAAAATGGTTATTTGATTCAAATTTCTAAACGGAATTATGGAATCATTCGACCATAACGACTGACTAGACATGTCTAGGACGTTATTATGCAAATTTGTGTCGTGTAACGCAATCGTAGTCTGCTGTTTTCGGAATGGAATTGATGGCAAAAACACAGTCGAAGGCTACTTCAAAATGCTCCTCATAATACAACATATCTTGCCCGTTAGAAATGCACTTGAAGCAAAGAAGGTCAGAAGACCGAATTCAAGAGAACGGCAAGTGTACAAATGTCACGAACTGTAACGTAGATTTTGAAAATTGACAGCTTGACAGATCATTGACAAGTGGGTGGAAAGCGAATTGGCAAATAATTGTATCAGGCGTTCCTTTTCCTCTCTCTCTCTCTCTCTCTCTCCGCGCTCTCGTTCTCCGCGAAAAGAAAGAAAAGGAAAAGAACGCCTGATCGCAGGTTAATCTTAGTTAAGAGGCTGTCTCTGTAAAAGCGGACCGGTCGGTTCCAGGTCGAAAGATAAAATCGCCTGATTTTTTGTGTGGCGAAAGGCCTTGATGCCAAAGTAACAAAACCACTATTATTTCGGTTCTTGCTTTTAAATTTTTTCCGTTAGGGGCGAAAAATAATTTTCCCCGATGGGCGCTCGCGCGCGACGAAATCGTGCACGATTGTTTACGTTTTTTGAGCGATTTGGCGCAAAGCAAGGAAATAATATATTACAATAATGTCAACATAGAAACGTAGATATGCTTCAACTTATAGGCTCTATGAGTTTCAAGCAATTTAACGCTAAGCTATTTGAATACCAGGCGGCTATCTCGCCCCTACATGAACACGCTCGCCGGGAAGCCAAAAATTGGTCATTTTGTACACCTCATTTATCAGCTGGCGGATGGAATTAAAAGATAACAATAACATCAATGTAAAGTCTAGACCTTGCCCTACAAGAATATACAACCAAATCAATTCATCGCAAAATGCAGCTATAATTCTGTGATTAATTAATTCATGTTAACAATGAAATTTGGTCCAAACCAAGCTGAATATCAGTATTCGTTATCCTCTAAATAATTTAATTATATTCTACAAGAAACAATTCACGACTCAGTCATATTGTTTTCGTGTCATTTAAGTTTAAGCTAAAGTAAGGTTTGTTATGGCTACTGCGCTTGCGAAAGTGGCCATTATTGTCGTCGTCGCAGCATTCTTTGTAACATTCCTTCGTAAGACTTTTTTGTAACAATTCTTTGAATAACTGAACATGATATGGCATTGTTCGATTGTTTTCGCTTCATTGACAGTGGTGTCAAGTGCAATGCTTAAAAAGAAGATTGGCATATTTAGTGAGCTATATGGAGAGAAATTGCGTTGCAAAATAAATATGAACGACACGTTTGTTTTTAAATGTTTTTATTTACGTAGGTGTATTTCTTTGACAACTGCACGAACAGGGTCGCGTTGGATTGAGTCACATTGTTGAAGCTTTTGTTGAGTAACCGCCGGTCTTTTTAGAGTCCTTTGTACAATTCATTTGTTTGAGTTGTACTTCCTGAAATAAAGATAAAGGTTGCTAAAAAGGGAATAGGTAAAATTAAGATATTTACTAAGAAGGACGGATCATTTTTTTTTCTAGTTAGTAATGTTTATGTGGGAGCTGTATTTGTTTGGCTAGGCTTCAAGGAGCGGTACTCCCAAAAAAAATTTGGGTGGGGGTGTGCCGCTGGACAATAAAACCCCTTAACCTGTACCGACTACAAAACGCTGATTTTGCGACCCTGTTCCAGACTAAATGTTAAAAAAGATACCCTGTTCCAGACGATTTTTAACGATTTTTTTCTAACCCAAAAGGCTAAACTAGTAAGCAGCAGTTGTAAAGCTTCTTTCCTACGCGTTTCGATTCGTCTGACTAACATAATTCAGAGTATCAATTAACGATATTTGTGCCAACTTCTGGGAAACTGGTACCCTGTTCCACACCAAAAAATGTCGTTTGTTATACCCTGTTCCAGACCAAACTGCTTAAAAAACCCCGTCCAGCGGCACGTACCTATATAGCGTATATAAGAGAGTGCCCCCCCCCCCCCCCCCCCCCGGGAGCGAAGCCGCGAGAAGAAGCGACCAGCATGGCTGCGTAGCTGGCGATTTCGTTGGCGCGCGATGGCAAAATACGCGCGTGCCGAAGCCACGAACGAACTGCCAGCTACGCAGGCTGAAATGTCTGTTTGGAGGACATGGAGACGATAGACTTGAAGCATTTACAGTTGTTATAGTACCCTAGGTGAAAAGTTTTTTCCTCTGCGCAAATTGATAGAGCGATGAGTCACGACGGCAAAGCCGGAGTAAAACAAAATCGCTTTTTTTGCTGTCCTTTATCTTCGTCAAGGAAAAAAATATCCTCAGACACCTTGTTATTGTTGTAGTGTCTACACATAAAGTTCGATCTACGTAGTAGTTTTAGTTAGCATTTCTGTGAAATGTAATTACCTTTTCCAGCCCGCTTTGAATTGAGGTTGATTGTTCACAAGCTTCAGTTCAGTTGAAAGACTGTTGATGCAACTGTACTTATGAGTGATTCAAACAGAATCATCACATGGTGGAGTCACTTGTAGAGCGTAGGTTGAAAACAACAGACTCATTTGCTGTGTGTGCATGTGTTGAGGAAAGATAAGACGGAACAAAAACAACAGTGACGTTAGACTATGTGTTGACATAAGATACCAGAATAGCGGTTTCTTTGATAATAAGATAACATTTAAGTTGTACTAGTACAAATGGCTGTTCTGTGACTTATTTGACGACCGAACAAGTTCTAATCTGTATAAGTATATAATGCGGGGGGAAAATCGAGTTTTTTTTTTTACCACAATGCACCTTTTTGCGTGACATTATAGTAGGAAGCAAGATGAGAACTGTTCTTTGATGGATTCTTGTGTAATAATTCGTCGTCTATTTATAATATGTCAATAATTTCGCGGCGTGTAATTGGTCGTGTTATTACACAATTACAGAGATAAAGGCAAATAACTTTGACAGTTTGCAGGGGTTTTTTTGGCAGGTTTTTTTTCAGTTTCTCAGGTTTCTCACTTTCGTGAAGTCAAATCCCTTTGTTTTGACTGTGATTGAAACGCCTCGTATGTACAGTGGAACCCGGATAAGACGGACACGAAAAATTGTCCGTATTAAGCAACGTCTAATGACTGCAGTAAAAGACCAAGGAAGTGAAACTTTTGTGTTACGCCTGCCACGCAGCACAGTGAGCAGACAGTTGTCAAACATGTCATGTCAAATGAAAATATACAGTGTACAGAAAGCGAGGTTAACTTTGTATGGGAGCGGAAAAGTGACCGATGTAATGTAAGATAAAATATATGAGCTTTTCGTCGGGACAAACAAAACTGTCCGCAATAAGTGCGAAAGGGGAGGGGATAGCCTGCGTGCAGACGTCTCCTTTTCCTTGCGCGTACTAACTTTCGAGTGCCTCCCGAGTTTGTAGGGGGGTCCCGCCGGGAAAATTTTGATACAGTCGAACCTCTACTAACGGCCACCTCTCCACAACGGCCACATCTCCACAACGGCCACTTTCTTTGTCCCGGCGGACAGTCCATACATTCACTCTTGTTTTAACCTCTCTACAACGGCCACCTCTCAACAACGGCAACGGCCACTAAAGCGCGTCCCAGCTTCCAACCTCGCCACAACGGCCACTTAATCAACGACTGACGAACGGTATATACAAAACCCTATCTTTTTTGGCGTACAGTAATAAAAGGTCACGCAACCTCATCTGTACCACGCATCGTCGGGCAATACAGTATCTTATATTGCGGCACGTGTTTAGCCACTGATGGAAGAGTCACACAGTACTAGAAAGTACAAGGCCCCCATTTGTTTCTATTTTCCATTTTTTTTACGCTTTTACAGTACTGTATTTTTATTTCAGTCGTAAATCGAGTACAGCTGATAAGGCTCTGTGTTTAAATTGCATTGCGAAATTGAAAACAAAACATGCCTTGTGGCACAGTAAGTCACATTAAAATAGAACCTTGCAGCCACTCACTCAAGCAAACAACCCTTGACAACTTAATTTCACGAAAGAGAAAGTAAACGATGTACAAACTGACGTACTCACTGTACCTTACTAGCTTTGTTTTGTTAACATTCCTGTTCTGAACATTTGGTTTCTGTTTTATTGATACATTTTGATTGTGTTACGTATTCATATGCTATAATAAGCATTTTTTTTAAATAAAAATGTTGTCCCCCCAAAAAAACAAATGGTGTCATATTACACCCTTACTTCCCCATAACGGCCACCTCTCTACAACGGCCACTTACCTCTGTCCCCAAGGTGGCCGTTGTGGAGAGGTTCGACTGTATTTCGCATTTCGTGCGTTTTGATATGAAACCAGGCAGCAAAAAGCGAACGTATAAACATAAAAATTTATTGCACTTTTTAAATTCAAAATGGATTATTGACAAACAAGAAACTTTATGTGACATGTAATTTACAATTTACGGACAAATGTATCCATTGATTGACAGGATTTTGCTGCGGCCTATTTCGCTCTTCTGTGACCTCTGGCTCTGTTTGGTCCATTTTATCCAATATTGACACACATGCTGAGCCCTTTTGCAGTTCATTATTGGGGTACCCAGTCTTCTCTCATTTTGATAGAGCCTGGGGATTAAAATTTCGTATGAGGGTTTTAGGTCGAATTTATCGTTAACGTTAAATTCAGCTTATAGAATCTCAACATCTTGTCCAAAATTTAATATGTCACCCAGCAAATCTACAAATGGCGGACCTTCGATGTTATCTTCATTGATTCAGGCTTCATTTCCAGACTACACCAGTTAGCAAATTAGAGCTTTTAATTCACTTTATTTTCAGCCATCGGTCCACGGACGCACCTGTCGCACCCCTCGCCTTACGGGCCTGGTTATTTTAGTGTGGTTAGCCAAAGCAAGAGATGTTGGCTTAGGGCTAGGGTTATCAAATGCAATACACCAAAGAAAAAAATAACAAAACCAACAAAGTTGCTGCACTAATCCTCAACGGCGACAACTCGGAGAACGAAGTATTGACCTATATTATCAATTGAGAGGTCTGAGTGAGAGTTAACGAAAGCCATTGGTGTGAAAATGTTTATATCTAGTATGTCTAGTATACATGTTATAAAGGGATGATGTGGATTCATGACTGCTGGGTAGAGAAAAATATAACTTACTGATTGAAATCGTGAGAGTCGCTAACCCATTCCGTTAATCGGCTCATGGGCTTCATGTATGGCGCATTCTCTGAGTAAAAAATGCAGTAGCCATGAGCACGCGTCGCGCGCCTATTTTTTTGATTAGGAGGCAGAACTGAATTACGTTCTATCTGTTACTATGTCACCCCGATTCACCTGACAGAGGAATCTATTATTTATACATACCCGACTGCTGGATGAGTTCCCGGAAAGTCCATCGCTTTCCTTCCATTCTTTTCTCGTAGCATGAATTTGAATTTTCTCGTGGAATGCATTTGAACTCTAGATGACCAGTGAAATGTTGAAGTGTGACACGCAAACGGTGAAATCTGATCCAAATCAAGAGGCTGTGGCGTAAATATTTACGCCACAGCTTTTACGGTAGTTATTTTTCAAGGTAGCCTCTCCGCAGAGCCCAACCCCGCAGCATTCTTGTTCGTAAATTGTTAGAGCGGAATACACAGCGGGACCGAAGTCCCGTGGCCGCTACGGTAGCCCTGAAGAAGCTGGCCAATAGGGGCCCTGGATCAACTGCAGTAAGTCACCCTCTTGGTCTGAATTTTTGACTACTGAAAACCAGCAAAGGACATTTTACAGTGAAACATGGTGGGTAGTCTCCTTGGCAGCCGTTATTTAGGTCAAGCAACACTTCTCGCAACCGTGTGGAGAAATGTTGCGTGACCACCCAAACATCGCTGAGACGGCTTAGCCTCAGCACAAAATTACATGTTCTCATAAAAAAATAATAGAGTACCTTTATTATAATTCATAGAAGAGATTTAAGGTGAAATTTTAAAAAGAAAAAACATGTGTGACTGTAATGGAAGCAATGAGCTTAAATCGGCTGTTAAAGCTTGGCTAGAACATAAGTTGGGAGGCAAATATGATGGACTTTTAGCTCATTGTGAACAGAATCAGAAATTAGAGCGGATCTTTGATAGAAACCGAGAGCGAGCTGTCTAATTGTTTTAGCATAACCCAATGGCTGATCTATAGATAAAACTGATTAATTTATGGTTTTGTTTTAATACTTGTTGGCCGTGCGCGCGCGCACATCGATTATTATAACAAATAGTAGGTGACAATGTAGCCAATCAGATTGCGAGTTTGCCAATAGTCAGCCGCTGGGTTATGCTAAAAGAGAATATGTTATACAATTCTGTAAACAAATTCAGTGTGAAGGAGTTTCATTTGGATTTCGGTTTAGCCTGTACGGGACTACCAATTAATATTAGTAATTGCCATCAATATTACTGAACCTTATAGTCCAGGAGCTAGGACCACAAACATTCGGTTTTCCTCAATCCACACTATGCACAGAAAAGATATAACATCGGATTCTTATAGAATAATATCTCCTCTTTACAGCCAGGTAATATGTACAGTAATCAAAAGCTCTTATAAGCGACTCGTGAATGATATGTTAAACTAATTCCACCTAATGGTGTTACATAAAACAGTCATTTCTGCCACGGCAACTTTCCCGATCGATTGACCCTACCGAAGCCAAGCCTACGGTAGTTCAAAGTTAGGTCAGCGTACTAACAACAATACAAATAAATATATACGTTAATTTTAACAACCAACGTAAAGTGCGTCATAGTAGTCGAACGGTTAACGACGTGGACTTCAAATTCGAAGGTCGCCGGTTCAAATCCCAGAAGTGTGAAAACGAAAAATATATTTTACCATTACGACCTCTTACTTACTTTTTTTCTTTCTCCTTTTTTATGAATCTATTACAGACGCAAATTCATACAATTGGCAAAAAGCAAATAAAGTGAAAAAAACGACATATACTGTCCCGAAATCAACATCAGTCGAAGTCCGCAGTTCGTGCTTTCAAAATCGAAAAAACTTTATCCAAACACGCATTTCAGCCCTTCAAAGATTTTCAATGATCTGTTCTCTGGAAGTCAAGTATTTTCTAAGGTTATTTCTTCTATTTGGAACTCTTACAAGCTATAAATCGAGCCGAAGAGTCATTCTAAGAATCTTAATATATAAATATACAAGCCATGAGCTACGGTAGTCCAAAGTTAGGTCAGCGGACTAACAAACAACACACAAAGACATCTCTATGTTAATTTTCATCCCAACGTTAAATTCGCCAAAAGTAGTCGAGCGGAATAGAAGTAAAGAAAAAGAAAAAAAAGAGATAAATTTAGAATTCAAATACATAATTAATATTCAAAAATTAAAGTTTACAGCCCATCGACCGAGCGAGCGAGTGAAATTTGCATATCTGTTTCCACAGCTATACTCGTTTCATTACATTCACTCGTAAAAATGTGCCAGCATTAGTTTCTTTTCCCTTATTAATGGGTGGTGACAATCCCGGCAAGGATCCGCTTTTTATTTGTAAGAGTTACTTCTTCGCTATTCTAAACTCGAAATAATTTATTTCCTTTACTGATCACCATATACCTTTATTACAAATCACTTTCACATTTAACTTGAATGATCACGGTAAAGTAATTATTGTTAGATTTTCCTTTTCTATATATACATACCTCGGTTCTAAACTAATAATTGTATCAGCGAAGCTCATTGCTTCCATTACAATCACACATATTTTTTTTTCTTTTAAAATTTCACCTTATATAAATCTCTTCTATGAATTATAATAAGGCACACTATTTTTTTATGAAAACATCTCATTTTGTCCTTGAGGCTAAGCCGTCTCAGCGATGTTTGGCTTGGTCACGCAAACGTTTCTCACACGGTGGCGAGAAGTGTTGCTTGGACCTAAATAACGGCTGGCAATTGCAAGGAGACTACCCACAACGTTTCACTGTAAAATGGCCTTTGCTGGCAGTTCGGGCCATACCCAGTTCTGGAGACCTGATGACGTCATCTGTAATGGCGTCTTGGGTCCTTATGGAAAAAACTCCATTCATCCCGCTTTCTAAACACCTAGCGTTTTTGTCCCTTGTGCTTATCCATAAGACTGTGCGGAGTATAAAGGGACATCTCAGCAACACGGTGAACTAAAGAAAGATGGCGTCCTTCGCGTTGGGGTGAAGATATTTGCTTTGAAAATCGATCAAACGTGTTAGTTTCGAAGGCCGCCGTTACAGTGTTTGTCGTTGGTTAAGTGAAAATTTAAGGTATGTAACAATTTTTTTGGATCTTAAAAAAATATTGTGAGAAAACTAGAGTAAATTTACTTCATTTTGGTAAAAACAGAAGTCATATGCACGATACTTTTGTTCATATGCACGGCCGTTGAAAATCTGTGATCTGTGTAATTTGGGCGCCATGTAATATGATCAAAGGGTAAGATTACGAGTTTCGACACCATCGACGTGGTCATGAAAAGTCGATCTAAATGAAGGAATATAAAGTTAGAGAATTCGAAGGGAATACTATTGGCCACGTACAACATTTCTTAAACAAAGCATCCACCAAGGCAAAGTGAAAAAATCAATCAATTAAAAATTCAAATACGGTCAGTATAAAATGCAGACTGGAGATTGCAGACTGTAGACTGGGTATAAAATGCAGACTAGGTATAAAATGCAGACTGCAGATTGCAGACTGGGTATAAAATGCAGACTGATACCAAAACTGTCAATTCGTGTTATTCGCGATTTATTTTCAACTTTTAACTTACCTCAGAGTCACACGTTCATCTTCCACGAAAAGTTTCCATCTTGGCCCATACCCGGTGTTCAGTTTATATCAGTCGCAAAATAATTAATCAGATACATTCAGAAAATAGACCTATGTCCCTGGTTAGTACAGGCCTTGTGTAATCATCGCCTTGAGTTAGTGACAAAAACCCTTATTGTGAAAATAGGTCAAACCCGGGGTCAAATCAACACACCAGCCAGAAAACTGAAAACTGAGCGGACAGGAAAGGAAACGAAAGCAAACAAATCGAGCAAAGAAAATGAATACTGTAATAGCCTTTCAATGTGTTGATGACTTTTTTAAATGGGCCAAGAAGAAAATTTTTTGCGGCATTAGTCTCGAAAAAGCGCTTGCGTGACACTGTTGTGAATAAGGGGCTACCACAAAGTGGCCTTCAGTTTGTTGACCATGTGCTAGTAAATCCATTTTGTTGTCGTTATTTTATAAGACTTTTGAACTTATTATGGTAAGCTGTGAAACGTATTTAATAAAAAATTTACAAGTTAAACATTGAAAATATATCCCATATTTAAAGACAAAGTGACAGTTTCAACTCAGAAGGCGATTGCATGACTCCGGTAAGTTAAAAATTGAAAATAAATCGCGAATAACACAAATTGACAGTTTTGGTATCAGTCTGCATTTATTTTATACCCAGTCTGCAGTCTGCAATGATCTGCAGTCTGCAGTCTGCATTTTTATACTGACCGATTAAAAATAAATAAAATAATGGCAATTTCAGTGAAAATCCACAGAGTGGCTCCTCTCTTCCACTCTTTCCAGATCGAATTGGAACTTTGAAATGTTGGTTTTTGTGGAGGGAGGAAAATCGTAGTATCCGGCAAAAAACCCTTGGCCAAGATATGATGTCGGGTCTGAGATTCGAACCCGGGTCGCATTGGTGGGAGGCGAGTGCTCTCACCACTGCTGATGCCATCCCTGCTCCCCATAATTCCTTTAACACGGTCATGCTGATTGCATTCATTTGGCTTGTCAGACCCACAAGAACAAAGTCTACAATGTATACTACTATTAATTTCTATCACTAGGAAAGGCTTATGATTTATGTTCCAGCGCAAATGTTCCATGCATTTATTTGTTCCTGGTCTTTAACAACACACTATCATGTTTTTAAATTTTTATTTCAAATTACAGTCAAGGCTCTCGTAAGCGACCACCTCAGGAATCCGAAAATGTGGTCGTAACTTGAGGTGTAGCACAACAAGTGGTCGCTTAAAGCGGACACTGTCCTGATTTTAGAAAGATTTTGAGCTTTCAGAAACATATCTAGATCATAGGAAATTGATCAATATGGTTGGATCTGTAGAATAACACTCGACAATGACAGGAACATTAGAAGTGGGAGATGACAAACGGAACAGCGAGGATGGAAATGGATTGCAATATGATTTTTTTTTAAAAAACCGTCAGGATTCAGTTTTCAAAGTTCAAATTGGGCCTCAGGAAATCTTTGAAATGTTGCAACAATTTTAGTGCCAGTATGAATTCTTGTAGAATAACACCGACAAATGACAGGAAACCCATAGGAAGTGAGGATGACAAACGACAGCGAGATGGAATGGATGCAATATTTGATTGTGGAAAAAAACGTCATGGATGTCAGTTTTTCAAAGATATTGCAAATCCTGGACCCCCGAAAATCGTTTGAAATGTTGCAACAATTAGTTGCAGCTATGGTAATTTATGAAGAAATTGCTGATTATTATCAGCTTGACGTCGCTATGCAAGTGGTTGCAAACAACGAGAGCTTTGACTGTAATTGTTATCATAAAATTATGCCACATTTTGATTGAGGAGTGATTAAGTATATGTGAGTTTTGAGCTTGCTTCCATGCGTTAACCCAATGCTGACAGATTGATTATTATTTTTTTAATATATCAAGTTTATAAATTTGGTCGCGTTATTCACTTATGGTTTAACATTTGTGCCCGCTGTGATGCCAAAGCCCAAGAGTTAAATGGCCAAAGTACCTCACCATAAGTGGCAAAAATAGCAAGCAGGTCGCCGTGGTGCAGTCCTGCAATTTTTTGTTCCAGTGGAACTTTATGTATAATTTTCTCTCCCAAAAATCCCCCAAAATAGTTAACTCACAGCAATCACCATCGTAGTGCAAAAACATAATTAAAAATTTGAATTACAGCTTTGTTCCCACACTACCCAAGCCAACGTTACAAGTGTATGTTATAGCGTAAAGAGTAGATAGGTAGAGTGATCTCCACAGGAATTAATAAACTGACTGCTGTTGATCTCTGTGTTGCGATACTAGTTTACAGTATCAGTTTGCATACATGTATCAGCCACCCAATTAGCCTGATTTCGGAGCTGTCTGCATCTAGAATCTCAGGCTACCACCCACATGAAATGGAGATGCAAAACAAATTCAGCAAAAAATAATAAATGGACACCTTTCTCTCTTCCTATACTCATACTGATATGAACCCAAAAATTACCTTAATCATGTTTCAGCCCACTTGATAAAATTAATATTACTACAACATATTTGAAATCAGTACTGATTTTGAAATCACAGACTGATAAAAACTGTAATTATTATTTGTTCCTAATATGCGGTACTGCACCTTCACCCCCCCCGCAATACACGACAATCTTTTTCGAGAAATGCTACTGCTTCGACAGGATATCTGATAAATAAACTACACTTCAAGTGTTTTTTCTCACCATCGATGATGCACATATTTAATGTTAAAATTCTTAAATCCTATTTGTACTGGTTGGGATACAAGGTCAAGTTGTGTTAAACAATAAATTGAATTTTATTTAATGTGCTATGTTCTGTTACTTTTATTTGTGGAACACGTGAATTGTATTGGAGTAGCTGAGTGGCCACTTGAGTTAATGCTGGCTTGTCTTAAGCCCCAGGCTAAAACAATCAATCATTGCTATCTCAACAAAAAAAAATTGACCACCCTGAAAACGCACACCACATATCTACGTTTCCTCACTGCCGTCCAGTGTATCTAACTTTTTTGATCCAAATTTAGCTAGGTCTCATGCATCCAAGGCGCCCTTGTTATACCATCGGCTACACAAAGGCACGTCCACATCCACCCGAGCATGAGCAGATTGAGAGCAGGACACCAGCAAAAAAAAAATTGCCGTGTATTTACTATAAGCAACAACACAATGTGGATTTACACAAACTTTGCCTTTTCGTGCTAGTAGTTTGCGTTTAAGGCTTTCATATTTTACTAGCATAATACTTTTACCTGAAAAAGGATTACCTGCAGCACGGGGCTGCCATCGTAAATTGTGCCAGACAATAATTAAACATGCTACATGTATAAGCGGTCTGTAACAACAGGGAGAGATGTTTTGATTTGCATGAAGAACATCCTAAACATGTAGCCTAAATTATTACAGATGTTCGATGATAAGATGCGTTGCCACACACATTTGCTATTTTCCGAAAAAATATACCACCAATAACCTATGAGATTGGTTTCCCATAACTGAATAGATATCTAATGACATGGCATAGTACTTTTGAAAAAGCACTGAGGGCGGGCACTTGGCATTCAAATCTGCGCACGCTAAAATATACAGATTGAGTGAGACTCTCTGAAGTCCTGTCATCGACCTCTGAGACGTTCAGGTTTATTTGTTCCTTCGACTTTTCAAGGAAAGAACCTACTCCATAACTGCATAAGCCCAAATCAAGGCCAAAAGCTACAGTAAGACACAAGTACGGCCGGTGGCAGGCGCTGTTCGTTTCACCTCCTGTTTCACTCGGCTCGCAAGAGCACCGCAAAGCGAGAGTTTGATCTTCAAAACAAATTCGCGCGATTCAACCTGCGTTGCCGTAAAAGCTGATTGGAATGTTCGCTTTGAATTTATGTAAATAAACACCCAGAAATAAATGGTATCCTTGGACTGTTTGAGTGAATTTTAGATCACTCGACGGACCGCCGCATGAAAACTCGGCCGCGGAAGCAGAAAATATATCCAAGATTTTACTAAGTGCACCTCAGTTTCTCGCGGTTCAATGTGCTTTGTTTTGCCGTTTTGTCTCAGCCAATCACATCACAGGAAAAGAGGTCTCCAGAAACTGGGTATGGCCCGAACGGCCGGTTTCAGTAGACAAAATTCAGACCAAGAGGTTGACTTATGCAGTTGAGGCTAGGGCCCTCCTATTGGCCAGCTTCTTAGGGCTTACCGTAGCGGCACGGGACTTCGGTCCGCTGTGTATTCCGCTTAACAATTTACGAACAAGGATGCTGCGGGAGGTTTGGGCTCTCGCGGGAAGACTGCGGACGTGATGAAGCGAACTGCTCCCCCCTGGCTGCGGGGTGGGCTCTGCGAGACATAGAAGGAGCGCTAACCTTGCAAATAAACTAACTGTTTACAATAAAAGCTGGGCCGTAAATATTTACGCCACAGCTTTGATTTAGGATCAGATTTCAGCGTTGCGGTCACATTCAAAAATTCACTCGGTCATCCCTAGAGTTCAAATGCATTCCACGAGAAAATTCAAATTCATGCTACGAGAAAAAAAATGGCAGGGAAAGCGATTGTTGTGTTGTGTGGGACTTTCCGGGAAACCCATCCCAGCAGTCGGGGTATGTATAATATTATTTCTCTGTCAGGTGAAATCGGCGGTGACATCAGTAACAGTAGAACGAAATTCCGTTCTGCATCCTAATCAAAACAAACCTTAGTAGCTTAAACTTACAATGACACGAAAAAACAATATGAATGAGTGTGGTCGTGATTTGTTTCTTGTTAGAATATAATTTAAATATTTAGAGGAGAACGCAAAAATACTGATTTATTCGCTTGGTTTGGATCAAAATTTCATTGTTACATGAATTAATTAATCAAGGAATTATAGCTGCATTTGGCTGATGAATTGAGACAATACCAACTTTAAAAGATTGCACATGATTGCATCCTATTCTTAACGATTTCTTCATCGTCCACTGCATTTTCTGGCATATGGCAAGCTGATCAAGTTATAAAAAGTGCTCATTAACTTTTCGGGTCAGTTTCTCATAGGAGGAAATGTGTCAATATTAGAGGAAATGTCTCAAGATTAGAGGAAAACTGTTCGACGACCAGCGTTGGTACAAGAATCGTCATATAAACAACATCTGGTTCATATTCTTGTAGCGGCAAAAGTGGCTCAAAGGTTTCACAGACTTTACACTTTTATGTTATTGTCACATCTTTTTAATTCCCATCCGCCAACTGAGGATAATGAAGGGTTGTTCGCCTATTCGTTTCTATGTTTGAGGGGGCGTGGGGACAAAATGACCCCATTTTTGGCCTTGCCCGCGAGCTCGGTTTCATGTAGGGAGCGAGAGCCGATTGGTATCATATAGCTTAACGTGAAAATTGCTTGAAAACTCATAGAGCCTATAAAGTAGAAGCAATCTATAGTTTCTATGTTAAAATTATTTTAATATATTATTCCTTTGCTTTGCGCCAACGCCAAAAAAACGTAAACAATCAGTGCCCAATTTCGGGTCGCGCGCAAGCGCCCATCGGTGAAAATTATTTCGCCCCTAACGGGCAAAAATTAAAAGCAAGACCCCGAAATAATTGTGGTTTTGTTACTTTGGCATGAAGGCCTATCGCCACACAAAAATCAAGGCGACGATTTTATATTTCGACCTGAACCGACCCCCCCCCCCCGGTTCAGCTTTTACAGAGACCAGCCTCTATAGAGCTGAATTATATTTAAGTGACACAAAATGTATGCTGTTAACTGATCTAGTTTGTTTTTCTTTTTAGTATACTCGAAGTGATTGAAAATATCACGGGCTACCTTGAAAACGAAAATCTACTGATTCGGTGCGATGCGAGTAGACTATTTGTTATTGCTCTCACGTTCATTGAACTTACAAAGCTGGAAGTTAAGAAAACTGAAGTACCAAGGACTATGCCGCTCTTCACCTGTAAAGGGGATAAAGATGATGATGCGACCGTCACGAACCACCACATCTGATAGAACTTCGCCATTGCCTCACTCGACTCAGCAATTCAAAAATAGATAATTTATTCACAATGCGAGCTGAAGGTCTGAAGGCCAAAATGTTCATATCATGTAAAAACCGAATAATAAGCCCTGCGCTTATTTTGTTCCAAAGCATTTTTGTTGCTTACTTCGGGAGGGCTTGGTAATTGGACGGAAATTTTTGAGTTCAAAAAATGGTTAGCTTAGCTGACTACAGGAAGATATTGCGTTAAAAAAATAGGTTGCCACATTTATAACTGCCCTTCGCTGGACTGAGTCATAACTGTTAAAATAATGAGTTGGCAAAAAGTTAAAATCATGGTAAAATCCGGCTTACTGATGGCCGGACTCAAGTCAATCGCAATTAAAGGAGCTACGTCACGGTTGTGCACTGAAAAAACATTGCCAATTTTTATGGGTACTGCGCTTGCGCAAGTGCCCCATTATTGTCGTCGTCGAAGCATTCTTAACATTCCCTTCGTAAGACTTTTCTTGATAACAATTCTTTGAATAACTGGAACAATGATATGGCATTGTTTCGATTGTTTCGCTTCATTGACAGTTTGGTGTCCACGTGCAATAGCCTCAAAAGAAGAATTGGCATATTTAGTGAGGCTACATGGAGAGAAATTGCGTTTGCAAAATAAATATGAAAGACACGTTTGTTTTTAAATGTTTTTATTTACGTAGGTGTATTTCTTGTGACAACTGCCCACGAAACAGGGTCGCGTTTGATTGAGTCACCATTGTTGAAGCTTTTGCTCTGATGTAACCGCCGGTCTTTTAGAAGTCCTTCGTACAATTCATTTGTTTGATTAGGGCCCGGCCGCGACTAGGCGAATTTTTGTTTGTTTGTGCGAAAAAATATCTGTCATCATTTCCGTTTCACAAGTTGCGAACGGCGATTTTTTTCCTAACCAAAATTTGTCAAGCCTTACCAACCTTCAAACAGGCGCCGTCATCCTGCCCCAAGAGCAGGACAAAATTTTGTCAAGCGTCAAAACTGACAGATTCGTCAATTCACACAACATTAATCTCAAGGTATACAGCGATATTATTCGCTTGCCTCGGTCCGTACAACTCTGTCACCGCGTCCAAAATTTTACCTGCCTAGCAGCACCTCATACTGATGTTTGAGTATCCCGCCACAATTTGCTTTACAAGCAGTGAACAGTGCACGTCCGATCGGGTACAAGTTTGCGCTAAAAAGTGACAGTGACAGTCGGGAAAAGCGGCAAGAAACATGCAAGTCGTTTAAAATTTCAGTCCGAGAAGAAGAAATATCTAGTTAATCAGTTTGTGTATCATACCACGAAGGCAGGAGAGTAAAAACTTTAGAAAGTAATGGTTTTAAAAGATTGTCGAGGAGTTGAATCAAAATTTCACAGCACAACAGAGGTTTTCGGTTTCTACGTGATTGATATGTTGTGGTTCGCGAAAAATTTGTCATGATTTTTGGTTTTCAAGTGCGTACGCGTTTATCAAATGAAATTTGGGGGAGACAAAATTTGTAGTATATGTTGGTAGCGCCAAACAAATTTTGTCAGCCTAGTGCGGCCGGTGCCTTACGTTTAAGCCTCACGCGCGAGGGGCGAAGCCGCGAAAAGAAGACGGCGAGCTAGTTTACTGAGCAGAATTTTTGAAAATCCATTCCGGCACAGCTTCAGTTGTTTAAAACGAGCAATTGATAACTGAAGAGATAAATGAAATTTCTACAGGTAAAAGGTTGTCGTGTGACGTGTATTCGTGTGACCCTCCATAGGAAAAGGGGGCTTATCGCATCAGCGTTTCAAGGCGTTTATATTTGAAAACGCATTTGAGACCCGTTTGAAATAATTTGAAACCCGTTTGAAACACATTTCAAACAGTGTTAGAAACGTTTACTTTTTTCAGCGTTTGAAACGTGGAGAAACGCATTTGAAACGCCCATCTGCCAACAACCTGCATTATTATTACCACTGAAGCATAATTATTCGACAACACAACAAATGCTGGACTGAAGATGGTAAACGGTAACTTCAGGCGTCGTTAATGAAATTTAAAAAAGCTAGATAATCACGGTGGTGCAGTCACACTTTTTACTTTTGATTAAAAGTTTTCAGTAATATTCCATCGTTACTGGGGTTAGGTCGATCAATAAAATAAACAACAAGAAAGTTTTTATAGAGTGCATAGCAGTATTCTCAAAATTAACGGAAATGTCAAACAAATATGATGCGTGAACAATTAAGCTATGACATTATTTGTCCAACTCCTGTAATTCTGTAATTACCTTTCCTTTCGAGTATGAATTCAAGATCGTACCAACATTCCAATGCATGAATTAGTATTCTTGGAGCCGTCGTCTCCGTTGATTTAAGCTTCATCTGAGTCGCAACCATCGAAAACCTTCCACTCGGTTTTCGTACAATATTTGGACAAAGTCAATCAAGTTCCGTATGCGAAGCCACACTGAAGTCAACTCAGCCTACATCATGTACCTAGTAATTAATTTGTTTAATAAGAGAACAGCGCGTAAAAAGTGTTCTAAAAGACGCTGGAATAATCCTGGGGAATAACCTCGTTCTAAAAGCATGTTTACGTGTATAAATGCGAAAGATATCAAGAAAGATAACAGGAATGTTCAGGTGTATTTCTTGTTCTAAAAACGTGTAAGCGAGCACGTACACAGTATAAACATCCTTACATGTGTATAAATTGACGATCTTGCAACGTTTTTCAAACACTTCGCAATGCATTGAGCGTGCACCTAAAACAGAAACGCTCGGAGAAGGCTTGACATGACATCGACAGCAGACAAGACTTCTAACCGCAGATCGAGCATAACGCACGCAACACTGACGTTTGTCACGGAGGCTCATCAGTTCTATGCCTCGATTCCAAGTGAAACCAACACAGTACGATAACTCCTCGTTTTCTTTCCTGTAATGTTACAACAATTTACCTCAATGTATTAACTCCTCTAGCCCTGTATTCATACTTGTAACTCTTGCGGGTCGCGACGTCAGTGTTATCTTTAGTTTAATCAGTCCGCCGATCATCTGTTCACAAAAGCGCGACATTCTTTTGTATCTTGAATGAAGGAAATGGCGGTCGATTTTTACATACGTTTGTAGTTCTGTTTCAATTTTTCAGTTAATGCACTCTATGGATTTTTTTTGTGTTAATTCTACTAGCTGTTAGCAGTTTTTTATTGCGTGCGTCATGTATCCAGCATGATACAGAGAACAGATAATAATCTACGGAATGTAAATTAGGCTACGACCGTCGATGATGCATACAAGATTTACGAATGAACTTTATAATTTTAGAAACTTTACACGTCATCGATTCTTAATATTTTGTTTACGTTTAATCCATGATTATGAGCTGCCGCCTTCGAAGCTATCCGTATATCGGATACTATTTTTGTGAGCTAAAGCTATAAAGTTCCCGCTTTAGCATTTATTAGAACTTGTTTCTCATCAACGCTTGAACCGGTTCTGCGCAAAACTTTTTCTATTCATTCAGTCTAATAGTTCGTGCGCGAGCTTCCCTGACAAAAAAGACCCTAGGTTGTCCGGCTCTGTTATAAATTTAGGCCGGCGTATGGGCCCGTTAACCTCTGTAATGAAAATAATTATGCACACATCTTAATTAATTATTTTTGTGTTTTTGCTTTATCAACGCAATGAAACGCTGCTTCTTCTGTGAAAAACGCCTTCAGTTTGAAAACCCGTTTGAAAACCACATCTTGAAATGCATTTGAAATAATTTGAAATGCGTTTGAAAAGCATTTCAAAACGCTGCGTTTTAAAGCGTTTGTAAAAAACTCACCTTAAGCCACCTTTTCCTATGGAGGTTCACCGCTATTTCTTATTTACTTTATTTATTGATTTCTTATTTACTCATTTAGTCACACGCGCGCGCGAGGGGTGAAGAGTCAGAGAAGAAAGTATTGCTGCAGGGACCAAATAATATTGTTATGCTAGCGTGAAATTTACAAACTCTTTGAAAATCTTTCAGAGCTCCAGTTGTAAGAAAGGCTGATGTGCAATTTATTTTTAGATTCTGTTATGTCAGCGCGAATGCCTGCTGTGTAAACAAAGATATCTACAGTATGACGACAATCAGAAGAGTAGGAGTGATGAGTGATATGAGGAATTTTGTTATGTCAGCATGAATGCTGCGAATGCTGTTGATGACAAAGATTAAAAGACGCGTGCTGGATTGCAGAAAATTAATTCACCGCGCTTTCGGAGGAGTATGACGTTCGGACATCGTGACAAAATGATATTAGAAAATGCGATTTTAGAATACTATTGTTATTGTGTTAATTTTTTTTCGAAACGAGCGAATGATTTTAATATGAAAAATATCTTCTAAAATTAAAGACGAACTTATCTGCTTGGTTTGTAGACGAAATATAAGATCATCTCATTTGAGCCCAGTTTCCGTTGTTTTAAGAAAAACAAGTGGGTGATTGTATTCCCCCAAATTAGCTTGAGGTTCAAGTCTTGTTAGATGTACTGATCAAAATGACATGAAGGTATATAAACTGAACAGAGTTTGTTGTCCGAAACTGACAAGTCGGCGAGCCCTAGTTTACGAGAGCAGAGTGTAAATAATTATACCTGCCAACTTTTCTGAGTCAATATGCGTGAGATTTTTGTCTTTTATTTCCGACAGACGATCCGACGATTTCCGACCGTTGCCGAAGAACATCCTTATATTTCCGAATAGTGAATCGAGTATTTCCGAACGTTAACGAAGTTGTTCGTATCCAGTTCTACAATGTGTTCAAGACACGGTTTGAAGGATTCAAACACTGACATATTCGTGTATTTATAGGTCAATATTTCCTCGTATTGGTTCAAGTTTACATATTTGTCGAAAGGTGTCAGTAAATGCTGTAATAGCTCCAATTTTTCAGCCAGGCGTGAGAAATGGTCCGTAGGCGTGAGCGGGCGTGAGATCGAATGTTTTTGGAACCGACAGGCGTGAGAATCACGCTTAAGGCGTGAGACGTGGCAGGTATAAGTGTTGCTAAAGTGACTAATAAATTTGTTACGTTCAAACGTGAATCGTGCAGTGTACTGTAATAACCCAGTTCAGTTAGCTAGGATATGAGCAAGAGTCACTGTCCACCGCGCGAGGAGCGAAGCCCTGGGGAGGGGGGGGGGGGAGGGCGTTTTACCGGTACTCGATTTAACGATTTTCTAAACCCAAAAGGCTAAACTTAGTAAGCAGGAGTGAAAGCTCTTAATTCAAAAGGGATTAATGACCAAAAACAAGCAAGAAACTTTATGTGAAGAATACAAATTTTTTTTTTTTTTTTTTTAGGACAAATGTATCTATCGATTGACAGGATTTTGCTGCGGCCTTCTATCTTGCTCTTCTGTGAACTCTGGCCGTCGGTCCATTTTATCCAATATGAAACACATATGCTGAGCCCTTGCAGTCATATGGGGTACCCAGTCTTCTCTCATTTTGATAGAGCCTGGGTGATTAAAATTCCGCATGAGGGTTTTAGGTAGAATTATCGTTAACATTAAATTCAGCTATTAGAATCTCAAAGACTCCTGTCCAAAATTAAATATGCACCAGCAAATCTACAAAGGCTGACCCGATGCTTATCGTGATAAGGCTTCATTTCCAGACACCACCATGTAGCGAATTAGAGCTCACACACCTCACTGCCACAGGCACGCACCGTCATCCAACACACCCCCCCTGCCTATGAACTTCTCACTCATATCAAAAATTGATATGTTAATAAACTATATCAATATATCGAGTGTTGCACATTCCAGGCTAAGGCGCATCACACAAATGCAAACACCAAATAAAAAAAAAACAAAACCAACAAAGTTGCTGCACTCCTCAAACTTCTACACTCGAGAGAACG
>MU827812.1:273314-283314 GCA_029204205.1 Desmophyllum pertusum
AAGAAGACTGGTTTTGGCCAGTCGAAATATAGTACTTAAAAAACTTAAAAATCTAAAGTCTGTAATCGGTCTCTTCTGCCTTTTCCTACAGTATATTGTCAAAAAGAAACACTTTTGGCACGTACTATATATCCTCCAAGTTTCGGTGTCGTTAGCTTTAATACTTTTGGAGAGTAACGAGAGGGGGGTTGTGGGGGTGTGTGTGTGGGGGGGGGCGGGGGGGGGGGGGGGGGGACAGAAACACCCGGTCAAAAAAAGCCCGGTCTGAATAAGATTAGTTAAGATGTAGGATTGATGACCCACTTTGAAAACTTATTCTGCCTTGTCAAACTAAACAAATGGTGGGACTTACCAATTTCACACTCAACATATAAAAAGGATTTTTCTCCCTTGGTCGTCTCATATCCCTTCTAACCTGTATTTCTCGTCAGCGTTAACCCTCTTCTGCCTGGGTTTTTTTTTCGTTCCTGAGCCGGGGGGGGGGGGCAGATAGTGCCCCCCCCCTATGTATCTCGAAAAGTATTGACGCTATGAAAATGAAACTTGCATGGTGTGTAAAGCATCCGAAAATCTTTATTTTAGTGGTAGTCATCGTGTCAATTATGACGTCATACACGCCAGAATGAACGTCATGCATTAAAAAAATCGCCATCTTGTATCCTAAATCTTGGACTTCTAAATTGTTCAGAAATGTCAGAAAATCTCCAAATTTGTTTTGAAAAATCAAGAAAAATATAAAGATGCTAAAACGGCGAAGATTTTGGAAGGATTTCATCGTGAAAAGCAAACTTTTGATGAAAACTGAAAATTAAGCTAAAAAAACAACAAATTTGAGTAAAACGATCTGTATCCCAAAAAATATTTGTGCTATAAAAATGAAAATTATGTGGTGTATAAAGCATTCAAACATGTTTATTTTAGTGACAAACACGAATCAATTATGATATCATATCACGCCAAAATAACGTCATACTTTAAAAATGTCCGCCAGCTTGGATCCGCCATCTTGGATTTTTGAATTGTTCAGAAATGTCAGAAAATCACCAAATTTGATTTGAAAAAATCAAAACAATATAAGGATGCAAAAATTTCCAAGATTTTGGAAGAAACTCTCGTAAAAAGCGAAAACCTCATTAAAACGGAAATTCAAGCTTAAAATACCAAATTTGGCTAAACGGCCTGTCAAAACTTGGTTGCCATGGAAAACATCAAGTCACGTGATCAAAAAATTGACACACCAAAATGTTCCCAGATAATTTTTAGGAAAAGTCATAAAGTTTGGCTATGATTGCTTGAATGCTCTTTAAGTACGATAAATTTGAAGTCAGCGCGGGCACTTTCTGCCCCCCCCCCCAGGCAGAACAGGGTTAAGATCAGTCACTTTAAATTCAGTTGTAGATCTATCAAGACGTTCAGCTCCTTTGACGGGTTTCCACTGACCCTCCCCCTAGCTCCCTCCTGGATCTCACGACCCCTCCCTCCTGGATCTCAAGACTCAGAGTAGTTACTGCTCGATCTGTTATTGTCCATGTGACCAGTATTACTGTGGCGTCATCTGACATTCTCTTTGCTTTAACTAAGAGAGGAAATAAACCGAAGAAAAGGTCAACAATCTACAGTATAATAACATAATTACCATGCATGACGCACCCCTTGAATCCAATGCGTCACCAAACAACAACAACTGACAACAATAATAACAACAACAACAACAACAGCTACAACAACAACCACCAGCAACAACAAGTTGACAGGGGTGCAATTAAATAACAAATGTTTGAGCTACAACCGTCGTCAAACGTAGTTGGGAAGGTTGTAAAATATAGTATTTTCCGAGTGAGATTAGACTTAAACTCAGTTAAAACCGTAACAAACTGTTTTACAGCCCCCCACTCCTCCTATCAATGTTGGAGCCTAGCAATTCAATCCTGTGAGAATAAGGTAGCGAGAAGCTCAACATTGAGCAGGGGAAGGGAGGGGAGGGGAGGAACACAATTATTTACCTTCCCAACGCTTTTGTCGACGATTGTAGCCTACATGCAGGCTCACCCAATTCCTATGGGTCGAATATAAAGCGGCATTTATCCGGCTCTAGCTTGAGAAGCATAAAGAAAGAACGAGTTGCGGCTTTTCTCCGGATGGAATGCAAGTCCATCACAGGATATACCAACAATATATTTGTCAGATATGGAGACGTTTTGCCCATTTCAAGTCATGTGACTGGTTAGGTGAAAAGGTCAAGCACGGGAAAGTTTTAATTTTGAAATATAAATTTTCGCCAAAATCGATTTTGTTTGTCTTGTTCAGTTTGCGGTCAAAACTGTGACAAAGCGTCGGTATAAATTTTCATCGCCACATTTTATTTATATGTGTATTATGATCCATCCACGCATTTCAAAGACAAACCTGAATAGATACATGTCAGCCGTACCGTCTGGTTATGGATATGTAAAAATACTTACCCGTTCAGTGTAGTTAAAATGAGTACAGCTACGTCGAAAAAAGTGTGCTCGTCAGATTAATACGTCGGTTAATGACGTTCTCTTTTCATTTTCAGGTTGATGTTGGAAAAAGGGAAACCTGAACAACACTGTAACAACAATGAAGCGATTATGGCAATAATACGTATGGTTTGATATGGTACATGTCGATGACGATTATGAAACGTTGAAACCTAACGACCTCAAAAAAACTATTGACTGGCCTATAAGTTGCTGTTTTCACAACATTGAATGTAGGAGGAGGATTTCATGAAAGTAGTCTCCTTCGCAGCTGTGTCGTCACTTCTCTTCACGGCGAGAAGCGTTGCGCGCACGACCCAAATTTACGGCTGTGAAGTATACGTATTTTCAGTGTAATCAACATTACCCTGGCCCAGAGGTTTTCTTTCTTGTTGATCGAGTTCAGAAAGAAGAATGAGAACCTCTGGGACCAGGGTAAATCAACATTCGTCGCGGTAACATTTAACACTGATGGGAGTGATGATGTGAAAACGCAGTCGGATAATTTGTTATCATTGGAGTTCAGCCGGCGAAGGTTAGGAGCACAATTGAAGAGTTAGAGATGGATATCAAACGCTTGCTTAGAAAGAAACAAGTGAAATGCTCGATAAAAGAACTCAACACTGAGAAAACTCGAGTTATCTCTCATTATTATACCCATTCAATAATGGAATAAATTAATGTGGTCGACATGTGATATTACAGTATTACTAGCTATGATTAACACAGGTTTAATAGTGGTGCAATCTCGTACCCAGAGTCCACGTTACCCTTATCCAGCGGCTGTAACGGGCAACAAGGAACTCTGGGAGCGACGGTTAAATCAATTTTTTTCATTGGCTGACCGTTTGAGCATGAGCAGTAGTACCGGAAGTTCTTAAAACAATGCAATCTCGTACCCAGAGTCCAGGCGGTGTTGGACACGGTTCACGTGACTACATTCGTCCAATCACGCGTCAGCTTGGCGATACTCATGGCGGACTTGTTTTTGTGTCTTGAGTGAGGATAGCTCGTCCTTTTTCGGTGGATTTCTTCTGTTATCGAGCGTTTCAGTTCATCATTTTCGGGGATCTGTTAGAGGATTACCTCAGCAAGCTATGGTTCAAGCTATAAGTTCAGGTAAGCATTTTTCGTATCAAAATTTGTCAATGAAAACCGAGCTGTCTTGGAAACCTTTGTTTATATTATCATTCGTGTGTGACATGGGTACACATATGGCGTTTTCTTTGCTACTAGTGATCAATATCTTAGATTATTTTTACACAGAAATGTAGTTGGATAGTTACGTTTTATGAAAAGGTCGGCGGGCCCGGCGGCCCCCGCCGTTTCAACGGTGAAAATTGGACTTGAAGTTGTAGCTTTTTTCGTGTTTCTTGACATGTCCTTTTGATTTCGCGGGAGTGATCAGCACGAGTTCACACTACTGTTTTCGAGTTATATTCGTTTCTTTTCACATGTTTGATCATGTTTTTTTCTCCATTTGTTTAATAGGTTTTAGCAGCCTAAAGACCCTTCATGACAACAGAGGATCATTGCCAAGATGCCAAAATATGTTGCTATTTCTTTATATATATATATTACTTGTTTTGTTATTCAAAACACTGCTCCACTTGGGACGTTCCATTTTTAATCTGAACCCCTCCCCCTATGGATGAGGTTCCTTAGAATAAGACTAGTAGGAATCTTTTTTCAAAGAAAACTGACAAGAAATTAGGGGGGTAGGAAAGATTTTTCAAAGGATTCCGACAAAATGTTGGGGTTGTAGGAATCTGACTCATCCATAGGGGGGGGGGGGGGGGGGGGGGGTTGGGTTTAAAAATGGAACGTTGTTGGGACCTCTTCCTCCAACTCAGTGTCCAACTTTAGCCAACTTTGATTGTGATTATGTTTATGTGTTCATAAACTGTTGCTGATAATCTGTGGATAATATCTCTGGATGCTGAGTTGTGAGAGACTAGCATTTTTATTACATCCATTATAGATTGTGGAAATGAAAAACAATAACAAATAGCCTGAGTTCAGATTGAATATATTGAATATACTGTACAGCAAGGTTTATTTAGTAGCTTGCACTGAGGTTTCAAGTATTTCAAATAAGCATATGTACTTTTCTACAAAATTTGGGCTGCTCGACAGAAGAAGCTGGTTTCTCGGGCTCTCAAGATCTCTCAGCCACCTGTAATTTCATATCCTATTTTCTTAACCAAAATTTAATTCAGGCACACTTGCATAGTGCTTTCTGTGTTCCAAGAGTGAAATTGGGTTAGTGGTCACCTGGCCATTCACAGGGGTGAACACTTTTATTTTGCCGTCCAATCAGACAAGAAATAAAACCACAGGGATTATACCATTATTAGGGTTTGCAGTTTATATATCTTGGATCTCATTGGTTTTCCTGCATGGCAGTCAAATTACAGTGGAACCCCGCTTTACAGACACTCGTTAATAGTAACGGACACCCGGTTATTGCGTACAGTTTTGTTTGTCCCGATGACACATATTTTCTCTTATATCAGCCCGCTTAATACGGACACCCAGATAATATGGACACTTTTTCATGCCCCTTTGGTGTCCGTATTAATAACCGGATTCCACTGTATTTCCAGAATTTTTTGTTACAGTCACACTTTCTGATTCGCACTGTTACTGCAAGGGTTTAGTGCAAGTATGACACAAGTTTCTGTAATGTGTGATAGCCTGTGAGCTTCACCAGTAGTTCATCCTCACTTATGTGCAAACCTGGCAACATGAGCCTGAGCCTTCTTGCAGGCCATTTTTATTTGTGAAATAAAATGGAAAAATGGTCCCTATAAAGTAAATGACTGAACCCTTGAGCACGAGGACTGCAACAATAATAGAATGTTGCTTTTATAGCCTTATGCTGAAGATGTCACACCTTCACTTTATCCCTCTATGGATGCTACATCTAAAGGTTGGCACACAGGGGGGACTAGTCACAGGGCCTTGAGTCCCTACAGTGTACGACTAGTCCCGGACACCAAGTGCCTTCCTGTGAACAACCCTATGACTTGTCCCACGAATTATGAGGGGTATATTGTAATGGTAAATAAAATAATTCAAACTGGTTGAATTCAAGGGACTATCCCCTCAGATTGTGCTTGTTCCCTTGTGTTAAAGACCAAGGAAATTCAAAATGTGTGCAGTGTGAACAATGCATACATGTAGCTTTCGATATTTCATGAAAGACAGAAACTGTCCAATATATTGCAGTGCCATAATTCCATAGGTCAGAAACTACCTTGTTAGTAATAAGTTTGTTAAGCAAAAAATGGCAAGCAAATGCAAGGCCCTTTGCAGCTTTTTACTATTTATAGTTTTGATATGCAAAAATGATAATTCAAACAACCATTCCAACTCACTCTCAAACTTGGCCATCTTATTCAATCTCTTTCCATTTCTGGTATTTTATATAAAATGTGTGGTTCCAGAAAAAATCCATACCTCCACCAGGGAAGGTTTTTTGGTTTGAACCCGCCACACCCCTGGAATTTCCAATTTAGCTTCATTCTTTCCTTTAAAAAATTTGGATTTTGAGACCCCCCTCCCCCCCTTCCTTGGGGTGAGTATTGATATTTTGTAGAAATGCAGAATATAAAAATAATATTAATAGTGAAAAGTAGGTCATGTGACCCTAGCTACATTTAAGGGCCTATTATGCAATTATTTTGTATGCTGGGCCATCCTAACATTTATTTTACGGGCTGAGTATGAATAGAGCATATGAAAGAGGTCTGTTTACTCAGGCTAACCTAGGATGTTTTCCAGATAAATTGCTGATCATAGGTCAGGAGTGTATTCTTTCATCCTCAAACAGTACTCAGAATATCATGTGTCTTGGAAAGGAAAATTATTAAAACGTTCACAGTTACATGTACGGGTAATAATTTATAGTTAATTCAACTATAATAATAATTGAAGGGTTTGAATTAATTCAACTATAAATAATTTTATTACCCGTACATGTAACTGTGAACGTTTTAATAATTTTCCTTTCCAAGACACACGATATTCTGAGTACTGTTTGAGGACGAAAGAATACACTCCCGACCTATGATCAGCAATTAATTCTTGATACTTGAATTAATTCAACTACATGTATAAATAATAATAATAATTATTATTATTTATAGTTGAATTAATTCAACTATCAAGATTTAAGGTAAATGTTGATGTTTTAATAGACTCAATAATTTTCCTTTACAAAACACAACAAATGTGATATTCGCATGTGAGTATTTGGCAATAAACTATTATATTACATTAATTAAACACCACCTAACGATTATGCGGTTTCCAGAAAATATCCATACTCACCCCATGGAAGGTCATTGGAAATTCTTATGGGGAGGGGGGTCTCGAAAGCCAAAATGTTTAAAGGAAAGTATTAAGCTTAAGGGGTGTACCATTTAACTTCTGAGGGGTGGGGGGGGGGGGGGTGATTTTGAAAAAAAATATAAAAAAACAAATTTCGTGCACACGACCACTGCCAAAAAAAATTCCTGCAAGACACTACCTGATGGGCTTACAAATGCAATAAAATAAAAAAACACATGCCCCGAGAAATAAATTTCTTGCACAGAAAGGGTTTGGAAAAAAAAATTGCGCCTGTACCAAATCACCCACACCCCACACACCCCCCCCCCCCCCTCAGAATTTAAATGGTCCACCCCTAAGTGGAAATGCCAGGGGGGTGTACAAGTGTGCATGTGTGTGTGTGGGGAGGGGGTGTCAAACAAAACTTCCATGGGGAGGGGGTAGGGATATTTTCTGGAACTGGTCACTGGGAAAATCATGATTATATCAATAGACCTATTTAGCGTGAAGACATTGCCATTAGATTCATATTTCTTGAACCTTTTCCATTTATACATGTACTGATACTACATGAGAAAATGACGGATTACACACCTCTTGGTGGTAAACCTGAGGGATAACATAAGGAGGGGAACTTTTGTACAAAACCAACAAATACCTCCTTGAGGCTGAAATGCAAATTCATTCCCCTCATCTACACAGTTATAAATAATAAATATAATATACAATAAGAAAAAAACAGAAACAACAATAGCTAATTGAATACCATTTATTTGATAAGAAAAACGACTTTTCCTACAACATTGCAGCTAGGGAATTCAATATAAGCTTAATTATTTTAATAGAAGTTGAAAAATATCAGATAATTACCATTGATGAACCAAATGTGCCTCGTCAACAACTATGGCTTGCACTCGTCTTTGGAATTCTTTTGTCTTCAGAAGTTTTCTAACATTGTGGCAGTCTACAAAAACCTCCGGATGGCCAAAAAGCAAGCTGCATTTATGTAGATGTTGGGGGATGACCACACTATCTTGTCCTTCTTCGTTAACATTACTTTGTAATACACAAACATTTAAAAATTGCTGCAATTTCTGAACTTGCTCCCTCATTAGCGCATTTAGCGGAGAAATGACAATAACAACAGAATCTTCTTGTTCAGGTTCGCATCCACGTCGAACGAAATTGAAGATTGGAGGTAGGACTTGGTAAATTAGGGATTTACCAAATCCCGTTGGCAAAACAGCAAGCACATCCTTTTTGTCAAAACTAACACCTCTAATAGCATCATACTGCTCTTTCCTCAACTCTACTTCGGGTCGACCGAGCTTTACTAAAGAAAACTTTATGGCTTCGTGGAAAACTTCCACGCGACGATGCCCACTATCAGCCGCCATTTTGAAAATTTCCCTCTTAGACCGCTGGGCGATTGAGGCTCAGATGGCCGCTTGCGCTTGCGCCGTGAAACCGGAAGGGCAGAATTCGGTTATGAAATAACCGTCGCTCCCAGAGTTTCGCGTTTCCCGACCGCTGGTCTAGGGGGACGCGGGCTCTGGGGACGAGATTGATAGTGGTGTGGATGTTGTTCGTGAGATGTTATACCCGTCCGATCTTAGGAATGGATCGGAGGTATAAATGTTATATCCGACCCGATGTATATGGATGTTATACCTGACAGACTTGAGGTATGGGTGTTATTATACCTTTGATAGACGTTATACCAGAAACCTGCGGTATGGAAATTATTCCTCAGAACTCATGCACCATCTAATCTGGACCGGCAACGTTTGCGACGTACAAGCGAGCGCTGTGTTTAAAAATTCTGCTCAAAATCCCGCCGTCAAGAAGCCAACTGAGTGCAGCGCGCTCAGCCAATTAGGAGCGAGGAATTTTGCCGCTCGACCAATCAGGATCAAGTAATTTTGCCCCGGGCAAACCAAAATTAATGAAAAATGCCCTCTGTCTCAGCCAATCAGCATTCAGTAATTTTGCCCTCTATGTTATAACTGCAGTAATCAAGAGTATTTGGTCAATTTTACTATTAATATTACTACTATTTTATAAAACGTTTCTGAATGCTAGCGATGACTTTTTGATAGAAAAGAAAGCCGAGAATATTTCTCGTCAGTACATCAAACCTAAAGTAAAAGAACCTATGCAGAAATCGAAAAATAAAATAAAGAATGTTAGTCGTTTCGTTATTTATTATTAAAGTAAAAATGTCGTAAAATTCCACCGACATTTTGCTTCCGTAAGTGAAATGTCGGTGGAAATTTCCAACGACATTTTTGCTTCCGAGAGTAAAATGTGGGTGGAAATTTCCACCGATCATTTGCTTCTGAGAGTAAAATGTGGGTGGAAATTTCCACCAATCATTTGCTTTTGAGAGTAAAATGTCAATGGAAAATTCCAGCGACATTTTGCTTCTGAGGGTAAAGATGTCGTTAGAAATTTCCAGCGACATTTTGCTTCTGAGAGTAAAATGTGGGTGGAAATTTCCACCGACAATTTGCTTTTGAGAGTAAAATGTCAATGGAAAATTCCAGCGACATTTTCCTTCCGAGAGGAAAATGTGGGTAGAAATTTCCAGCGACATTTTCTTGTAAGAGTAAAATGTGGGTGGAAATTTCCACCGGCATTTTGCTTCTGAGAGCAAAATGTGGGTGGAAATTTCCACCGATCATTTGCTTTTGAGAATGAAATGTCAATGGAAAATTCCAGCGACATTTTGCTTCTGAGGGTAAAGATGTCGTTAGAAATTTCCAGCGACATTTTGCTTTTGAGAGTAAAATGTCAATGGAAAATTCCAGCGACATTTTCCTTCTGAGAGGAAAATGTAGGTAGAAATTTCCAGCGACATTTTCTTGTAAGAGTAAAATGTGGGTGAAAATTTCCACCGGCATTTTGCTTCTGAGAGTAAAATGTGGGTGAAATTTCCACCGACAATTTGCTTTTGAGAGTAAAATGTCAATGGAAAATTCCAGCGACATTTTCCTTCTGAGAGGAAAATGTGGGTAGAAATTTCCACCGGCATTTTGCTTCTGAGAGTGAAATATGGGTGGAAATTTCCACTGACATTTTGCTTCTGAGACTAAAATGTCGGTGGCAATTTCCACCGACATTTTGCTTCTGAGGGTAAGTTTCCACCAACATTTTGCTAATTT
>MU827812.1:288314-698742 GCA_029204205.1 Desmophyllum pertusum
ATCCAAATGAATTTATAAACTCCACTGTTTTCTTTTTAGAGTCTTTAGCATGTCTTCTGAACACGACAATGTCAATATCTTTTTTCACACCAGAAGTAAAATGTTGTGCCTTTTAGAGGGGGGCGTAAGGGGGGTCCGAAAACCGCAAAACCGCGCAGAAAAACGTAAAAAACCGCAATACCGCATCGAAATTTACCAAAATACCGAAACCGCAGTGACAAATGTGAAAGATGCCGTTGTCTTACAGCAGCCCCATAGGAGGACGCCCAGTCCCTGAGCGCATCGCAGTCAGCTGAACGCATATCGACGATTGGTAGAGGTTTCATGACAGCCAGCCCTTTTATCCCTCTAAAGAAGGCAGCGAAGGCGTGCGCCTCTAATTTTGAAATCTAGAGGCTCGGAAATGCTATTTTTAGCATTCTCCACGAGATATTTCATCAAAAAATTGATCTCGATCAAACGTAAAATGACAGGTATTTTTAGTGCTTACAGTAATGTTATGTATAAACTAGATTTGCGTGAACAAAACTATTTCAAGTTTTAAACCACCGTCTTTGCTTTCGTTGAGCATTTTTTTTATACATATTGTTTTGAAAGTCATGATTTTATTTTTCAAAATCAAAACGTTGATGAAGGTGGGGATTCACAAAGAAACAGTAGAAGAACTTACGGCCTTTCGGCTACTGAAAAAGAACATCACGGGATATATGTAAAGGCTGGCTACGCCCCTGATAGTACTTACCAAATTGTTTCTCGTAATTTGACGAGACGCTTCTCGCTCTTGCTCACTTTACACCGTAATTTATTTTTCTTCCGGAAATTCTCTCCTCCCTTCCCTTCCTCGTAGAAAATGGCCACACAGTTGATTATTACTTCTTCCCCTTCTTGCTCGCTTGACATCGCCCCGCATAGACTACAAGCAGTCCCTCTTTCCCAGCTTAGTCCGTCGAGCAAGAGCGATAAAAATTCGCGATCGGACGGCAAATACTATAGATAAGACATCCGAGCCGAAGATTCCCAGCCCGGAAAGTCAACAAGTCGACGTATTATTGGAAAAAACGGTTAATCATATCAAGTATTAACTGGAAAAGGCTTAAATTACAAACCGCAAGGCTTGCTTGCATAATAACGGTCCCTGGCTGTGCAAGCTGATGCGCTGGAAGACGAAAAATTTAGCTCAACCTTGTAATTAATTTAAAACGTAAAGAAAACAACTGGAAGCGAGAGGATCCGAGTGAAAACGTAGCACCGCAGAGGTCCGCAGACACTTTTTTCACCGATTACCGCGACCTAAAATTTAGGAAAACCGCAAACCGCTTTGTCTTATAAAACCGCAATACCGCGGGTTAAAATAAAAATTTCCGCAAAACCGCACCAAAAATAACGCAAAACCGCATCACCGCAAACCCTTACGCCCCCCTCCTTTTATGTAACTGAATTCCTTTATAAAAAATTATATGTACTTACGGCGGATTTCAAGGTCTGTAGTTTGACTCTTTTCTCCAGCATTGTTAACAGCAAGACAGGAGAAAGTGCCATTTTGCCTCCAGGTTACTTTATCAACAGAAAGATAACCCAGGCTCTTGAATAGTTTAGAATTATCAGCTGGTACAAAGGAAACTGAGATATTGTAAGGTGGAGTGTTGGTCAGATTTTGTCCATTCAACGTCCACAGAATGGCTGCTGCAGGTTTAGCTTGAGCTGTACACGAGTAGCTGAGAGTGTCATTTTCGGTCCTTGTTTGTTTAGTTGTTGGCAGCTGAGTAGTAAATGATGGAGGAACTGTGAAGAACAAGGTAACAAACAAACTTTTAATCTGATAAATACAACATTAATATACACATTCTCCAACAACTTTGTTCTTGATGTTGCAATCATTAAAAAAAGTACCTACATGTACAAGTAAAGGCCTGATCAAACGGTGACAACATTCTCACAACATTTGTTGTGACATGTTGTGACCATTGCCCGGTCAAACGGCCACAACAACCTCTCGACATTTCAAGAACAAAAGAAATGTTGTCACAACATTGCTGTGAGGGGTGGTCAAACGGTCTCAACATCGGTTCACAACAAATGTTATGAGAATGTTGACAAATGTTGTAACCGTTTGATCGGGCCTTAGGTACAAGTCAATGCTTTAGAATTACTTGGATAATACAATAATTAGCCAGGAGACTTCAATGAATAATAAACGAGACCGACTGTCGGTACGTTCTTTGATACATGGAGTAAAATTTGGGATAACTGAACACAAAAAGATCATTTCTACAGTGCATGTATGTCTTGTGGGACTTAAACTTGAGAATTTTAAAAATTGTTCCTTTTATCATCTTCGGAGTCAAAGTTACGTTTTGATTTGGATGACTCCGAAATAAACTGTTAGTAGTAGTCCCTGGATAGAACAATAAATTGAAGACAGATGTTGTAGTTTAAAATGAATTTTAGGTCAAAATGATCTCAAACTAATTAATTTTTATTTTCCTTTGTTCCAGATTTATTATCATAATCCTAAGACAAAGAAAAATCAAAATCAAACTAGTTTGAAATTATTTTAACCTAAAATCATTTTAAACTACAACATAGATATATTCATCAATAAGAGACATATTTTTTTGGCGTGACAGGAAGTTAATTTGTTTTGTTCTTACAGCGCTTCTAAATATGGAGAGACTAATGACGTAAAACTGAAAATCATGTGATTTATCAGACAGCACATATCACACAATGAACATGTCTGTACAAATAATCGGTTTTATCTGTTTTATTCTCTCCAACTTGAATAGTAAAATGCGAAAACCTCAGCATATCCTGATTGTCGCCGGCTAAAAACTCTTTTTGCCATGCGGTTGTTCTTTCCATCTACTCGTAAGATGGCGGGCAGTAGCTTGAGCACAAAACGGAAGGCTTTGATTTTGAATTGCAGCCGGCCAAGAGCATACGGCACAGCTTGCTGTGCTTTGTAGAAGTCCCGTGAACCTGATTAATCTGATGTGATACAACACCATGTAATGTTTCCTGAACTTTATTCGGTAATTTCAATTTTATTTATTGCTCAAAATGTTCCGTTTGAAATCCCATACAAACTCTTATATTTGTAAATACATTGATATGCAAATATTATGCTTGGGTTTCCTATGGTACATGTACACAATGTATGTCGGTGAGGCGTAAACTCGTGCGTTCACGTCGGTGTACAACACGTAATACTTCGTGTACAAAACGATAATAATACGTGTACAAAACGTAATACATCTTCCATCTACACTGCTTATTGGTATATTTCAATTCAAACACAGACAACTATTTGTTTCAGAAAATCCCATGCTCTCCTTGTGGTAGCCTTCTTTCTGGAACAAGGTGCTTGTTTCCGAAGCATGGACACAAGACCTGTAGTATAACTTCTACACAGTTTACAGAATGTATTTTATACTAAAGCAACGTGCTCTTCCTTGTTGTGTGAGTCTTATAGAGCACCACGCACAAGTAAAGGTAAGACATCTGCGCAACGTCATTTTGGCTAGGAATTAACTGTCAGTATTCAAATATTAATTTAATTTAATGAGGGGGCTGAATGCTGCGACATTAAACTCTGCACTATCTTTTTAGTCCCTGAGTACCAGAAGTATTGCTGCTCCTCTTATGCTACAATGTAGCATAATGTGACATACTGACTGCCAACTATTAAAGTTGTTTGCCGTGCATGCATGTACCTAATTAAAACGGGTCATGCAGCAGCTGTCGTAAAGTCCAACACTATTGGTAGAACGAACAATAGGACATTGAATAAAAACAATGTCAATAGCCCTAACAACAATAGAGCTGCTACACACAGAGGGTCAATGAAATTAGAAGCTTCCGACAGCTGCTACACTTCAGATTAAAACTGCTATTCAAAGTCAATTTGAATTGGTAATGAATGCCCTGGGGATGAATTAATGATATGCAAATGATTATATAAAAGACAAACATGTGCTCCTCCCTATGCACTCTATTCTAGTCCGAGGCATCGAATGGTTGGCACTTTGTAGCGTCTTTCAACCCGTCTTCCTCGCGTTGTTTAATATGGCCGAAGGAGAGCAAGTTCCTCTTTTACCAGCTCCTGCAGTGATTCCTGCCCTCGTTCAAGCTATTCGATGACTCAAAGCTCTCTCAAGATATCAAACCTCGGCTTTAAGCTTCATGGCGGAGAACCAAGTTTCCTGCTGTCATTGGGGCAGCTCAAGTTCGTGACATTGTTGGACCGGCCGTTGTGGCTCCTCAAGTTGTCCCGCCAGCGCCTCAAGCAGTCCTAGCGCCTCAGGCGTAAGCGCAAAATGTGCAGCGACCTCAAGAGGTAGTTCTTGCTTCGTGTTTTTTTTTGTTCATATCTAGCTGGGTGCGTTTTGGTCTAATTGGAAATGTGTTCGTCTATTTTATTTATTTTGTGGGGCGGATTTTATTGTCGCCTGTGTGGCGGAATTTATTGCCTGTGGGGCGGTATATTGAGTTGCCGCCTGTGTGGCTGAATTTCTATTGCCTGTGGGGCAAGGAAACTGCATTGTAAAATGTTAAATAAGACCTGTCATAACACAATTTAAAAACATTACTCTGTACAAAAATCAAGTAATTTTCCCACCAAATAATACTGAATACATTGACTTACAATTAACATTGACATTAACTGTGTGATTGGGCGCAGTTCCTATCCCATTGTATGCAGTACAGCGATATGTTCCAGTGTTATTTCTGTTATTATCAAGTACAAGCGTGTTCTCACGAGAGAGTACATTGGAGTCACTGCCATTATCAAGCACTTTGGTCCAGGTGATGTTTGGTGTTGGTTTACCATCTGCAATGCACTCTAATGTAACACTGGCAACATCACCTTCGACGACATCTTGATCACCACTCTTCGTTGTGAATTCTGGTGGATCTGTAAAATAAGGAAAACGTACAGGTCATTTTTAGTGCAAAGTGCACTATAGGTATGGATGTGTGGGGCCATCCTGGTGATAAGAAGCTACTTCGCTATGCCGTAAACTTTGATAATCAATTAATTAATTAATAGGAATTAATAACTCTTGCGTGGGGCACGCGTGCACACCACGCAAAACGTGAGTGATCTTTCTGCGCTATTACTTCTTTTATTTAGTAAAACTCTACTAGTATACTAATGCAAATGAGAAAATCTGATTGGCTGAGCTACTCGTACACTATCAGCCATTAGTGTGCAGTGGCTGGAGGTCGTCTACAAAATTGTGGTTTCTTCTCGATTCTCCGAAGTTTCGGAAGAAGATTTAGAATTAATACTAGACAATTGTTGTAATTTTTACTAAAACAATTAGCACAAATATATATTTGTTTCGGACAACGCTTTCCTGTCATTGTGGTAGCTTTCTTTCTAGAATAAAGTACTTACATGTAAATTTACGCATGCGCCGAAGATCTGTAGTATGTTCCTAACAACAAGTACATCGTAGATATATTAAATTATTTTTTCACGCAATTTAATTGAAAGCTGAAGCTTCCAAAGAAGTTAAAAAAAAGTTTGGGATAATAAGGAATTTTCAGGAAGGAACATATTTTTCTTAATTATGATGTTTGCGTACATTTCTCTGGCTCTCCACGCGTTTCATTCAGCTGTGCTCTTGTTTTGAGTCGCGACTCGCAATGCCAAAGAACAGCCGAAGCGCTGGTACTGAAGTCGAAATTGGCTGGCGTTTTTATCGCTGAGTTAAGAATATGGGTTCTAAATAATTATTGTTGTCTTCTCGATTCAGAATTATTTTTATCCGATTCAAAGCAATTGTTTTATTCCATCCGATCGGTTGTTTACGTTCGCCGCTCGATTCAAAGATTTATTTGTTTGCGTTTGGTTCTTTTGTTAAGTCAACAAAAGTAATTATATTAAAGCTGAGCCAATGAGATTCAGCTGATCCCGCAGCTCATAAAGCGCTAGCCAAGAAACATAAGATGAGCAGAACGCCACAATGCACGGAAAGTGAGTGATATTGCTTACGAATAAAATTGCTAAATTCTACACAAAGAGTTCGTTAAAATAATATTGATAACGCTCTGTCTTGTAAAACCTGTTTCATTTGTGGAATTTGCTAAGCTGGTTGCGAGTGAAACTTTGAGTTTGGTTAATTAAATTAAAACCAGTGATGTGTTTTTAACATCAGATGGCCGGTTTTAACGTGGGCAGTGAAGGCAAGAAATTGTTTTTCTTCAAGATAATTGTAGTAGTATCTGAATTTTTTTAGTGTATTGTTATATTAAATGTTGTTAGATTCAAGCACTTTATAAATAATAAATGTTTTGTATATCTGGGTCAAGAGGTCATCAATAAAATGTACATAAATATTTGAAGCAGACTTACAGGAAGGCTTTCCAATCCAAGGGTGTAAAATTCATTATTTACTACACATTTTAAAACTGTTACACTGAATATTTCTTGGTAAACCAGAACTAAAAGGGTGTAACGCACATGTTTGTTTCAGCTGTCACGCATTCTTATCTAACTGTTTCTTTGTATTTCATTGTGTAGCCGTTCACAGCTTATTTGACGACTTGCGTCTGAAAATAAGCCGGGAAATAATTGGTCGATATTCTGAGTGATCAGATGTGAATTTGCAACGCCGCTGAATGCAATCAAAGGCTCTTGTGAGCCAGCTCAGAATGTAATTGATATTAATGGGAAGGGCCAACAACTGCATTCAATGAATGTCAGTGAAAACCCTTGAATTGGAGGCTTGATAAATAGGGATTCCACTGTATTTATATTGGGCAACAGCTCAAATCATTTTGAAGCTCAAATGCGTCTATAGGTTCCACTATTGCATACCAAAACACAGTAACTTTGAAATAATTATTGATTAGTATTATTTTCAATTTCTGGTTTGACTCTGGTATTTACTCTGGTATTTAGGAGGGGGGAGGCTGGGCATTTGACCTCCATTGCTGTCCCCACCCTCTGGAATTTGACATGCCAATCAATGATTCATAAATACACAACCAAGTATACTTATAGGGACATAATTTAGTCTGCAGTCTGCATTTGTCGCACACCGTATAATTTGCCAAAGGTGGGGGAGTTTGATCCGATTTGAAATGCAAGTGCAAGTAGAACAATCAAAATGTTTTAATCCTTGTACTTCTCAGTTTACATGTAATATGGACACTTGCACTTGTGTGCCAAGTAAAAACCAGGCTTTAGATGTGAGGTGCATCCATGTAGGCTTCTTAGTACAAATATTATCTACAATTCATAAGTATATGTAACAGAGGTAATGAATGTTTTGTGTTTATAGACTGATTTAGATAGGGCCTCAGATCGATGAAGCCTGCTTTTCTACACGGAAACGTCCACGGAAACTATGAATAAACTTAAGATCTACACAATAACAAGCAAAAAGGTTTTGCAGCCAAAATATTTAAGCTTATTCAAATACCTTACATTTTATTTGTTTTCGGTTCAAAGCCTATCGATCGATGATCGATCGATCGAATTGTACACCTTCGAATGCAATTCCTCTTTTTCGGCAATGTAGTTTGCCTAAAATATTCCCTGCTGGAACCGTCCTGTTCCCGGTGCTTCAATGAAGTTGTATAAACCCCTTGATTCATCTCCAAAATTATGTGTCGACTGATGTACTTCGATAAAGAAACATGATGTAAATTCGTGAAAGAAGGATTTCTCAAACCGAGGAACAAAAGAATTGCATAATTTATGCGTTTGTTGGCATCGGAACTCCTAAAATTTTAAATGTGTAAGACGAGAAAATTCAGAGAAATACCGTCCTGAAAAATCGTAAGCAATCCGCCATTTTGTTTTGCAATCGGGCTACTACCCCCGACCCACCCGACCCCCAATAACTACCAAATATTGCGCCCGCAATGTAAAGTGTTGTGATTTCCCAAGCATTATGCACTGGTCAGCGGAATTACTAAGAAAAGTTTACACCTATAAACTAACAAATTTTCCCAAACCATAACGATAAGCTCATCCTGAGCTAAAAATGATAAGAAAAGAACGACGTGGTGTTTGATTTGACGGAAAAGCGGGGAAATAGTCGATTAACTCTTTCTCGTCCTCAGGGCTCCCCCGGGGCCAGCTGGAAAATAAAACTGGACTCTGGACTCTGGACTCTGGACTCTGGACTCTGGACTCTGGACTCTGGACTCTGGACTGTCCACCGACTTGCACATTTTGATAACAAGTCTCAAAGTTATAAATTAAACACTTTGCACTAGCCATGGAGTCTCTGGGTTACTATATGTTCATCATCAGAGCGGTAAACTCTGATATACGATTGTAGAAACATAACAAATGCTGGTCCCGAGCGGGACTATTCGAACCCACAACACCCTATTCTTCACATTTTGCCTTTGAAAATTAGGGGTGGCCCATGGACCATAAACCGGATCCATGGGTGGTCCATGGACCGGGTCCACGGAGTGAGATGGACCTATCGCGGGCCCTGTTTTGAATAAGTCCTTATGCCTGCCGGCATCAATACTTTGTTTAGCAAACACCTCGATACAGCTTGCGTAGGACGAACAAAATACGCCTATATCCAAAGAGTGTGCTCCAAATAGTGTTCTCACATCTCTGAAAATACAAAAAATACAAAATCGAGCGTAAAACTTATACTTACACTGTACTTCAACAACCACCGAACTCGATTTGCGGGCACCGTAGAAGACTACTTCGAGCTGATAGAGTCCACTGTCCGTTCTGTTCGCTCTAAGGATCGTAATAGAAGACTGTGTGTCCGTTATATTCACGGGTCCTAATCGATCTGTGTAAGCCGGCTCTATATGTTGGGGCAGGTTAGGTGTTTTGTATTCTAGAATGGTGACTGCACTTCCACCTTGAATAAACGTCAGTTGAATACGTCTGACCGATCCAGTTAAGACGTAGCTCCATTTCAGAGAGATGTTGTTACCTTCCACAACATAGGTTGGATTTGCAGGTGCTTCTGTATATGTTATAGATTGCAATTCTACAAAACAAAACAAAAACACAGATATGGTTACTCAGACGGCAATGAATGATCTACTGAACGATTTCAGATACGAAGCACGCTGTTTTTCGCGCCAAGAGAAATAATCAGGGGCCTGATTGTCGAAAGGGTGGATAACGCTATCCACCGGATAAATCACTATCCACTGGATAGCGTTGTTTTTGTTTTGTATTTGTACACTGGATAGCGATTTATCCGGTGGATACCGTTATCCATCCTTTCTCAAACTTATTTTAAATTATTCATGATGACGACAGCCAATAAATGACGCCCATTTAGGTCAGGTGGATTAATCTTTATTCCCAGTGAAACACCACAACCAAATCTGGTTTTGATCTGAGATGATTTTTAGTGAACTAGTGATTTTTAGTGATCTTGATATAAAATTTAATGTAATATCAAGATTCTTGTGGCATTTATATGACTATAAATTATATTTGAATCATTTGTCATAGGAAAAAATAATTCAAAGTTTTATTAACTGGAGTAGAACCTGTGACATTCCGCACAGTAGTCGGACGCTCTACCATGGAGCTACAAGAATAGATTATCATCATCTCGAAGTCACAAAATCTGTCTCTGACATCTGTCTCACAAAATCTGTGTCAACATTCTCTCAACATTTGTTGAGACATGATGAGAGATGTTGAGACTATGCCCGGTCAATCGGCCTCAACCTCTCAACATTTCAATAACAAAAGAAATGTTGTGACAATAATAATAATAATTTATTGATTTATATAGCGCAAATATCAATTTGAGAATTTTCAAATGCGCTCTTAAAATAAAGTAATATAAGTAACATAGGAAATGAAAATATAAGTAAACAATAATGTGTTCACATACACACCAATACATAACAAGTGACGACGTTGAAACAAAGTTTAAATGGATTCAAACTCGTCTCAACATGTCCCCCCTCCCGATTTTTTCCGCTCTTTTCGCCTTCGCGCTTTCGCGCGGCTCCTGCGTTCTTGGAAAGGAGACGACTGCTACACAGGTTAGTTTGTTTAGAACGTAAGGTATGGCCAAAGTTATCGTATTGCACTCGCTCGCTTAATTATTAAATTTGAAACTTGAAAATAAACTTTACCGGGTTATTTCAAACCCCGTTTTTATGTGTTTATTATGCCGTGAAGAAGTTTTTTTTTCTGTCATGGCGAAACACAATAAATATTTCTGATTTTGTACCCTGGATATGTAGTGGCTGTAACTTTCAAGCTATAATTAAATTTAGCTTATGCCGCGATTAATTCTAGCTGGTTACCATCTCCCGGCCCGCACCGACCCCAAGGGACTTGTATTTTTTTTTCGTGGAACTACAAATTTCCCCGCCCCGCCCCCGGGCAAAGTAAAAGTAACACAAATTATAAAGTTAAAAGCATTATTCATGCTTGTTGTTGCTTTTCCTCAGTGCCCGGGGGGGGGGGGGGGGGGGGGGAGGGGGACACGGGGAATTTCAATTCAGTTGTTGCCCCACGAAAAAAAAAACGTAACATAGTTCTATAACTAGTTATAGACCTCTGGTAACATCAGTGTATCACTGGAAAACGACGTCAAATGGGAGGTCGTGTGACAATATTTGTCAAATTGCATATTCAATAGCCTGTGATTGTTGACAAAACAAGATCTAACCGGTGGCCCCTGATTTTTGGTTTAGTTTGTTCAAGTTATACGGAAACTTATGATCTCTTTGTCACGTCATCGCCGCCGAGAATTTGGAGAATTTGCATACTGATATAATTCAGATTCAAATTTGTCAACGGTAAAACAGCACGGCACCAGCAGTGAGATTGGATTTGTTTTCCCCTTGGTTGGAGAGCTTTTACACATACAATGTTTGGAATTCACCGGACTTTTGGTAGACCGTCGTTTGCGACTTTTGTTGTTAATAACGCGTTGAGTCTTGATTGACTTCGGGCCCTTGTCAAACTGTGTTAATCGCTGAGAACTCGTCGAGTCTCTGATTGGCCTCGGACTCTTGTTAGTCGGTGTTTATCTGTTGAGAACTCGTTGATTATCTGATTGGCTTCAGGCCCTTGTCAGAGTATGGTTATCTGTTGAGAACTCGTTGTTTATCTGATTGGCTTCAGGCCCTTGTCAGAGTATGTTTATCTGTTGAGAGCTCGTAGATTATCTGATTGGCTTCAGGCCCTTGTCAGAGTATGGTTATCTGTTGAGAACTCGTTGTTTATCTGATTGGCTTCAGGCCCTTGTCAGAGTATGTTTATCTGTTGAGAACTCGTTGATTATCTGATTGGCTTCAGGCCCTCGTTGTTTAACTGATTGGCTTCACGCCCTTGTCAGAGTATGTTTATCTGTTGAGAACTCGTAGATTATCTGATTGGCTTCAGGCCCTTGTCAGAGTATGGTTATCTGTTGAGAACTCGTTGTTTATCTGATTGGCTTCAGGCCCTTGTCAGAGTATGTTTATCTGTTGAGAACTCGTTGATTATCTGATTGGCTTCAGGCCCTCGTTGTTTAACTGATTGGCTTCACGCCCTTGTCAGAGTATGTTTATCTGTTGAGAACTCGTAGATTATCTGATTGGCTTCACGCCCTTGTCAGAGTATGTTTATCTGTTGAGAACTCGTAGATTATCTGATTGGCTTCAGGCCCTTGTCAGAGTATGTTTATCTGTTGAGAACTCGTAGATTATCTGATTGGCTTCACGCCCTTGTCAGAGTATGTTTATCTGTTGAGAACTCGTAGATTATCTGATTGGCTTCAGGCCCTTGTCAGAGTATGTTTATCTGTTGAGAACTCGTAGATTATCTGATTGGCTTCAGGCCCTTGTCAGAGTATGTTTATCTGTTGAGAACTCGTAGATTATCTGATTGGCTTCAGGCCCTTGTCAGAGTATGTTTATCTGTTGAGAACTCGTAGATTATCTGATTGGCTTCAGGCCCTTGTCAGAGTATGGTTATCTGTTGAGAGCTCGTAGATTATCTGATTGGCTTCAGGCCCTTGTCAGAGTATGTTTCTCTGTTGAGAACTCGTTGATTATCTGATTGGCTTCAGGCCCTTGTCAGAGTATGTTTCTCTGTTGAGAACTCGTTGTTTAACTGATTGGCTTCACGCCCTTGTCAGAGTATGTTTATCTGTTGAGAACTCGTAGATTATCTGATTGGCTTCAGGCCCTTGTCAGAGTATGTTTATCTGTTGAGAACTCGTAGATTATCTGATTGGCTTCAGGCCCTTGTCAGAGTATGTTTATCTGTTGAGAACGCGTTGGTCAGGCCCTTGTCAGAGTATTGTTATTTGTTGACAACTCGTTAAGTCTCTGATTGGCCTCGGACTCTTGTAAGACGGTGTTTATCTGTTGAGAACTCGTGATTATCTGATTGGCTTCGGGCCCTTGTCAGGGTATATTTATCTGTTACTCGTGATTATCTGATTGGCTTCTGGCCCTTGTCAGAGTATGTTTATCTTTTCAGAACGCGTGATTATCTGACTGGCTTAGAATTCGGGCCCTTGTCAGAGTATGATTACACTTATTGGTTGAGATTTAGATCGCGTTGAATCTCTGTTTGGCTTCTTGCCCTTATCAGGGTATGATTACATGTATTTGTTACGATCGCGTCGAGTCATAGTTTGGCTTCGGGCCCTTGTCAGAGTATGATTATTTGTTGAGGTCGCGTTGAGTCTCTGTTTGGTTTCGGGTCCTTGTCAGAGTATGTTTATTTTTTTAGAACGCGTTGAGTCTCTGATTAGCTTCGGGCCCTTGTCGGATTGTGTTTATTGTCGGACTGTGTTTATTTAGAACTTTGGCTTCGAGATCTTGCCAGAATGTGTTTATTTGTTGAGAACGTGTGGAGACTGACATTGGTTTCTGGTCCTTGTCAGAGCATGTTTATATATTTGTTGAGAATTGCGCATTGAGTCTCTGATGGAGTGCGGATCTTGTCAGAGCCTGTCGACCTCGTGAGTTACTGGTGGTTGACGCGTCGAGTCTCCGATTGGCTTTGGGCCCTTATCAGAATACCTTATTTGTATTGAGAGAATATGGTGAGACGGTTTGGCTTTGATCGGGCCCCCTTTTTCAGAGTGTTATTTAATAAACTCGTTGAGGTTCTGTCTGCCTTCGGGCCCTTCTCAGAGCGTATTATTTCAGTGTTTAGCGGATTGATTTGAGTCTGATTGGCTTCTCTCGTCAAAGCGTTTTGTTTGTCAAGAGCGCCTCTGAGCCTCTGACTGGATTTGGGAACTTGTTAGGGTGCGTTATTTGTGAGGAGTGTCTCTGATTAGCTTCAGAGTGTTATTTGTTAAAAATGGCGAGACTCTGAGTTGCTTTCGGGCCCCTGTCTTTTGTGTGTTATTCCTTCTTTTATATCAAGGCAAACTTGGTTGGAGCAGCAATCCGCACGGGTATCTCGTTAATCTGCGAATGTCACGTGTGCTTCCTGACCGGGTCTCCCGCCTTAACCCTGAGTTCGTGTTTTCATGTTTTTGTAACTTGTCGTTTTCAGTGCCTTACTTATATTGAATAGCTTACTTCATAAAGATACAATAAGCATGTGTAAGCCATCGTCTTAGAGGTATGGAATTCAAATGGGTTAGGGCAGTCTTTGACCCGGTCAGGAGGTGATGTAAGATATAGTTAGTTATAGTCCAAGCCCGGGGGGGGAGGGGGGTACTCCCTACAATGGACTATACGGGGAGGCTCCGCCCGAAAGGGGTCCTTTTTTAGGCTCGAGGTATGTGAAAGGGTAGGGATTTCACGAGTTGAAGTATATGAAAAGGTAGGGATTTCACGAGTTGAAGTATATGAAAGGGTAGGGATTTCACGAGTAAATGATATTATTGTTTGGTTAACATCTCTACTGGTAATGCTTGATGATTTCTGGTGATATATATTGTTCATTAAGTTCATTACAAGGGTATAGAAAAGGGATGCAGTGTTTCTACTGTAGGTATGTGAAAGGGGTACCATTTTCATAATTTCTATGGAAGGTATATGAAAGGGGTACCATTTTCTATGGAAGGTATATGAAAGGGGTACCTTTTCTGTGAAAAATGGTATATGAAAGGGTAAGGGGTTGGACCTCTGGGCGGAGCATCCCCGTATAAAACTTTTTTGAGTACCCCCCCGGGAGTCCAAGTCGAAGTCTTGTACTTGGTGAACGATCATACCCATTTGTGAGTATCATTGCCGACAATGATACATTCTCTGATAAAACATACATGTACACTACAGTCGAAGCTCTCGTTGCGACTACTCTCGTAAGCGACCAAGCTCTAGTTACGACCACCATTGTAAAACCCTGTTTGACTTGTCACTCGTAAGCGATCGCGGCCACTTTTGGGAATTACCAACTGGTCGTTTCCTACAAGTTGTTGTGCTACACATGTATGAGACATTGTGTTATTTGTAATCATCTGAATGACCTGTACATTCGCTTTTGTACATTTCGTAAGAGGCCAGCCTCTATTGTCTCAGCGCGTGGTCGCTTACGAGAACTGTATAATGAAACATCTGTGTACTTACTTTGAACATTTAGAGTGATTTCTCTTGAATCCTGCCCAAGTTCATTTTTTGCCATACAAGTGTATGTACCATCATCACTGCCAGTTGTATTAACTATTAGATACTGTTCACCATACGCTAGCTCCTTACTATTGCCTGTTTTGGACCAGGTGATGGTAGGTCGTGGCACACCCGTTGCACGGCATACCATGGTAACATTGTTTGTTTCGTTGACTGTGTACTTGCTTTGAGGGAAGTAATTGATTGTTGGTGCCTCTATTAAAAAGAAATGAGAGACAAGTTATTATCTTCACATTAAATTATTTCCCTGAGGTAAGTCCAGCCAGCCAGCCAGCCAGCCAGCCAGCCAGACAGCCAGCCAGCCAGACAGCCAGTCAGTCAGTCAGTCAGTCAGTCAGTCAGTCAGCCCTTCTCTGCCTCCTTGAAGATGCATTTCACTAAAATATAATGTTACACACTAGACAATGTTTACTTGCAACTTGTCTCGCAATTTTGTTGCAACACAAGTTGCATGAAAAATTGCCTAGTGTAACATACAATTCACATGTACATCTACACTGTCCTATGAAATGAATATGTCTCGTAACGTTTTCATTTTCATTGTATGTGTTGCCTGGGGGTGTTACACTTAAGCAATGATTTCTGCAACCTGTCTTACAACAATGCAACACAATTGCGAGACAAGTTGCACAAAACATTGCCTAGTGTAACAGCAACTTAAGAATACAGTGTCTTTCATACAGTATTTGTTATGGATAAATGACACAGGACGCATCAAGGTAAAATCACAAACGTAGTACATTGTGAATTAACAATAAATTATTGATCACTTACGCTTAATTAATAACCTTGCCCTAGCAGGCGGTCCTTCCCCTAAGCTATTAGTTCCTGTACATGAATACCATCCTGCATCTGCTTGAGTCACTGCTGCCTTTGTGAAAGCTAGTGATTCACAATTAGTGCAACTTTCTCCTGGGATGTCATTTCCATTAAATTTCCACTTAATTGTCAGCAGTGTGGGTGGATTGCCGATTGTTTTACAGTAGAAGGTTGCTGTTGCCCCATCTTCCAGGGTGAGGTTTTGTGGATGGTCGGCAGAAAACTGAACAACTGGTCGATCTGAAGGCAAAAAGGACATCAGTCAAAACTGATACATTCATGTACACACGTGTACAATGTACATACATGTACAGTGTATGTATAGGTGATGACATGATTTCGAGTGCAATTTGGAATAAATAAGCAACAGTCAATTTTTCAGACTAACAAAACGGGTGAGTGCAGTTTGTAGTCTGAAAAATTTACAAGTGCTTATTTATTCCAAATTGCATGAGAAAAATCATCTGATTACTTGCTAATAGCACACTTGAAAAAATACTGTTTACCGATTACTAATTAGGCTGAGGAGTCCTTGTCTTCGTAAAAATTCCAGAAGTATTCGCAAACCTTCCGATAAAGTTGGGAAATCTTCGGATGTCTTCGGGTAATCTTCGGAAGTCATCGGGTGATCTTCGGAAACTTTCGGAAGGCTTCGGGTGAACTTCGGCCATCTTTGGCATACCTCATATGACCATCGGGAACCGTTAGAGGTCTTCATACTAACTTCAGAAATCTTCGGAAATTGTAATTTGCACTGGTGTTACACTTTTTGCATTGGTGTTACACTTGAACTACACTGCTCTTAGCCAATCAGAATGGAGTAAATGTATTATTATTGTACGTAATTACACACCGACTTGTTAATTAAGTGAACAAACAAAGAATGCACAATACATATGCATTGATACAAATTATATTTACTTTCAGTCTGAGTGAGTTAAGGTGGCTCATAATAGTTTAGGCCTTTCCGTTTAATTGCGGGCGAGCAAAAGCGAGCCCGCAGACTAATCTTGAGAGCGGTCAGCGGCACGTTCTTAACGGGGAATTAAAGCTAGATATGAACATTCCTTTCGTCTTCCAACTGGTATGATTGGAATGTGAACTCTGTATCAAGAGAAGTGCATCACGTGTAAGAAGTTGTTTGTTGCACATGCGCGTGTTATTAATACCTACCCCGGTAAGGGAACAAGTCGAACAATACTGATACAGTGTTGTTTTAAAAAGATGTTCGTTTGTAGTTGACAAACGACGAGTTCGTACAATGAAATACGGGTCATTGGAGATCATAGGGGGAGAGGTAAAAGATTTATTCAACTTCAACTGAAATCAATTATATATAAAGATGTGTTGGCGATGAACTTGTAAAATTAAATACGAGTCATAGGAGATAAAATGGCCACTTGTGAAATGATCGAAGGCCACGCATGTTATCGTTATAACAAGTTTTATTCAACTGAAATCAGTTATAGACATACGTTAACGTTGCGTTGAACAAGCAACAAAAGTTGAAAAAGCCCGTCTACAGCATGGCGAATAAAGAAAAAAATATTGTAGTAAAGTTTATTGAAACGTGACTAATTTAGATATAAAGTTTTATTACATAACTAGAACCGGAAATATAAATACGGGCTGAGTTCGTAAAATTAAATACGGGTCATAGAGATCATAACGGGAATTAGGGATCGCCGTGTGAAATTATCGAAGGCCACGCATGTTATCGTTATGATAAGCTTTATTCAACTGAATACTTATTCGATGCCTTTCATATGTTTAATACGTTGTGTGATGAGTCATGCGCTCCACCGCGGATAATTATAGGCTTCAAAGAAGTGTTTTAATTCGATTTAATACTATTTCAAATTCACTGCTTTTCAAAGGTTTGCGTTGTGTAGAACAAACAACAAAACCTGAAAGAAAGCCAATCTACCGGATTGCGAATGAAGAAAATATTATTGTAGTGAAGTTTATTGGAACGTGACTACATGTAAATTATTAACCGGGCGTGGGCCTAGGGCCCAGCCTGGTTAGTAAAACAGCTTCAGTTTTTTTTTACGTGATTCACCCCGTACCCCCACTCCGCCAAAGCGCTCGTAGGAGAGCTAGGGGAGAGTATAAATATATATTCGCCTTGTGAAAGATTTTCTCGGGGAAGAACGAAGCCCGGACTCGAGAGAGCGGCGGAAATCGAGCCTATGTGAAAGTTGGACTGGTCCAAATAAATATTAATTTAGGACCGCGTAAACACATCGGAGCGGCCTACAGATTTCGCAACGTCGGTGAGTTTGACTCGTCAAAATATTAAATAATTGTACTCCCTACTGGGTGGACAAACTAGGAGCGCCATTAGATCAAGGCTATATTACATTTCGCCAGGGTCATGAATATTGTCCTGTTTGTTTTGTGTGAAATACATTTCTTTTCCGTAAAGGAAAACAGAAACGTGCTAAGACTCGCACATTTATGAACACAGAAACTTGCTGAGACGTGCAGATTTATATTTGGACGATTACGTCATATGGTCACGTCGAATCGTGACTTGACTTGTCTGTGAGTTGCGTACGTACATCACATACACTAGAAGCGCCATTAGATCAATTTTTTTTACATTTCGCCAGGGTCATCCTTTGCCTAAGTGATATTTTATAAATATTGTCCTGTTTGTCATTTTGTGTGAAATACATATCTTTTCCGTATATTTTCTGAGAAAAACAGAAGCTTGCTGAGAAATGCAGATTTATAAATAAGGACGATTTCGTCATGGAGTCACATAAGTCACGTCTAACCGTGACTTGAAGAGATTTCGCAACGTCTGTGATAAACCAGGGTCGCCGTTAGGTCAAATTTCATATCAAGCTATTACTTTTGATTTGAACATGAATACTCTGCTGTTTATTTAGTGTGAAATACATTACTTTTTCGTGTTGGTTCACTTTCTTGTACGCAGAAGATTTATAGATAACAACCATTACGTCACAATATCACTTTTTGACTCACGCAATTTGTCAACCTTGACTAGAATAGCTGCGAATGATGATGGTGCAACGCGGAACGTCTGCGATTGATGGTTCAACAACGATTCGTACCTATGTTGTCGTCTTTTTTCCTCTTATTCAACTCTGGCTTTCTATTGAGGAATGATCTTTAAAGACTGCTCAGAGGCAAGAAAATGGACAGTAGGCACTATACGCAAACATCAGACTTCAGCGTGACTGCCGTGACTAATCTGATAGATTTCAAGCAAGAAAGCAGGTAAAACTGCTTTTCTTGCTTGCTAAAAAAAAGCCCGGTTATATTTTCTTCGAAAATTCTTGTTTTAGATAAGTTTGACTGATTACATAACTAGAACCGGAAAGATAATTTTTGAATGTTACAGTGGAAATATGTTTGCTACGGAAATATAATCTTTTGTTGGGTGCAAATGTTTGACTACGTGTCACATGCAGGACTGCGCCCGGTTGTTCAAAGGGTGGAATAACGCTATGTAAGTGTTTAAAATGATAGAACGTGACTAAAATTTGATTCCACAACTATAGAACCGGAAATATGATCGTTTGTTAAACACACACGATTAATTGATCTCTCAGATTTTATTATGACACGATGACTTTTACCCTGGGTGCCAGAGGCTTTTCTTGCGCGGTTTCCGGTTTCAAATCTCTCTTATGGCCCGCGCGAAAAGCCTCTGGAGCAGGGCGCTATTGCTTTGATAACGCCGAGCCAATGGCAAGCCTGCTTAAATGGATTTAGTCCAGAATTTGGACTAGATTGCTGATTGGCTCCTAACGACTCCCTAAGGTATTTTGAATCTAATAGTCTCTGTGATTGGTTGACAAGAATAGTACGCTGCGGGGAAAAAAGCCTGTGAATGACGAGGCGATGAAGAGATAGAACAGTGATCGATAGAACAGTGATTGTTGTTGTTGCATGTTGTTGAATAATCGCGGATTCTGATGGAAGTTTGGAGAAAGCCCTTGAAGAGGCCTTAGCGATAGTTTTAAAAACGTTCGACGGTGTCGACGAATTAAGCGCCGAGCAGACAGATGGCATTATTAATTTTATTCGCCGCAAGGACGTTTTAGCGGCCGAAGGCTTGTTGATATCTGCACATGCTGCACCGCGAGACGTTTTGATGCCCAAACCAGGAGAGCTTGAACATCGCTTAGTTCGCGCATGCTGTTCGTCTGCTTTCCAGTGGGATAAATTTTCATGATACCGCTCTTTAAAGGAAGTTAACTCCTTGAGAGTTGCCTCATATCGTTCGATTAAAACACTTCTTACAGAGAATTCGCGGGCCGACTGAAAGATCATTGTCGATCGCCAAAAGCTCTGAAACTCTACCTGAAATGTTTAGTTTTCTGGCGTTTTCCGAACGTATCCACCATTAACCACCACACCAGCTTCATATAATCGGCACGATAGCGAAGACTTCGAGGTAGGGACCCTTTTTACAGGAGTTGTTTTCGTTCAACCAATACCGCCATTTGACACCTTGTAAAACTATCTGCTGTCATATCTCCACGTGCCATTACATGTGATCACAGTAGGACACTTACACTGTGATTGGTTTAAATGTAATAAGTTAAAAATGATCAAAGTTCAACGGGAACGGTAAATCAATGCGCCCTGTGCCAGAGGTTTATTTCTCGCGGCTCCGCCGCTCGCCGGGGCGTCGTCGGCCTTCGGCCGACTTCGGATCTCGACGCGACGGAGAAATAAACCTCTGGTACCCAGGGTAGATGACTTTACGCTTGCCACATGAAATAAATATAAGTTATGTTCTGATATGAAAAGATCCAAATTTAAAGCTGGGAGTTTCCACTGAATTTCCTTGCTCCTGGTATAAAGCTAAAGACAGCGAAAAACGTACGATGTTGTGTTACACGTGTCGCGACATCTAGATCTGGCAAGATTTCAGCACAACATGTCAAAAAGATCCGGTTCTTTTCAGTGTCTCTTTAAAGCAAGAAAACAATTTAGTTTAAAGCCCGGATTTAATGAGCCGGGAGCATTTGTAGTGGGGCAATGAGCTCGGAAAATTAAATACTGATCATGATAGGAGGGAAAGTTTATACGCCAAATCGTCACCTGTGAAATAGTATGGTCGAAGGCCAAGCATGTACGATTGCTAGCCAGTGGTTTCCTAAATCAAAGCCAATTAAATCCCCGATACTCCGGTAATCCGCCCGCACTTAAGGCCGTGGCAAACGAGGAAACATTGTTGCGGAAACATTGTTGCGGACGCAAATGTTTCGGCGAGCAAACAGGGAAACATTTGTTGCGGACGCAAAATGTTTCTGAAAGAATTCAGAAACATTTTTTGCGTCTCTGCGCGGGCAAACCGGGAAACATTTGCGTCCGCAACAATGTTTCCGCAACAATGTTTCCTCGTTTGCCACGGCCTTTACTAACCAGGGGAACCCAATGACAAAATTTTCCTGTAGGTGTCGGAACGTCGTTTTTACGTTATAGCTGTTCTTTTTGTGCAGTTTAACGGCTTATTTTTAAACGCTAAGAAAAATGTATCTGTTCGGATACGTTAGCTGAACTTTCAAACTTCAGAAAATTTTAGGGATTGAAATCTTATTACCCGAATTTATGAGCTGAATTTGCCTTTCCGAAAATCCTAGCTGACCTATTTTTGTACCCGAAACGGCATTTTTATCTCTCCGAAACCAAAAGGCATTAATTTTCCCATATTAAGAAAGTTCGAGATGACATTTCCCTAACCGAATATTTGAGGTGATTATAGGCCTCCCGAACAGATATTCCACCGAAACGATCCGTTGGGTGCCCCTGCCTAACCCATGGTTACTCCTAGTTATAATATGTTACCCAGGTTGCCCCAGGGATGGGGGTATTTGTCAAAATTTTTTGCCCCACCCGATGGGCTTTAGCAAGTATTTGTCAAGGCTGCTGTGACAAATGCCCCTGGGTGCCCGGGGGTCGCCCCCTCGGGATGGCCGCTGGTACCCACATAATCTTCCCCAGAGGAAAAAAGCGAAGCAAAGATCGCGGGAATAAATCCATCTCGCTCACGCTTCGCGCTCGCTCAACTATTCGAAAGAGTTGGGACGGCTTTAAAAATCGCTGTAATTCCTGTACAGGCCTTCTCTTTCCCAGGAAGCTTCATGCCAGTGAAAGCGGCGTTTGATGATTACATAAACTACTGTGTTTGAGAATGTTCAGATGAATAAACTTATGCAAATAGCTTCCGGTGATCGGCACAACAATACATATGACGTATTTCCGTCACCAGTATGTTACGGTGCACATCCAACGAAAGTCAACTTTGACGCCATAAAAAGCGATCACCGAAAGGAGTGTTTAATGGATGTCTTGAGACTGTCCATATAAAACCACATGCTGGAAATTAGGATTTTTTATTGCATCCAAAGCGAGTTATCGGGGCTCAAATCTGTTTCATCCCTTGTTTCTCTTCTTACAGCGTAACGATCTTGTGGCGCCCACAGTCAGCAGTCTGCGGTTACCCTAAGGAATTCCCGCTGGGACGAAAAAACGAAAACAACAAGATCGAATAACGCAGTAACGCAATACACCGCGTATAAAGCAAATAGATCGAAACTCGCAAAAGTCAAATTTAGCTCCTCTGCTCCCTGTGGTTAGACTGTAACACAAACATCCAAATGAATTTATAAACTCCACTGTTTTCTTTTTAGAGTCTTTAGCATGTCTTCTGAACATGACAATGTCAATATCTTTTTTCACACCAGAAGCAAAATGTTGTGCCTTTTATGTAACTGAATTCCTTGACTAAAAAATTATCTGTACTTACGGCGGATTTCAAGGTCTGTAGTTTGACTCTTTTCTCCAGCATTGTTAACAGCAAGACAGGAGAAAGTGCCATTTTGCCTCCAGGTTACTTTATCAACAGAAAGATATGCCAGGCTCTTGAATAGTTTAGAATTATCAGCTGGTACAAAAGAAACTGAGATATTGTAAGGTGGAGTGTTGGTCAGATTCTGTCCATTCAACGTCCACAGAATGGCTGCTGCAGGTTTGGCTTGAGCTGTACACGAGTAGCTGAGAGTGTCATTTTCGGTTTTTGTTTGTTTAGTTGTTGGCAGCTGAGTAGTAAATGATGGAGGAACTGTGAAGAACAAGGTAACAAACAAACTTTTAATCTGATAAATACAACATTAATATACACATTCTCCAACAACTTTGTTCTTGATGTTGCAATCATTAAAAAAAGTACCTACATGTACAAGTAAAGGCCTGATCAAACGGTGACAACATTCTCACAACATTTGTTGTGACATGTTGTGACCATTGCCCGGTCAAACGGCCACAACAACCTCTCGACATTTCAAGAACAAAAGAAATGTTTTCACAACATTGTTGTGAGGGGTGGTCAAACGGTCTCAACATCGGTTCACAACAAATGTTATGAGAATGTTGACAAATGTTGTAACCGTTTGATCGGGCCTTAGGTACAAGTCAATGCTTTAGAATTACTTGGATAATACAATAATTAGCCAGCAGACTTCAATGAATAATAAACGAGACCGACTGTTGTACGTTCTTTGATACATGGAGTAAAATTTGGGATAACTGAACACAAAAAAGATAATTTCTACAGTGCATGTATGTCTTGTGGGACTTAAACTTGAGAATTTTAAAAATTGTTCCTTTTATCATCTTCGGAGTCAAAGTTACGTTTTGATTTGGATGACTACGTAATAAACTGTTGGTAGTAGTCCCTGGACAGAACAATAAATTGAAGACAGATCAGGGTTGTAGTTTAAAAATAATGAATTTTAGGTCAAAATGATCTCAAACTAGTTTAATTGTTATTTTCGTTTGTTCCAGATTTATTACCATAATTAGACTGGGATAACTTTCGCAAAAGTGGACTCCTGTCGGCAAATTCGAGGAAAAGCTGGTAAACACACTTTTCTAGATGAAAAATATGCGCTGAACACGAAAATGTTGTTTACCAAGCTGGATTTGGCCATTTTGACCTTCAAATCAGCCATTTATATTTGCATACGTAATTAAGACATGAAAGCGAGGCTATATGTTGTGTCTCGTTACAAAACACTCTAAAACAGTTGGAACTTCATCCAAATCAGCAGGTGACAGATGTAGTATGTTTTTAGAGGATTTTGTGTTTATTGTATGCTGATCACGTGATTTTCTGGTCACGTGACTCTTGAAAACGAGGCCAGAGATTATATCCTTCTGATTACATGGAGGTGCACATACGTTCTCAAAACCAAGAAAAAGAACTATAATATGTTCTTCCAGTGTATGAAAATACAGCAAGTTACCGTACAACCATGGTAGGTTTTGGTCACGTGACTGGAGTTTGGAACATCGCCGCTGACAAAAACCTGAAAAACAATCTTAAAAATCTGGTCATCGCGGAAATATGTAGCCTGCGAAATTACGTCTGCTCTCGCAGGCTAGGAAATATGGGGCGTTGTAAGCATCTTCTGAAACAGACCGCAGTGGTAACAGGATATTCTTGATATTTGACATCTTCCCTTGTCCAACAAGAGCGGAGACACCGAATTTCACATCAGCTGTTTGAACAAACCTATTCTAAAAATAATTATACTAAAAGATGCTAAACCATTTAACTCTACTGTACCATTCACTTTCTTTGGTTTCCGAAAACAACACCATTAAATTATCATCATTTTGGCAGTGGCTACATGTAGTACTTCTGCATTTGCATGCTCCTGTGCATGACAGTCCTACTACGTTCTGGCAGCTACACTTCTTTGATTTGCATCCCGATTTGCAGCCACAGTTAACAGCAGTTAACCATCTCATCGCAGCTTTCAGGTACGGGGGCAAGAGACATCAGCTTGCCATTCAGTTTTGTCCAATCCAGCCTCTGGAAGTGGGAGTGTGGGGAGTGTAACATGCGCTTGTTCGCCCTTCTAATAATTATGCCATTGCGCTGCATCACTCGTTGGCGGAAGAGCTTCCGGTGACTAGCATCTAAAAAAAATACGTTGCGCGCGCTCTACGTCAGTTACATTGTATTTTCTGCAAATGAACTTCTACGCGGATTTCACTGTCGAATCATCCAGGTCACCATTTCCTAGGTTTCTCAGCAGCATGCGGTATTCTGTGAACGTCTTCCATGACGTTTTCTTGATATTGACAGCAAAGCAGGAGACTGTTTCACAGCCTGTTATCACATGAATGGAGATAATGGTTTCCACTAGATTAGAAACTCATGACCGGGACTCATGATCACGAATCGTGTGAATGGGCAGATACTTACGCTTCTTAGTTGTAGATATACCAGAGCGAGACAAGTAGTTTTCACAAATTTATCAGCAAGATCATAGAATATTGTGTTGCACTCTGAATGCCTTCCACAAATGTCGATCGTCCTGCGATTGGGGTGACCCAAGGACGTTCCGTCCCACTCGATAACAGCTCTGTCATCACCGATTTATTCAGTCCAGTGCGCGCGCAGCTGACTATTGAACTGCCATTAATTCATGGCTGAGAATTCGAGGCAAATCTACTCTTCTACCAGCATCATACCGTGCTTGAAGGATGCTTATGTCGGCTTTGATGGCGGCAGACATCACACACTCTTTCCTTTCGCTTTGTAAAGGGAGGAAAATGTGGTCGCAATTTTTGGACAGAGGAGCCCTGAGCTAGTTTCTTATGACGCCCATCTTCTTTTTCCTCGCGTAGCGGGGTTTATAATTCTGTCCCCAAAGAGCTCACGCGAGAGCAATTCTCGTGTGGCCTTTACGATCATATTTATTTGTTTGTGGAAATCGTGGTTGACAGTAATGACGTCACACGGCGCGCTCGTGGCCTAATGGCTTAAGGCGCTAACTTTTAAATCTGATCTTCGGGATTGAGGGCGAAAGTTCAAATCCTACATGGTCCTTCTTCTTTTTTTTTTTTTTTTCGGTTCGAATCCAGGCTGTTCTTTTTTTTAACCCCCTTAATAACATTGACTTCGACGTAATCTTAGTACATGTAAATGTAGAAACAGGAACGGCTGCTGAAGAATAACAATTTTTACTCCAAGTTTGTTTATCGAACGAATTTATATACGGGTCATTTGTGAAAAAAAAACCCCGGCTTTATTAAATCTGTTATCAACAACAGGAAAAGGAAAGACGACTCAGGAATTTCTCAAAGTACGATCAACATATGGTTTAGTTTTCATTGTAGACGTGAAGATTTGTGTCTGAAAATAATTCGCCGATCTGATATTGCGAAGAAGATTTTACCTACAAAAGCGAGGTGGTTTCAGATCATTCGGACGGAAAAGTGGGGAAAACAGTACAAGAGCGCTACAATTTATTACAGATATCGGGAGACGAGCGAACTCCAATCGAAACCAAAACCCGGTGGCATAGCAAAAACACGGCGTTCGTCCGGCGATTCTCAGAAACCTTGCAGCGATTCTTGGAAACCTTGCAGATCAAATCGCAGCGTGCCCGTTACTAGGCAACAAAAGCTTCGCGAGGACCTGCGAGTCACGTATTACTAGTAGCACTATAAGCCTTTCCTTCACACTCCTGCCCAAGGCTGTTTGCTTTAAATCCGTGTTGTTGCCACGTTTTCGGTGACCATGTTCTGCCAACTTGCAGGTATATGCACCGTTGTCTGTTTGTTGACATCGCAAACGTTTGCCTAATGCAGCAACTCGATCACTTTCTTCTCGTCGGCATTAATTATTATCCCGCAGTTTCCTTGACGGGTTAGACTCGTTATTCCTTGTTTATGCAGCAATATGCGCACACAGGTTTTATGACAGAGACCATCTACACAGCGCTGCTGCAGTCATCCTTGCGTAATGCCAGCTATCCCTCTGCCTCTCTTCCCGGTACCATCGAGCCAGCCACTCTTGACTTTGATCAAGCTTGATCAGGATCGACCTGATTAAGTCGTTGAGACTAGCCTTTTACGACGCAGTTGCCTTGTCAAACTCGGTTTGTACCTGTGCTGGGAGCTGCCTCAATTGTGCGAGGTACACAGGATCGCACTGCGCGTAATTTGTGTGATTATAACAATGGAAAATAGTAGCATCTTGTGAAGGGCATACAGATGTATAGGTCCCATTACCCTGGGTGCAAGATCAGGTTTTTGTGGCTCGTTGTCGCGGCTTCGCCGCTTACAGTTTGTGCAAAGGAAAAAGGGAAAAAAATCCCTCTCGCACCCAGGGTAAGTTCCCATCTGATATTCCCTTCATTTGAGCTCTGAAAAACAGCAGAAAAATACGGACCATAACCATGTACTGCCACCAATAACACTCTAAAAATTGAAACCTTGAATGAAACTTTCTTGAATGAAAATGTATTTCCCTTGACTGACGCCTCGCGCTTATTTTGTTTGTTTATTCAAATTCGATTTTTTTCCCCAACACGCATCAGTAAATTTACGTTTCTGATCAGGGTCAAGACATATGAATGGGTTTGTCTGGATGAAACAAGGAATGAGAAAAGTCGGACCAATTATTAAAATAACCACTTCAGACCTAGCACATTGTAAATTGTATTACCTATATATATTTTTTGCACGACTGAAATTTTGGAATGCAAAGTTTTTGCCCTGCGCATACCAAAAGCAGTTGTTTCCAAGTTCTCCATCCATAAAAACACAACGCTAGAGTTAAAAAAAAAAAATGTATTAGTTTAGCGCTTTAAAATTAAAATCGAGTTAGTGGGCATACGGTAGTGGACCAAGTCCCCATAAATGAGGTCTCAAGAACACATTGTTTCGATGTGACGTGTCTAATCAAAGCAACCACCATCAATTCGTATTCTTGAGAATAAGAATATTATAGTTTAATAGCTGATTTGGGAAAACATTTCGATTCCAAACTGGCTTTAAAAAGAGGAAAACAGTTTAGCCTCGTTTTCATGTCAAGTATTTAGGTCCGTTTTTAAAAGCCATATTTAAAGGTTAAAAACTCAAAATCCAGCTTGGTAAACAATATTTTCGTGTTCAGCACATAATATTCATCTAAAAACGGGTATTTACCAACTTTTCCTCGAGTTTGCCGACAGAATTTTAAATAGCAGCCTTTCTCAGAATTTGTACCAGTCTATAAGGAATTAGGAGGTATTTTTAGTCGATTATATCTCTTTCGCGAGGCTGGTGACCTATTATTTTTATTCTAGATTTTGAAATATTACATCGCAATGTTCAACTAGGGAAAGTTTCAGAAACTTTTCAGTGTAACTTTTATTTCGAAGGAATTACCTTAAGCCATTAGGCCACGAGCGCGCCGTGTGACGTCATTACTGTCAACCACGATTTCCACAAACAAACAAATAAATAAATAAATAAATAAATATGATCGTAAAGGCCACACGAGAATTGCTCTCGCGTGAGCTCTTTGGGGACAGAATTATAAACCCCGCTTCGCTTCGCGAGGAACAAGGTTGGAATCAAGCCGAACGAACAGGCTGACAATACGATCGATTTTCTCCTACAAAAACCTCTCGGAACTCATTTTACTCTACCGTATACAACAAGAGATTCCTATCCCACCTTTTTTGCCAGTCATTACACAGTTATATCGATTCTTTAGCCATAAAGAACCACGAAAAAAGTCCATTCACAATGACTTCGTCGCCATTTATGCGTGGCACAACAAATCGTCCACGCTATGCGCAGGAAGGCCTGGGAAAGAGACCCCACCGGGTAGTAGACGGGAATTTTAGCACGCGAACAAACGAGTGCTCAGGTCCACCCGGGCGGTTTCTTTTGCTACCATATCTCATCTTGTTTGTTTTGCGCGAGGGGCGAAAAATTTATGGTAGCAAAAGAAACCGTTTAGGTCATGTTCTACTCAAATGGAACCCCTAGAGATGATAAATGTATTGTTTTGATTGTACACTGAAGGTCACATTGAAGTGTAATACCGTAAGTCCTCGAATAAGTGCCTGGGGCGCTTATTTCAAATTTAGGATAAGGCGGGGGGGGGGGGGGGGGGGCTCTTATTCGAGAGGGGTGGGTGCTTATTTTATTTTTCCCAAATCTTGGCCAGACGGTCATTTATTTTTGAAATACTACTGTAGTAGTAAACATTTGCACGTAAACAACATTTATAACCTGAGTATTAAATATACAAAGCTGTACATATACATGTAGTTCTAATAGCAGCATCTTGCTATTTGTAATATTATTTTCGGTTCACCGAACATGTTCACAAGCTGAAACAAGTATGTGCAAATCTGTTTGTATAGTAGTCAAGAGTAGTTCAACTTTGATTCTGAATTACCGATAATTACACAAAATGATGAGTGAAACATGACTGACACAATACTCAACCTTTGTTGTCTCAGTTCTCACCCAGAAAAAAACAGGGGGAGGGGGGAGCTTATTTCAATGTTTGGCCGATAGGGGGGGCACTTATTCGAGGATTTACGGTATTCTATCTGTTGTTACTAATAAATATTATACTTCACAACAAAACCAGAAGGTGTAGACTTCATATTAGAAAATACACATCTGACATGGACAGCTCATTTTCGGAATTGTCAAGAACTTTCAACCTCTCATGGTTCTCATCAGGACAGCTAATTAACCTTTTATTGAGGGGAATGGGAAGTTCAATAAAATGGTTCTAAAAGACCAAATGGGTTTTATTCATTACTGTGACAATGGCTTTATAAAAGTATTTCTGTCAAGCTTTGGGTATCAGGAAAAGGATTTGTCCTGCTTTCTAGCAATTGATGTCAAATTGGAAAATAGGAAGATATGAAATGACACAAAGTTGCACATTGTTTCTTTATATGTTTTATTTTTACAACCTCAAGACAATTGATATTCATCTAAATTTGTGATTGCGTCATCTCAAACTATGCCAACTACTGCTTTATCTGGTCAGTCAATCTTTTAAAACTGTTCACATCCTGGTGCTCAAGCTTCTCTGAGTAAAGTAACTACTGCCTCCCAAATTATTCCTCCAACACACCTGGGCATTTTCCATTCAGTTTCTGTTATTCTCTGAATAAAAAACAACAAATAACTTGATTATAAACTAGTTCTATAATCAGTGCAGCAGCAATAAAGGGAAGGAAATAAACATGGCCTGTGCACACCTAACAGCAACACATTTGCCCTCTGTCTCCCATTTTATATGAGTGAGGATCCTTTTATGGAACCATATAGAATGAGGGCCTTTCACAGTAGTAAGAACAAGGGCTGTTTTTACAATGTAGAAAATTACACTCACTGCAGTTTGCTGGTAGCTAGCTAGCTGTTCAATAACTCAAAAGACCTAACCATTGGCTGACATTACCCCAACATACAAAGGCCTTCAACCATCTTAGCATAAGCATCCAGCTGACAAATCTACAGGTGTGGATCTGAAGGGAGGGTTGAGGTGTTTGCAACCCCCACTTTGAGAAGCTTTTAAAACTGCTATGACTCCTCTCTTTTTCTCTCCCCTTTTTAATTACAAGCCACATTGTTCAATTGAAAACGTATGAATGTAAAATAAACAGCCATCGTTGCTATCCACAGTCCCATTTAATAATACATTTTAAAAACTGCTATGAAATAAAAATGCAAATATACTCTTTCACATGTTTCAAAATTTTCTGGGTAAATAAACCTCCATAGTCCAGACCCCTCCCAGGCCTATGGACTTTAGCTTTCCCCTCTCATACTAACTCCCACCCCATTCATAAAATCATGGATCTGCCCCTGCTGCATACTTGACTGATTTTCAGATGTATGAATAATATATTTTTTTACCAGCCATCCAACTGGATGCTACTGCTCATTCTGCTATGCTTTGTCCCTGACTAACATAATAGCAACAAAACATTTCGGCTTAGTCACTAATATGTACTCTGGCCCCTGTAATTTATCATGATGCCAATAGACTGATCCTTCATGTATCAGCCATGAAGTACTAGACTTGAATGGATATCAATAATTGATTTTAATTATAGGCCTATGCAGGGGTGTGTAGCTACATGTATATTGAAGCTGCGGACTACTGATGAATTCGTTCGCTAGGAAGACTACCACTGACTTATTTAGCTGATTTTTCTCTGTGCATGAGCTACATCAAAGTCAGAACACATAAAAATTTTGGATTCAATAAATCATTCACAGTTCACTCTCACTATATTCAGGGTGCCCCTGATTTTTCCCAGTGGCTATTCAGAAAGCAATAGGTTATCAAGAGGTTGTATTAACTTGTTGTGTAAAGTGTTTACAAACCAGAAACATGATTTAGCTTACCTGTAAGTCCCGTTGAGACGTCCAAAACCAATGGTTTTCCACACTAAGTCCGAGAAAATCATTACTTCCTAATATCAATAACACGATAGAATCGAAAGACTTGCAGAAGCGGCGATATTTGGAGCAAAAAGTGGTTATTTCGAGATAATTCGATGCTCTCCAGACATCTTCACACGATGGCGGTTAGGAGCAAATGAGCTGAAACCGAACAAGTACCAGCATGCATCGCGGTCTTAGTGCGCACACCACCTGTGTCTCTCCGCGGATGAACACTATCACGTCACGTGTTCGATTTAAGCCAATCAGAATCAAAGAAAATTTAGTGGTGAACTATAATGTTATAATAGAAACCTCGAGCTTACCGTGTAATTGTATAGTGACTAGGAGGTGCGAATGAGGCTACATTTTTAGACCTCAAGTCCAGTTTGACCCCAAAAAAGTCCAATGGCACAGCATTTAACCGAAAAAAGTCCTTGTTTTCTCCGCATAAGAAAAATAAAGTAAAAAAACCCCATCAAGATAGTTCGAGATAGTCTTGCGTCCACCTTTAATTCATCCGGAATAAACGTCTCCTTAACATTTGCCGGTAGTTTTAGGTTGTAAATGAAATTGTTACAGTTGATTGACATTATATTGAGAACGCTAGGGTACACCTTTTATCAACTCTAAAAAAGTATCTGCCAAAATTGTTCTACCCAAAAAAATCCGGCGGAAAATTTCGAACCCCCAATAGGCCTTCGCACCACCCCGTCACTAATATACTTGGGGTACACCCAACCCGGGACGCCACAAGCTCTGGCGGATGATTACATATATGCGCACCCATAAGGCTGGGTATTTTTCTCCATGACAATTTCATCCAATTTAGCAGCCCTATATAATTTATTATCTGTAAACAGGGAATGAGAAAACCCTAGTCAGGTAAGTTGCAGACAATATTCACGTGACTCCGGTCACGCAATTGTCAGCCAACGTATCGACGATTTGACATTTATTTACATTCCGATTACATAATTGGCCACTGTTCAGTTTCATACCATTGAACTACAAACAGCGAAGGTTGATTAATATCATCTTTTAAATTATTGCTTGTGTTTCCTTCACATCAGTACTAAGGCCAAACTGTATCACGATGGTAATTTGGATTTCATATCGGACATACCAAGATGCGTTTTGTACCTTTGAAATTAAGCAATTTTTCCCTTCTCATAAAGTGCTGGAAATGTCGTTACTTTAAAGAACCCTGCAACCTTCCTAGTCGCTCCAGAAACAAAACATTTCCAATTGCTAGAAAGTAGAAGAGGTATGTTGTTATTCAAAATCAATTTTCTTTTCTGATAATGCGAAATGTTTGAATACAAGTGTACTGAACTTGGCCAATTTTCAGTGTGATTTTTGCATAATTAATGAGGCAAAACCCGTATTTTCGTTTTTCTCGATTTTCTCGAAAAGTATAAATTTCCAGAAACTTTAAGTATTATTTTCGAAGATAGTTCCCCATAAGTGTCATTCAGGCCAATTATCAGGATTTTAGATTTTCCCAGCTTGGCCAGCGATTCTCCATATTTCCAGTCAGGGCCTCTTAAAATCTAAAATGTCTGCCGTTAGAGTTATTGCTGGCGCTGACTCGTCCCCAGTCGTCTCTCTTGTCTCCTTTGTTGGGAGTCGCATTAACAGGAGACAAGAGAGACGACTGGGGACGAGTCAGTTGCTGGCGAACGTTAGTGAGGCAGCACACTATTCTGGAGGTCCTGTGCATACGTGTTGGTATCCCTGTGGTATGGCTAAGCGAAGAAGATTCAAAATTTTCGGATGTCAGAATCCGCGCATGCGGTCTGCGATTGTGTACAATTATGTCACGTTTATATTCTGGTACGATTGTGTAGTCACGGTTATTCAACGATAGATTATGTAACGTCAGGTTTATTCGCGCTATAAACCATCTGATCGACCATTGTGTATTCATCAGATCGACCAATGTGTAAAGATACGTTCATTCAATGCATGCAGTCTCTCCCATTGATCATTGTGTATAAAGGTCACATTTATTCGCTGCGATTGTGTACAATTATGTCACGTTTAACGTCAGGTTTATTCGCGCTAACCATCTGATCGACCATTGTGTAACCATCAGATCGACCATTGTGTAAAGATACGTTTATTCAATGCATGCAGTCTCCCGATCCCCCATTGATCATTGTGTATGAAGGTCACATTTATTTGATGCATGCAGCCGCTAGCCGGCCGGGCATGCAGTCTTCCGTGGATTATGTTCCATGTCACCTTGGTATGTATCTCTGATATCAGTATTGAAATGGTGAATTGAACTTTCGCCAGCAATCACTTTCATAATGAAATTCCTAGTAACAGGGACTAGTTTTGTCTTAGAATTGGTACCTCTTAGGGGTGAAAATGAATTCGAGCCACACCCACAAAACGAGATTTTGGTACCTTTTAGGGGTTCTTTTCAAAATTTCCGGCGATCACCCCCGTCACTTTTATATGGGAGTCCCCCCCCCCCCCCCCCGGGATGGGGTGTTTTGTAAATGTTTTGGTGATTTTGGGTTTTTTTTGGGAGGAAATAGTTTTTCTCAAAGGAGTTGTAAAATTTAGGGAAATAAGAAATATTGAAGATTTAATGTAGTTTTAAAATTAGAATTTGAAGTTAAAAATTAGTAGATTGACAATTGACAGACAGTTGATAACCACGCAAGAGCACCCGCGTGGGTATCAACTGTCTGTTGATGTTCGAAAATTGTTGTTTTCCTTCTATCCCTTCTTTAAACCTCTTAAAATTTCATTGAAATTCACGTGTACCCCCGCCTTAATAGGGGTTGGCCACTTAATAGGGGTTCGTCATAAATTAGCATAAGGCGTGGGAGAAAATTGAAAGATTAGTGACAACGGAATCACCTCAAGAGGATAATAAAGTGTTTGAATGTTTTTAATATCAGTTGTCACCAATTCTCTTGTTGCGGGTCTTGTTAATGTTGTCATCTAGCCTGCGTGAAGAGTGAGACGTCTCCTATTCAAGGAAATAGGAGACGTCTGCAGGCAGGCTATTCTCACCTTCTATTTCGGATTCGTATCTGTCATCAGCTTTTTCAAAACAAGGCCAAACTACGTGTTAAATTCTTGGTGGCTGCCAATAATAGAGAACCCTCGTCGGGACGACCAAATTTAATAGAGGTGGCTGAAAAAATGCCCTGGATCTAACTTATTGTTACTTATTTTCGCGGGAACTTAATTTCACGAAAATGGAAGAGGCAAAATTTCGGGAGATTAAATTTCCGGCGTGATTTGGTCAAAAAAATTGTGTTAAAAGGAACTAAATTTCGCGCATATTTTCCCAGGTAGGTATGTTCGCTAGCGTGAACAAGGCGGCTTGGTAATAAAACAATGTCACGCAAGATCCTTTCGTGCAAGAGCGTGTGCAACAGCGTCTCAAAACAGCCGAAATCGGCTACAATCAAGCATCAGAGCGTCTCAAAATAGCGTCTCCTCGAGCGCGCAAAAGAAATCCCTAAAACAACAATCGTCTCTTCTCGTGCAAATTCGAGCGTGCAATGGTCGTCACCAATCAAACTTTTCACGCGGAGGGGACTGGGTACTGCTAACAAACATCTTTCCAGCATGCATACATGCATCCGGACATCCTGAAATCGAGTCTCAGAACAGAAATAGGAGGCTTCCCTGTGCGGGCAGCAAAAATCCTTTAGCTCTCATTGCATAAGGACTGTAACGTGTCTGTCAACAGCTTGTTATGATAGGGATTACAGTACATGAAAAATCAATTATTAACAATACCCCGATATAACGATATTTTTGGCTCTTTTCCCGAAAAATCGTTATATCGGGAATTCGTCATTACGATCTCCCAACTATTGAACTGCCATTAATTCATGGCTGAGAATTCGAGGCAAATCTACTCTTCTACCAGCATCATACCGTGCTTGAAGGATGCTTATGTCGGCTTTGATGGCGGCAGACATCACACACTCTTTCCTTTCGCTTTGTAAAGGGAGGAAAATGTGGTCGCAATTTTTGGACAGAGGAGCCCTGAGCTAGTTTCTTATGACGCCCATCTTCTTTTAGCACTATAAGCCTTTCCTTCACACTCCTGCCCAAGGCTGTTTGCTTTAAATCCGTGTTGTTGCCACGTTTTCGGTGACCATGTTCTGCCAACTTGCAGGTATATGCACCGTTGTCTGTTTGTTGACATCGCAAACGTTTGCCTAATGCAGCAACTCGATCACTTTCTTCTCGTCGGCATTAAGAGCGACTTTCTGTAAAAATCGACTAAAATCGGCTTTCGGCGGCACAAGTCAAAAAATCAAATTCGCTCATATTTGGCTCATAGATAGGCCCTAGTCAGAAACTAAACGGACTGTAGTTAGTTTTTGGAAATACAGCTTTTTTCTGTAAAAATATGCGAAAAACCATTTTGCCCCGATTGGGCCCAAAATCGACTTCCGGTTTGACAGAATTTTCGGAAAATTTGATCGCTTCGCGCACCATACTACAGCTATTTTCGAATCTTTAAATAACATTTATATACTGTCTAGGTCTTCATTGTTCGATTGAATGAAAAATAAAATAAATCTAATTTAGTTTTGAGCCCGAAACAAGATCAAAATCATAGGCTAAATTTGCGAACTTGTTGCAAACTAATTTATGCAGATAAAACATTGACCATTTTATCTATGTGCGATAACTTAAAATTTCGTAAAAACGTTTTCTGTGGGTTAAGTATACGTTCATCTGATAGGATGTATAGAAAAATATCTGGGTAAATGATTTTAAGTGGCCCGCTTTGGCCCGTGTTTATCACTTATTTTGCCGAAAATATGCCGTTTCATGTGTAAACAATGGCGTGACACGGCTATTCACCGGAGACTCGCTCTGATAAAAAAGTGATTTCCAATTAATCACAGGAAGATATCTAGATAAAGGTAAATTAAAAACATAATGGAATCATTTTTGTTTTATTTGTTCGTTTAATTATAATTTATGGCATCGCTTTTAGCACTTTTATTTTTTCTTACCCGATTGCGGTTGAACAACCTAGTAAATAGCATGAGTTATTTTGAGAATTCCGTCCAAGTAGCCTCAAAACAAGCCAAGGCTATAAATATAAACTACCTAGTTGTGAACTCTTTAAAAAATAAGAGCAATCCGAGATAGTTTTTGTTCACCCGTTTTGAAGGCAGTTGGAGTGAGACTTGGAAACCGTTGCGCGACCAGTACACGATGTTGATCACAAAGTCGCAGTGCAGACTGTAATTTTAAGTTAAATCTCGTCGAGCGGGTTCTAAAGGGAATACATTCCCAGTTAATTGTTAAGCATAACAAGTCGGGATTGTTTGTATCTGAAGGAAACTCCTGCAGTAATAAATATATTTCGCTCATTGCTCGTATACCGTAACCTGGGGGCCGGGACTCTCTCGTATCATAGTGACGTCGGTGGGTGACGGTGGGTAATTTCCTTTGAAAGGAACCCCTCAAGGATAACAGAATCACGCTATATGGGTGTGACTCGAATTCAGTTTCACTCCTAAGATGCATCAATTCTAAAACAAAACCACTTACTACCCAATACCCTAAATGCTATCGGGATAACTCTAACAGAGAGGTACGACAATAACAACAACCCCCTGGAACGGCAACTCACAAAATATCCGTACTACTAGATACTACTTCTTTTAGCTCAATTATTAATAAAACCATAGACGTTTTCATTTTCAATTGTGCACATTTCCGATCCGTCTCAATACCTTGACCAGTCGTCGTGCAGTCATCTGCCTCGTCCCAGTCGTCGCTCTTTAGTCGGGCGCGGTTGCACCACGCACCTTTTCTGCTCTTTACCGACTACTCTGAATGCAACGGATGGTGTATGCCATCGTTGCGGTTTTGCGCACTCACGCTCGAGGCAGAAACAAGGGAATAATTGAACAAGTTGATGTTTATCACTGAATAAGCTAAGCGAAACATCACTGCCTGGGGAGAGCTCTGTTCAGGCCAGCCCTTTGTTCCGTTTACCGTCGCCCGAGGGGACCAGATTTTTCAGTTTCCAAAAAACTTTTTACAGTATTGTACGGTAGGCAATGTAGTCTGACCCTTTTAACCCTTTTACTTGGGAAAATAAACAGACTTATGTTTTTGCAAATGTATATAATTTTACAACATTTTTTCAATGCTTAATATTTGAAGGTATTTCAGTCTTGAGCAACACCGTGTGGTAAGCACCAGTTGACGTGCCCTGGAACATGAGATACACTGAGAGAAATATGGTTATATATATGTGCTTGAAAATGTGATGGGGAATACTTGAGAACGGAAACCAGCTACGATGTTACATTTCCTCCTTTGTCCATGCGGGTTGGGCTCTCAAGAGTTCTTTCGTTCGGAAAACAAGGTTCAATTTGATTCAAAAGGATCACCTACTATGAAGAAAAACAAACTGGAAAGAAGCTTGACCCCGTCTCAGGTGTCCCAAGAAATGAGAGTTGCGAAATATTCCAACCCTCGAACGTTACATCCTACCCATCCTCGGAGACCCAGGGGTTAGAAGTCTTGATGACGAAAAGAACCCCTGGGTAGGATGTCTTACCACACGAGTTCCGAGAGGTAATTTGCATACTGGCTCCTGATTGGGCGCGGAAAAAATCCTTTGTATTTTTCCGCTCAATCAGCGACCGAGAAACTTCGAGTACTTTTCGTGCCTCTAACACGGAGAGCAGTTTGCTCGCCATATTTGTTTTGCCCGTTCGCTAGACTTTGCTCTCAACGAAAAGCTTCGGTAAAAATTTCCTGAAACCCTACGAAATCACGCCGGACTTCGCAATGGATTAGTGTAACAGTTCGAGCGATTTGAGGTATCGAGTGGTTAAGTTACGTTTTCTGCTGTGGCCATAATGCGACTCGCGATACAGAATTTTCACAACTGCGTGTGTACCACCATGTTTTCAGCTTGCTCTGGTTTAACGTGGACCCTGCTTCATTGCAGCTTTATATTCTTGTTCTACCTTGCGGTATGTACAAATATGGTAGGGTTCTTATTTTTACGAAGCTTACCGTTCTAGAGCGAAGTTTGTCGCACGGGCTAGACAAATATGTCGAGCTGCCATCGATTTTGGAGAAGATCTTACTAAGGCGATGGCCGTTGGGCTAGAGTCCTTTCCTGGGGTAAAAGAAATGAAACCAGAGCAGAAGTTTAATAGTTGTAGAGAACGTTGTCCGTGGAAGAGAAGTGTTTGCCTCTTTACCCACAGGATTTGGCAAAAGTTTAACTTTTCAAATATTGCCAATTATTTTGAAATCTTTACGGAGTTTGGGCCATGATTTTCCACCAAATCCCTTGGTTGTTGTCGTTTCCCCGTTGACCTCAATTCTTGGTTTGCAACTGACGTCATCGCCGCCATGTTGGATGACCATTAACAAAATAATTATAATTAGCTTTATTGTTCTTGTCATCCAACATGGCCGCCAGGGTCTTTGTCATTTAAATCTCTCGGGAATGGTTGCAAACCAGCAATTGTGAAAGATTGATTCACAACACTTTCGAACACTTTACTAAATTGGCTAGTAATAGTCCTTTTCCTCTTCTTATACTTGTCAACAAATTCCAACGAACAAACCCGACAGCAATCCTTTACAGTCTTTTTGAGAGTGAGATTTTCACTCATGTCGACTGCCGTTTACAGAGGCGGTTTCATCGCGAAAATAATTTATAGCAAATGGCAAATAAAGTTTGCGTGGGAACATTGAAATCAACATGCACAAATTGACCGCAAACGATCGACATATTTGTCTAGCCCGTGCGACAAACTTCGCTCTAGAACGGTAAGCTTCGTAAAAATAAGAACCCTACCATATTTGTACATACCGCAAGGTAGAACAAGAATATAAAGCTGCAATGAAGCAGGGTCCACGTTAAACCAGAGCAAGCTGAAAACATGGTGGTACACACGCAGTTGTGAAAATTCTGTATCGCGAGTCGCATTATGGCCACAGCAGAAAACGTAACTTAACCACTCGATACCTCAAATCGCTCGAACTGTTACACTAATCCATTGCGAAGTCCGGCGTGATTTCGTAGGGTTTCAGGAAATTTTTACCGAAGCTTTTCGTTGAGAGCAAAGTCTAGCGAACGGGCAAAACAAATATGGCGAGCAAACTGCTCTCCGTGTTAGAGGCACGAAAAGTACTCGAAGTTTCTCGGTCGCTGATTGAGCGGAAAAATACAAAGGATTTTTTCCGCGCCCAATCAGGAGCCAGTATGCAAATTACCTCTCGGAACTCGTGTGGTAAGACATCCTACCCAGGGGTTCTTTTCGTCATCAAGACTTCTAACCCCTGGGTCTCCGAGGATGCATCCTACCCTAACCCAAATTATACACCCATGACTGTACTGGGGGAGGAGAGTTGATTGAATCCCATAAAACTCCTTGAAAGCCTTATGCCTTTAGTAGAGGGCCTATAACTTGCTTTACAACATAAGGTGCATGGTTTTGCTGTTAATTATGACGTCTACGTTTAATATACGTACGTCATGAAGTACACCATCTTCTATTTCAGATTTTCTTTTCTCATGACGTCAGAAACAAGCCTGTAAATCGGTAAATGAAATGTCATTTAAAAATTCAATAATTGGGCCGATAAACCTGCATGTCAAAAGACGCGGTTGTCATGGCAACATCAAACAGTTGTCAAATCAAACTGATCCTGAGAAATAAGTGAACAGTTACTAGAATAGAATAAAAAACTTTATTTATGTGTCAAGCCCTGTAGCCTGGGAAAATCCCATACTAATTTGGGGACACAAAAAAAATAAATAGATACTAACAAATTGAAAATATTTAAAACTGTGTAAAATATCTAATACTGAACATTTTAGCATCCCAGAGTGCAAATTTTGCAACCTCGATTCCAGGCTCTCTCTCCTTTTCCCCCTTGTCGTTGCTCTCTCCTCAACGACAAGGGAGGAAAAGGAGAGAGAGAGCCTGGAATCGAGGTTGCAAATTTTGCACGTCTGAGATGCGTCACGATGTCTCCAGTTCAGTAGTCTTACAACACGACACATGTGTGAACTGCGAAGCAGCGAAGTATTTCGCACCTAATCTGAAACATCTTACTGAGCTTTTGGGGATAAATAATACATTGACATAAATTGGCAATTACATGAAGATCACCCGAAGATGTCTAAGCGTTACTAAATTAAATAATTTCGGTCTTTCAGAGATTGCCGAAAATCAACGTAAGATTTCCAAGGATTATACGAGGTCTTCCGAAGAATGTCGAGGCTCGATCGAGTCATTATCAACTGAGATCGGTCAAAACTGATAGCTGAGAAACGGCTAAAATTTCAACTGATAACTGAGGATTTCCCAAATTCTAATTTGTAACTAAGAATCCATCAGGACCCTCCATATAGTTACTGGAATATTTTGGACTCCCAAGCCCATGGCCATGTCGCTATTAAAACGAAAACCAGCTGCATCGGAACCAGAGGTGCCCAATGTTATGAGAAACTGATAAAAATAAATAATTAAAATAGCACTGGATTCAGCAAACAACGAAAGTGCTATTTTAATAATTTTTGTATACATGTAGTATTATTGAAACACAAAATAATTTTCGCCGTCGTTTTCGTTAATCTTCTTTCGTCATTGTTTTCTTGCCGAGGCTGAGCATATTGTATACAGCTGTTTCGAGAAAGGTTGTCGGGAGAAAGCGCACGCGACAATCCCGAAAAGTGTTGTGGGTAGTTTTTAGTTCACGGTTCCTTGACTTCAGCATTTCAGGGAAATCTGAGAAAATGGCACGAGACGCCATGGACGTATGTTTGCGAGTGCTAAAACAAAGCAACAAAAGTAGGTTCGACAGCTACAGTGTCAGGAACATACCTTGCTGATCATTTCCCAGATTACCTTTCGGGATTGTCGCGTGTCGCGTGCGCTTTTTTCCGACAACCTTTCTCGAAACAGCTGTATACCACTGGCCGTACTAGCAGAGAGCATTTCTCCATATATTAATTTATCATTCATTTAAAATTAAATAAACCATCGAGAAATGGTTAGTTGTACTTCTCAACCATTTGTAATTAGTGGTAATCAGCGAAAGTAATAAACTTAGCTATTTGAACATTTGAATATTTATTCCCGTCGCACGTTAAGTGAGTCACGCAATGCTCTAGCTATGTCGAACATGCTGCAGGGAGAATAATGGTCAATAATTCAAGAACATAATTTACCCATTTGATCTTTACCTGAAAGTTCTAGTTTACCAAGAGGGCGATACATTTATAGTGTTTGAAGAATGAACAAAATATGATAGTGTTTCAAACTTGCAAAGTTTGAAGAGAAACAAACACATATTTTAGGTTATAAAACGAACTTGTGGTTTCAAAATGCAAATATACTAATAGTAGAATAAAAAAAGTCAATAAGAGATGTTCTTTAGGTTCCGATTTAATGATCAGCTATATTTATGCGTTTCCCTATAGCTATGTTAAAGTGATTATTATCGAGTATTCGGATTGCGACTGGCCCTGTCACGCCATTGTTTATACATGGAACGGCATATTTTCGGCAAAATAAGTGATAAACACGGGCCAAAGCGGGCCACTTAAAATCATTTACCCAGAGATTTTTGTACATATCCTATCAGATGAACGTATAATTAAGCCATAGAAAACGTTTTTACGAAATTTTAAGCTATCGCACATAGATAAAATGGTCAGTGTTTTATCTACATAAATTAGTTTGCAACAAGTTCGCAAATTTAGCCTATGATTTTGATCTTGTTTCGGGCTCAAAACTAAGTTAGATTTATTTTATTTTTCATTCAATCGAGCAATGAAGACCTAGACATGATACAAATGCTATTTAAAGATTCAAAAATAGCTGTAGTATGGTGCGCGAAGCGATCAAATTTTCCAAACATTATGTCTAACTGGAAGTCGATTTTGGGCCCAATCGGGGCAAAATGGTTTTTCGCATATTTTTACCGAAAAAAGCTGTATTTTGAAAAACTAACTACAGTCCGTTTAGTTTCTGACTAGGGCCTATCTATGAACAAAATATGAGCGAATTCGATTTTTTGACTTGTGCCACCGTTTGGTCGACTTTTACAGGAAGTCGCTCTTAATTATTATCCCGCAGTTTCCTTGACGGGTTAGACTCGTTATTCCTTGTTTATGCAGCAATATGCGCACAAAGGTTTTATGACAGAGACCATCTACACAGCGCTGCTGCAGTCATCCTTGCGTAATGCCAGCTATCCCTCTGCCTCTCTTCCCGGTACCATCGAGCCAGCCACTCTTGACTTTGATCAAGCTTGATCAGGATCGACCTGATTAAGTCGTTGAGACTAGCCTTTTACGACGCAGTTGCCTTGTCAAACTCGGTTTGTACCTGTGCTGGGAGCTGCCTCAATTGTGCGAGGTACACAGGATCGCACTGCGCGTAATTTGTGTGATTATAACAATGGAAAATAGCAGCATCTTGTGAAGGGCATACAGATGTATAGGTCCCATTACCCTGGGTGCAAGATCAGGTTTTTGTGGCTCGTTGTCGCGGCTTCGCCGCTTACAGTTTGTGCAAAGGAAAAAGGGAAAAAAATCCCTCTCGCACCCAGGGTAAGTTCCCATCTGATATTCCCTTCATTTGAGCTCTGAAAAACAGCAGAAAAATACGGACCATAACCATGTACTGCCACCAATAACACTCTAAAAATTGAAACCTTGAATGAAACTTTCTTGAATGAAAATGTATTTCCCTTGACTGACGCCTCGCGCTTATTTTGTTTGTTTATTCAAATTCGATTTTTTTCCCCAACACGCATCAGTAAATTTACGTTTCTGATCAGGGTCAAGACATATGAATGGGTTTGTCTGGATGAAACAAGGAATGAGAAAAGTCGGACCAATTATTAAAATAACCACTTCAGACCTAGCACATTGTAAATTGTATTACCTATATATATTTTTTGCACGACTGAAATTTTGGAATGCAAAGTTTTTGCCCTGCGCATACCAAAAGCAGTTGTTTCCAAGTTCTCCATCCATAAAGTTAAAAAAAAAAAATGTATTAGTTTAGCGCTTTAAAATTAAAATCGAGTTAGTGGGCATACGGTAGTGGACCAAGTCCCCATAAATGAGGTCTCAAGAACACATTGTTTCGATGTGACGTGTCTAATCAAAGCAACCACCATCAATTCGTATTCTTGAGAATAAGAATATTATAGTTTAATAGCTGATTTGGGAAAACATTTCGATTCCAAACTGGCTTTAAAAAGAGGAAAACAGTTTAGCCTCGTTTTCATGTCAAGTATTTAGGTCCGTTTTTAAAAGCCATATTTAAAGGTTAAAAACTCAAAATCCAGCTTGGTAAACAATATTTTCGTGTTCAGCACATAATATTCATCTAAAAACGGGTATTTACCAACTTTTCCTCGAGTTTGCCGACAGAATTTTAAATAGCAGCCTTTCTCAGAATTTGTACCAGTCTAAATCCTAAGACAAAGAAAAATCAAACTACATTCAAACTGAAATTATTTTAACCTAAAATCATTTTAAACTACAACATAGATATATTTATCAATAAGAGACAGGAAGTTAATTTGTTTTGTTCTTACAGCGTTTCTAAATATGGAGCCACTAATGACGTAAAACTGAAAATCATGTGATTTATCAGAAAGCACATGCCACACAATGAACATGTCTGTACAAATAATCTGTTTTATCTGTTTTATTCTCTCCAACTTGAATAGTAAAATGCGAAAACCTCAGCATCTCCTGATTGTCGCCGACTAAAGACGGTTGTTCTTTCCATCTACTCGTAAGATGGCGGACAGTAGCTTGAGCACAAAACGGAAGGCTTTGATTTTGAATTGCAGCCGGCCAAGAGCACAGCCTGCTGTGCTTTGTAGAAGTCCCGTGAACCTGATTAATCTGATGTGATACAACACCATGTAATGTTTCCTGAACTTTATTCAGTAATTTCAATTTTATTTATTGCTCAAAATGTTCCGTTTGAAATCCCATACAAACTCTTATATTTGTAAATACATTGATATGCAAATACATTGATATGCAAATATTATGCTTGGGTTTCCTATGGTACATGTACACAATGTATGTCGGTGAGGCGTAAACTCGTGCGTTCACGTCGGTGTACAACACGTAATACTTCGTGTACAAAACGATAAAAATACGTGTACAAAACGATAATAATACGCGTACAAAACGTAATACTTCTTCCATCTACACTGCTTATTGATTGGTATATTTCAATTCAAACACAGACAACTATTTGTTTCAGAAAATCCCATGCTCTCCTTGTGGTAGCTTTCTTTCTGGAACAAGGTGCTTGTTTCCGAAGCATGGGCACAAGACCTGTAGTCTAACTTCTACACAGTTTACAGAATGTATTTTATACTAAAGCAATGTGCTCTTCCTTGTTGTGTGAGTCTTATAGAGCACCACGCACAAGTAAAGATAAGACATCTGCGCAACGTCATTTTGGCTAGGAATTAACTGTCAGTATTCAAATATTAATTTAATTTAATGAGGGGGCTGAATGCTGCGACATTAAACTCTGCACTATATTTTTAGTCACTGAGTACCAGAAGTATTGCTGCCCCTCTTATGCTACAATGTAGCATAATGTGATATACTGACTGCCAACTATTAAAGTTGTTTGCCATGCATGTACCTAATTAAAACCGGTCATGTAGCAGCTGTCGTAAAGTCCAACACTATTGGTAGAACGAACAATAGGACATTGAATAAAAACAATGTCAATAGCCCTAACAACAATAGAGCTGCTACACACAGAGGGCCAATGAAATTAGAAGCTTCCGACAGCTGCTACACTTCAGATTAAAACTGCTATTCAAAGTCAATTTGAATTGGTAATGAATGCCCTGGGGATGAATTAATGATATGCAAATGATTATATAAAAGACAAACATGTGCTCCTCCCTATGCACTCTATTCTAGTCCGAGGCATCGAAAGGTTAGCACTTTGTAGCGTCTTTCAACCCGTCTTCCTCGCGTTGTTTAATATGGCCGAAGGAGAGCAAGTTCCTCTTTTACCAGCTCCTGCAGTGATTCCTGCACTCGTTCAAGCTATTCGATGACTCAAAGCTCTCTCAAGATATCAAACCTCGGCTTTAAGCTTTATGGCGGAGAACCAAGTTTCCTGCTGTCATTGGGGCAGCTCAAGTTCGTGACATTGATGGACCGGCCGTTGTGGCTCCTCAATTTGTCCCGCCAGCGCCTCATGCAGTCCTAGCGCCTCAGGCGTAAGCGTACTCAAGAGGTAGTTCTTGCTTCGTGTTTTTTTTTGTTCATATCTAGCTGGGTGCGATTTAGTCTAATTGGAAATGTGTTCGTCTATTTTATTTATTTTGTGGGGCGGGTTTTATTGTCGCCTGTGTGGCGGAATTTATTGCCTGTGGGGCAGTATATTGAGTTGCCGCCTGTGTGGCTGAATTTCTATTGCCTGTGGGGCAAGGAAACTGCATTGTAAAATGTTAAATAAGACCTGTCATAACACAACTTAAAAACATTGCTCTGTACAAAAATCAAGTAATTTTCCCACCAAATAATACTGAATACATTGACTTACAATTAACATTGACATTAACTGTGTGATTGGGCGCAGTTCCTATCCCATTGTATGCAGTACAGCGATATGTTCCAGTGTTATTTCTGTTATTATCAAGTGCAAGCGTGTTCCCACGAGAGAGTACATTGGAGTCACTGCCATTATCAAGCACTTTGGTCCAGGTGATGTTTGGTGTTGGTTTACCATCTGCAATGCACTCTAATGTAACACTGGCAACATCACCTTCAACAACATCTTGATCACCACTCTTCGTTGTGAATTCTGGTGGATCTGTAAAACAAGGAAAACATACAGGTCATTTTTAGTGCAAAGTGCACTATAGGTATAGATGTGTGGGGCCGTCCTGGTGATAAGAAGCTACTTCGCTATGCCGTAAACTTTGATAATCAATTAGTTAATTAATAGGAATTAATAACTCTTGCGTGGGGCACGCGTGCACACCACGCAAAACGTGAATGATCTTTCTGCGCTTTTAATACTTTTATTTAGTAAAACTCTACTAGTATACTAATACAATTGAGACAATCTGATTGGCTGAGCTACTCGTACACTATCAGCCATTAGTGTGCAGTGGCTGGAGGTCGTCTACAAAATTGTGGTTTCTTCTCGATTCTCCGAAGTTTCGGAAGAAGATTTAGAGTTAATACAATTGTCGCTCTCGAGATTTCTATTTAACAATTAGATTTCTATGATGTGATAGTTGATTCGGCCTACGGCCTCATCAACTATCACATCATGAGCTATAGGAAACGTGGGTTTTGACTAAATAAAAGCAACTTACTTACAAAGAAGTAGTTCTTTGTCTTTAATTGCCATCTCAGCCGACTCTACATTCGGTATTAAGGATAAAACCACAGCTTTGTATCCAATTGATCGTCAGACTTTCGTTACGCTTTGGTAACCAAGCTTTTATTGAAATCGGAGGCCCGGATGCTAAGCTTGGTCTAATTTGAATTTTTGACTAACGGTAAAAATCACTGGGTAGGAAGACAATTCTGATCAATCGTTTGAAGCTCGTAAGACGGCCGGGTGGCCATGCCCAAATAAGGAAGTTCAGGGTGGCCACCTTGGGGGGTCTCAAACGAGCGGGAAACCTGGAATCGAAAATTTTCTCGGAAGACAGGTCAGTTCGAATTTCGTTGAACTTTTCGAGGTAAGAAATAATTAACACAGCTACTGGTAACATCCACTTTTCAACTCATATACTCAAATTTAGCTTATAATCTTGTCCAAAATTAGAACATCCCTTTATTTTCTCTCTTCAAACAGCGACTGTGCGATCTTAGAGGAGGTTTCTTCGTAACGATGAGAACTATTGTTGTCGATTCAAATGGACCGGACAGAGAGAACTATTCGTTAAATAAGCCAGCTTTTATGCCCTCGATATCAAACGAATAGCGGCTGAGGAGACAATAAAAGATAAAGAACTACTTCATTGTAAGTTATTTGCTTTTATTCAGTCGAAATTTATTTAATAAATTCCTGTTTACATTTTTCATGTCGCAATCCCCGTGGGGAAAGTCTTGATTTTGTCGCAGTTTTTCTACTAACTGGGGGACAGAGAGTTTTCGTTGACCTTACCAGCTGACCACGAATTTGAAAAACAATGCCCATTGTTTTCTCGGCTCTGTGATTGGCCAGAAACCCAAATCTCCTAGCAACGAAAAAGTTCTTCCTACCCAGTGATTTTTTATTAGCATGTGAACCACAAGCTTAGCATCCGGGCCTCCGATTTCAATAAAAGCTTGGTTACCAAAGCGTAACGAAAGTCTGACGATCAATTGGATACAAAGCTGTGGTTTTATCCTTAATACCGAATGTAGAGTCGACTGAGATGGCAATTAAAGACAAAGAACTACTTCTTTGTAAGTAAGTTGCTTTTATTTAGTCAAAACCCACGTTTCCTATAGCTCATGATCACATCATAGAAATCTCGAGCTCATAATCTAATTGTTAATTAGCACAATATATATTTGTTTTCGGACAACGCTTTCCTGTCATTGTGGTAGCTTTCTTTCTAGAATAAAGTGCTTACATGTAAATTTACGCATGCGCCGAAGATCTGTAGTATGTTCCTAACAACAAGTACATCGTAGATATATTAAATTATTTTTTCACGCAATTTAATTGAAAGCTGAAGCTTCAAAAGAAGCTTAAAAAAAAGTTTGGGGATAATAAGGAATTTTCAGGAAGGAACATATTTTTCTTATTTTTGATGTTTGCGTACATTTCTCTGGCTCTCCACGTGTTTCATTCAGCTGTGCTCTTGTTTTGAGTCGCGACTCGCAATGTCAAAGAACAGCCGAAGCGCCGGTACTGAAGTCGAAATTGGCTGGCGTTTTTATCGCTGAGTTAAGAATATGGATTCTAAATAATTATTGTTGTCTTCTCTATTCCGAATTATTTTTATCCGATTCAAAGCAATTGTTTTATTCCATGCTCGATTCAAAGATTTATTTGTTTGCGTTTGGTTCTTTTGTTAAGTCAACAAAAGTAATTATAGTAAAGCTGAGCCAATGAGACTCAGCTGTTCCCACGGCTCATTTTTCACCAAAGCGCTAGCCAAGAAACATAAGATGAGCGGAACGCCACAATGCACGGAAAGTGAGTGATATTGCTTACGAATAAAATTGCTAAATTTTACACAAAGAGTTCGTTAAAATAATATTAATAACGCTCTGTCTTGTAAAACCTGTTTCATTTGTGGAATTTGCTAAGCTGGTTGCGAGTGAAACTTTGAGTTTGGTTAATTAAATTAAAACCAGTGATGTGTTTTTAACATCAGATGGCCGGTTTTAACGTGGGCAGTGAAGGCAAGAAATTGTTTTTCTTCAAGATAATTGTAGTAGTATCTGAATTTTTTTAGTGTATTGTTATATTAAATGTTGTTAGATTCAAGCACTTTATAAATAATAAATGTTTTGTATATCTGGGTCAAGAGGTCATCAATAAAATGTACATGAATATTTGAAGCAGACTTACAGGAATGCTTTCCAATACAAGGGTGTAAAATTCATTATTTACTACACATTTTAAAACTGTTACACTGAATATTTCTTGGTAAACCAGAACTAAAAGGGTGTAACGCACATGTTCGTTTCAGCTGTCACGCATTCTTATCTAACTGTTTCTTTGTATTTCATTGTGTAGCCGTTCACAGCTTATTTGACGACTTGCGTCTGAAAATAAGCCGGGAAATAATTGGTCGATATTCTGAGTGATCAGATGCGAATTTGCAACGCCGCTGAATGCAAAAATGATAAGAAAAGAACGACGTAGTTTGATTTGACGGAAAAGCGGGGAAATAGTCGATTAACTCTTTCTCGTCCTCAGGGCTCCCCCGGGGCCAGCTGGAAAATAAATCTGGACTCTGGACTCTGGACTCTGGACTCTGGACTCTGGACTCTGGACTCTGGACTCTGGACTCTGGACTCTGGACTCTGGACTCTGGACTCTGGACTCTGGACTCTGGACTGTCCACTGACTTGCAAATTTTGATAACAAGTCTCAAAGTTATAAATTAAACACTTTGCACTAGCCATTGAGTCTCTGGGTTACTATATGTAACATAACAAATGCTGGTCTCGAGCGGGACTATTCGAACCCACGACACCCTATTCTTCACATTTTGCCTTTGAAAATTAGGGGTGGCCAATGGACCATAAACCGGATCCATGGGTGGTCCATGGACCGGGTCCACGGAGTGAGATGGACCTATCGCGGGCCCTGTTTTGAATAAGTCCTTATGCCTGCCGGCATCAATTCTTTTTTTAGCAAACACCTCGATACAGCTTGCGTAGGACGAACAAAATACGCCTATATCCAAAGAGTGTGCTCCAAATAGTGTTCTCACATCTCTGAAAATACAAAAAATTCAAAATCGAGCGTAAAACTTATACTTACACTGTACTTCAACAACCACCGAACTCGAATTGCGGGGACCGGAGAGGACTACTTCGAGCTGATAGAGTCCACTGTCCGTTCTGTTCGCTCTAAGGATCGTAATAGAAGACTGTGTGTCCGTTATATTCACGGGTCCTAATCGATTTGTGTATACCGCGTTTATATGTTGGGGCAGGTTAGGTGTTTTGTATTCTAGAATGTTGAGTGAACTTCCACCTTGAACAAACGTCAGTTCAATACGTCTGACCGATCCAGTTAAGACGTAGCTCCATTTCAGAGATAAGTTGTTACCTTCCACAACATAGGTTGGATTTGCAGGTACTTCTGTATATGTGACAAATTGCAATTCTACAAAAAAAAAAAAAAAAAAAAACAGATATGGTTAATCAGACGGCAATGAATAATCTACTGAACGATTTATACGAAGCACGCTGTTTTTCGCGCCAAGAGAAATAATCAGGGGCCTGATTGTTGAAAGGGTGGATAACGCTATCCACCGGATAAATCACTATCCACTGGATAGCGTTGTTTTTGTTTTGTATTTGTACACTGGATAGCGATTTATCTGGTGGATAGCGTTATCCATCCTTTCTCAAACTTATTTTAAATTATTCATGATGACGACAGCCAATAAATGACGCCCATTTAGGTCAGGTGGATTAATCTTTATTCCCAGTGAAACACCACAACCAAATCTGGTTTTGATCTGAGATGATTTTTAGTGAACTAGTGATTTTTAGTGATCTTGATATAAAATTTAATGTAATATCAAGATTCTTGTGGCATTTATATGACTATAAATTATATTTGAATCATTTGTCATAGAAAAAAATAATTCAAAGTTTTATTAACTGGAGTAGAACCTGTGACATTCCGCACAGTAGTCGGATGCTCTACCATTGAGCTACAAGACTTCGGAAATCAAAATAGATTATCATCATCTCGAAATCACAAAATCTGTCTCTGACATCTATCTCACAAAATCTGTCTCACAAAATCTGTCTCAACATTCTCTCAACATTTGTTGAGACATGATGAGAGATGTTGAGACCATGCCCGGTCAAACGGCCTCAACCTCAACCTCTCAACATTTCAATAACAAAAGAAATGTTGTGACGACGTTGAAACAAAGTTTAAATGGATTCAAACTCGTCTCAACATGTCCCCCCTCCCGCTTTTTTCCGCTCTTTTCGCCTTCGGCTCCCGCGGTCTCGGAATGGAAACGACTGCTACACAGGCTAGTTTGTTTAGAACGTGAGGTATGGCCAAAGTTATCGTATTGCACTCGCTCGCTTAATTATTAAATTTGAAACTTGAAAATAAACTTTACCGGGTTATTTCAAACCCCGTCTTTATGTGTTTATTATGCCGAGAAGAAGTTTTTTTCTGTCATGGCGAAACACAATAAATATTTCTGATTTTGTACCCTGGATATGTAGTGGCTGTAACTTTCAAGCTATAATTAAATTTAGCTTATGCCGCGATTAATTCTAGCTGGTTACCATCCCCCGGCCCGCGCCGACCCCAAGGGACTTGTATTTTTTTTTTCGTGGAACTACAAATTTCCCCGCCCCGCCCCCGGGCAAAGTAAAAGCAACACAAATTATAAAGTTAAAAGCATTATTCATGCTTGTTGTTGCTTTTCCTCAGTGCTCGGGGGCGGACACGGGGAATTTGTAGCCCCACGAAAAAAAAAACGTAACAGAGTTCTATAACTAGTTATAGACCTCTGGTAACATCAGTGTATCACTGGAAAACGACGTCAAATGGGAGGTCGTGTGACAATATTTGTCAAATTGCATATTCAATAGCCTGTGATTGTTGACAAAACAAGATCTAACCGGTGGCCCTTGATTTTTGGTTTAGTTTGTTCAAGTTATACGGAAACTTATGTTCTCTAGAATTGGGAGAATTTGCATACTGATATAATTCAGATTCAAATTTGTCAACGGTAAAACAGCACGGCACCAGCAGTGAGATTGGATTTGTTTTCATCCTTGGTTGGAGAGCTTTTACACATACAATGTTTGGAATTCACCGGACTTTTGGTAGACCGTCGTTTGCGAGTTTTGTTGTTAATAACGCTTTGAGTCTTGATTGACTTCGGGCCCTTGTCAAACTGTGTTAATCGCTGAGAACTCGTTGAGTCTCTGATTGGCTTCAGGCCCTTGTCAGTGAGTATGTTTATCTGTCGAGAACTCGTTGTTTATCTGATTGGCTTCACGCCCTTGTCAGAGTATGTTTCTCTGTTGAGAACTCGTTGATTATCCGATTGGCTTCAGGCCCTTGTCAGAGTATGTTTCTCTGTTGAGAACTCGTTGATTATCTGCTTGGTTTCAGGCCCTTGTCAGAGTATGTTTATCTGTTGAGAACTCGTTGGTCAGGCCCTTGTCAGAGTATTGTTATTTGTTGACAACTCGTTAAGTCTCTGATTGGCCTCGGACTCTTGTAAGACGGTGTTTATCTGTTGAGAACTCGTGATTATCTGATTGGCTTCTGGCCCTTGTCAGAGTATGTTTATCTGTTCAGAACGCGTGATTATTAGATTACTAGATCGCGTCGAATCTCTGTTTGGCTTCTTGCTCTTATCAGGGTATGATTACATGTATTTGTTACGATCGCGTCGAGTCATAGTTTGGCTTCGGGCCCTTGTCAGAGTATGACTATTTGTTGAGGTCGCTGAGTCTCTGTTTGGTTTCGGGTCCTTGTCAGAGTATGTTTATTATTTTTTTTAGAACGCGTTGAGTCTATGATTAGCTTCGGGCCCTTGTCGGATTGTGTTTATTGTCGGACTGTGTTTATTTAGAACTTTGGCTTCGAGATCTTGTCAGAATGTGTTTATTTGTTGAGAACGTGTGGAGACTGACATTGGCTTCTGGTCCTTGTCAGAGCATGTTTATATATTTGTTGAGAATTGCGCATTGAGTCTCTGATGGAGTGCGGATTTTGTCAGAGCCTGTCGACCTCGTGAGTTACTGGTGGTTGACGCGTCGAGTCTCCGATTGGCTTTGGGCCCTTATCAGAATACCTTATTTGTATTGAGAGAATATGGTGAGACGGTTTGGCTTTGATCGGGCCCCCTTTTTCAGAGTGTTATTTAATAAACTCGTTGAGGTTCTGTCTGCCTTCAGGCCCTTCTCAGAGTGTATTATTTCAGTGTTTAGCGGATTGATTTGAGTCTGATTGGCTTCTCTCGTCAAAGCGTTTTGTTTGTCAAGAGCGCCTCTGAACCTGACTGGTGCGTTATTTAAAACGCTTGGAGTGTCTCTGATTAGCTTCAGAGTGTTATTTGTTAAAAAAAAAATGGCGAGACTCTGAGTTACTTTCGGGCCCCTGTCTTTGTGTGTTATTCCTTCTTATATATCAAGGCAAACTTGGTTGGGAGCAGCAATCTGCACGGGCATCTCGTTAATCTACGAATGTCACGTGTACGTTCCGTTCGCGGACGTGAGGTGCGTTGCTTCCTGACCGGGTCTCCCGCCTTAACCCTTAGTTCGTGTTTTCATGATTTTGTAACTTGTCGTTTTCAGTTCCTTACTTATATTGAATAGCTTACTTCATAAAGATACAATAAGCATGTGTAGTTATCTGTCACAGGGAATAATGTGTCACTAAGCCATCGTCTTAGAGGTATGGAATTCAAATGGGTTAGGGCAGTCTGAGATCCGGTCAGGAGGTGATGTAAGATATAGTTAGTTATATATAGTTATAGTCCAAGTCGAAGTCTTGTACTTGGTGAACGATCATACCCATTTGTGAGTATCACTGCCGACAATGATACATTCTCTGATAAAACATACATGTACACTACAGTCGAAGCTCTCGTTGCGACCACTCTCGTAAGCGACCAAGCTCTAGTTACGACCACCATTGTAAAACCCTGTTTGACTTGTCACTCAAACTCTGTAATTGAAAGCTCTCATAAGCGACCGCTTCCGGTATCCGTAAGCGATCGCGGCCACTTTTGGGAATTACCAACTGGTCGTTTCCTACAAGTTGTTGTGCTACACATGTATGAGACATTGTGTTATTTGTAATCATCTGAATAAGAGAAGCTTTCAATCCCTGTTGATGCGTGACCTGTACATTCGCTTTTGTACATTTCGTAAGTGGCCAGCCTCTATTGTTTCAGCGCGTGGTCGCTTACGAGAACTGTATAATGAAACATCTGTGTACTTACTTTGAACATTTAGAGTGATTTCACTTGAATCCTGCCCAAGTTCATTTTTCGCCATACAAGTGTATGTACCATCATCACTGCCAGTTGTATTAACTATTAGATACTGTTCACCATACGCTAGCTCCTTACTATTGCCTGTTTTAAACCAGGTGATGGTAGGTGGCGGCACACCCGTTGCACGGCATACCATGGTAACATTGTTTGTCTCATTGACTGTGTACTTGCTTTGAGGGAAGTAATTGATTGTTGGTGCCTCTATTAAAAAGAAATGAGAGACAAGTTATTATCTTCACATTAAATTATTTCCCTGAGGTAGCCAGCCAGCCAGCCAGCTAGACAGCCAGCCAGACAGCCAGCCAGCCAGCCAGCCAGCCAGCCAGCCAGACAGCCAGTCAGTCAGTCAGTCAGTCAGTCAGTCAGTCAGTCAGTCAGTCAGTCAGTCAGTCAGTCAGTCAGCCCTTCTCTGCCTCCTTGAAGATGCATTTCACTAAAATATAATGTTACACTCTAGACAATGTTTACTTGCAACTTGTCTTGCAATTTTGTTGCAACACAAGTTGCATGCAAAATTGCCTAGTGTAACATACAATTCACATGTACATCTACACTGTCCCTATGAAATGAATGTCTCGTAACGTTTTCATTTTCATTGTATGTGTTGCCTGGGGGTGTTACACTTAAAGTGCCCATAACCTTTTTTTTTTTATTTTCTCATCTGAATCTAAACATCACCCAAGGAAATTCTGCGAAAAAATTTTGCGATTTGCAGAAAACGCGAATTTTTTATGAATGTTTCAAATCTTCAAAATCCTATTTTTGTTTGGTATACCCGTCCCGCTGTAAGAAGGCCGACGGGCTCAACTTTTCCTGAACCTACGTCACAATTCCTTTGTTTTGAAGCCACGTGTTCCTTAATCTACGTCACAGTTCCTTTGTCTGATGTCACGTGTTCCTTAATCTACGTCACAGATCCTTTGTGAACCGAGAAGGACCCAGGGGAGACTAAAGCAAATGGTGATCCAAAATGGCGGCAAATTTGAAAGTTTTATAAAATTCATAAACAATTCGCGTTTTCTGCAAATCGCAAAATTTTTTCGCAGAATTTCCTTGGGTGATGTTTAGATTCAGATGAGAAAAAAAAAAAAAAAAGGTTATGGGCACTTTAAGCAATGATTTCTGCAACATGTCTTACAACAATGGAACACAATTGCGAGACAAGTTGCACAAAACATTGCCCAGTGTAACAGCAACTTAAGAATACAGTGTCTTTCATACAGTATTTGTTATGGATAAATGACACAGGACGCATCAAGGTAAAATCACAAACGTAGTACATTGTGAATTAACAATAAATGATTGATCACTTACGCTTAATTAATAACTGTGCCCTAGCAGGGGGTCCTTCTCCTAAGCTATTAGTTCCTGTACATGAATACCATCCTGCATCTGCTTGAGTCACTGCTGCCTTTGTTAAAGTTAGTGATTCACAATTAGAGCAACTTTCTCCATTGATGTCATTTCCATTAAATTTCCACTTAATTGTCAGTAGTGTGGGTGGGTTGCCGATTGGTTTACAGTAGAAGGTTGCTGTTGCCCCATCTTCCAGGGTGAGGTTTTGTGGATGGTCGGCAGAAAACAGAACAACTGGTCGATCTGAAGGCAAAAAGGACATCAGTCAAAACTGATACATTAATGTACACACGTGTGTACATACATGTACAGTGTAGTGTATGTACAGTGTAGTGCAATTTGGAATAAATAAGCAACAGTAAATTTTTCAGACTAACAAAACGGGTGAGTGCAATTTGTAGTCTGAAAAATTTACAAGTGCTTATTTATTCCAAATTGCATGAGAAAAATCATGTGATTACTTGCTAATAACACACTTGAAAAAATACTGTTTAGCGATTACTAATTAGGCTGAGGAGCTCTTATCTTCGTAAAAATTCCAGAAGTATTCGCAAACCTTCCGATAAAGTTGGGAAATCTTCGGATGTCTTCGGGTAATCTTTGGAAGTCATCGGGTGATCTTCGGAAACTTTCGGAAGGCTTCGGGTGAACTTCGGCCATCTTTGGCATACCTCATATGACCATCGGGAACCGTTAGGGGTCTTCGTACTAACTTCAGAAATCTTCGGAAATTGTAATTTGCACTGGTGTTACACTTTTTGCATTGGTGTTACACTTAAACTACACTGCTCTTAGCCAATCAGAATGGAGTAAATGTATTATTATTGTACGTAATTACATACCGACTTGTCAATTAAGTGAACAAACAAAGAATGCACAATACATGTGCATTGATACAAATTATATTTACTTTCAGTCTGAGTGAGTTAAGGTGGCTCATAATAGTTTAGGCCTTTTTGTCTAATTGCGGGCGAGCAAAAGCGAGCCCGCAGACTAATCTTGAGAGCGGTCAGCGGCACGTTCTTAACGGGGAATTGAAGCTAGATATGAACATTCCTTTCGTCTTCCAACTGGTATGATTGGAATGTGAACTCTGTATCAAGAGAAGTGCATCGCGTGTAAGAAGTTGTTTGTTGCACATGCGCGTGTTATTAATACCTTCCCCGGTAAAGGAACAAGTCGAACAATACTGATACAGTGTTGTTTTAAAAAGATGTTCGTTTGTAGTTGACAAACGACGAGTTCGTACAATGAAATACGGGTCATTGGAGATCATAGGGGGAGAGGTAAAATATTTATTCAACTTCAACTGAAATCAATTATATATAAAGATGTGTTGGCGATGAACTCGTAAAATTAAATACGAGTCATAGGAGATAAAATGGCCACGTGTGAAATGATCGAAGGCCACGCATGTTATCGTTATAACAAGTTTTATTCAACTGAAATCAGTTATAGACATACGTTAACGTTGTGTTGAACAAGCAACAAAAGTTGAAAAAGCCCGTCTACAGCATGGCGAATAAAGAAAAAAATATTGTAGTAAAGTTTATTGAAACGTGACTAATTTAGATATAAAGTTTTATTACATAACTAGAACCGGAAATATAAATACGGGCTGAGTTCGTAAAATTAAATACGGGTCATAGAGATCATAACGGAAATTAGGGATCGCCGTGTGAAATTATCGAAGGCCACGCATGTTATCGTTATGATAAGCTTTATTCAACTGAATACTTATTCGATGCCTTTCATATGTTTAATACGTTGTGTGATGAGTCATGCGCGCCACCGCGGATAATTATAGACTTCAAAGAAGTGTTTTAATTCGATTTAATACTATTTCAAATTCACTGCTTTTCAAAGGTTTGCGTTGTGTAGAACAAACAACAAAACCTGAAAGAAAGCCAATCTACCGGATTGCGAATAAAGAAAATATTATTGTAGTGAAGTTTATTGGAACGTGACTACATGTAAATTATTAACCGGGCGTGGGCCTAGGGCCCAGCCCGGTTAGTAAAACAGCTTCAGTTTTTTTTTTTTACGTGATTCACCCCGTACCCCCACTCCGCCAAAGCGCTCGTAGGAGAGCTAGGGGAGAGTATAAATATATATTTGCCTTGTGAAAGATTTTCTCGGGGAAGAACGAAGCCCGGATTCGAGAGAGCGGCGGAAATCGAGCCTATGTGAAAGTTGGACTGGTCCAAATAAATATTAATTTAGGACCGCGTAAACACATCGGAGCGGCCTACAGATTTCGCAACGTCGGTGAGTTTGACTCGTCAAAATATTAAATAATTGTACTCCCTACTGGGTGGAAAAACTAGGAGCGCCATTAGATCAAATTTTTTATCAAGGCTATATTACATTTCGTCAGGGTCATGAATATTGTCCTGTTTGTTTTGTGTGAAATACATTTCTTTTCCGTAAAGGAAAACAGAAACGTGCTAAGACTCGCACATTTATGAACACAGAAACTTGCTGAGACGTGCAGATTTATATTTGGACGATTACGTCATATGGTCACGTCGAATCGTGACTTGACTTGTCTGTGAGTTACGTACGTACATCACATACACTAGAAGCGCCATTAGATCAATTTGTTTTACATTTCGCCAGGGTCATCCTTTGCCTAAGTGATATTTTATGAATATTGTCCTGTTTGTCATTTTGTGTGAAATACATATCTTTTCCGTATATTTTCTGAGAAAAACAGAAGCTTGCTGAGAAATGCAGATTTATAAATAAGGACGATTTCGTCATGGAGTCACATAAGTCACGTCCAGGTGGTGTGCGCACTACGATCGCTACGCATTGTGGATGTAAAATTTTCAAGATGGCGGCGAAGCTTGAGAAATTTAGTAAGTTTTGTGCTTCGTTTATCGATAGAAACATTTATTTTCTGAAATCGTTTTCTACAGTTACAAGAAGTAATACTTAGTTAGATCGTATTTATGTCAACAAAATAAGCAATATGTGTTATTTCAAGCCAAAACGTGAAGCACGAAAATTCATCCCGAAAACGCATGTAATTTGAACCCGTTTTGTTAAGAGCTATAATTTCTATTATGTTGCCCATTGACCGTAAAAAAAGGTTTAAAGTGTTTCTACAAAGCTTTTTATAAGCCAAGGTATAATCGCTCCCCATCGCGCCCCACGTTTTGTTACAGATTTTCCGTATTTAAACCGACATGTTTTGGTAGTAAATATGGCTTCGAAGACGGGACACGTACCAGAAGTGTCACCCTTGCGATCACAAAATAGCGGCGAATGGTTTTCTCCAACAATACTAAGGCCACCAGCTCTGCTTAAAATGCTTTATATTGGTACATAGCAGTGAATATTTTGATGTAGATCTATATAATAATTATTCTCAAGCTTTGTAAATTTCAAAATATTTCCTTATTTGTAATTCAAAGGCTTATCTATAAAATCATGTAATTTAATGGACAATGTTTTATTCAGGGTTCCTGATGAGCATGTGAGATGTAGGAGATTTAACATAACATTCAAGATGCCACAAAAATATATATGAATATATAAAAATATTGAAAAGGAAAACAAGAGGTGTTTCCCTAAAGAAATAAAATAAAATAATGTCTTGGCTTTGTGTGAAATTGTTGATTTCATGAAGTTGTTTGAATTTAGTCAAATAAGAAAGATTTAAAACCAGCCACTCTGGGGGAAATGATTTTCAGGAAAGTTAATTTGAGAGGAGTTTCATGTAGAACATGAATTTCCAGATCATCTGCTTAGCTGACTGAACCCGATTCTTTTTTCTTTCTTTATATAATAGATTTTTAGTGAACATTACAGTCTGCATGCTCAAGACTAGTGTTTATTATTTCCAATGTACATGTTTGACCATTGAATACAGATCAAAAACAAAATACACCGGTTTAGACTTTGTAAAAGGTGACTGGTTGAGTTAAAATTATAGAGCTGACTGCTAAACAGGACCTTGAAAACCCCGACTGTTTAATATGATGAGATTACTGTCCCCGGGTTCACCTTAAAGTGCCTATGAAATGAAATTTTCGACCCTTTTCTTATACTAAAAAATTGAAGTCCATGTTCCACTGATTCATAATTTTCCAATTTTAGCTATAGTTAAGCGCGCAATCTATTTTTTTTCTTACCTCAAAGTTGGCCAATTTGAGCCAAAAATATGCGACAACAAGCGCGCGGTCAAAATATGCAAATTAGGACTTGTGACGTCAGGAGTTTTGCAGACCTTCGTAGTCACTATGGCCGCCGAGATGGATTTACGAAGGGGAGGAAAGTACTGCGTCGCCGGCGGGCCTGGTTTGGTAAGCTGCACAAATACATCATACACGGAAGGTATTTCGATGCACCTTTTCCCAAAAGATGAAGCCAGAAGGGTCAAATGGGAGCGATTTGTACGGAAACACCGTTCCAACTTCAAAGCTACAAAGACGTCTGTACTGTGTTCGGTCCATTTTGAACCAACATGCTTTTCCCGGCGTTTGGATATTAATGTTGACGAAGGAGATCGCAAGAAAAGGCGTCTTAATATAGATGCAGTGCCCACAATTGATGTTGCACAATGTACGCCTCCTCAGGAACAAAGTGATAGAGAACGAAGACAGGTAAAGTAGGAATAATATAACGCTCTTTGTTTTGCTTACATACGTGCATATCATACTGAGATCGAGAGCACAAATACCTCAGTTTTTCAAATTTCAGGCCTAAGTAGCATTTTCGTCGAATATATTTTCGTCGAATGTATCTTTTAATACAAAACGTATTCACCTTTAAAAAATCCGTCTTATAATTAGTCGGGAAAAAGATCGCGTGTTGTTCTCGCTCCGCTGCGGAGTTGACGTGTCAGTGGTTGTTAGCGTGATCTGAGAAAAGCTACGTGTCATGTCAAGCGTTCTCTCTCTAAAGTCATCTTGTTTATGTTTTTAGTTTTCGAAAACTACCATCCTGATCTAGGGTATACAGGTGTAAACAAGATTTAGAATTATTATTGTTGAAGCATGCCACTCTCACTCCACATCTGTATTTGCAGAGTATGTGAGAGAGATCAAGAAGCTCATGTTTAGTTTGCCTCTGCCAACATTATCAGCGATTATGGCTCAATACCAAGAGAGAGTCCCTGAACCACTAAACAGGCAGTTTCCAGAAAGACTTCCACGGGACGAGGCAATAAAGCGCCAAGCAGAAAGGAAAAGAACCAGGACAGAGTTATTTCCCTCTGGTAATTTTTTTGTGTGAACAGACATGTATCTGTTTCTGAGAAGATCGAGGTTGCATGGAAAACAAAAATTGATTTATAGAATAATTAGACTTTCAGACAAACTAAATAAAGGAGATATTTATGTTGTGAATGAAGAATTGCTGAACTGTTATTGTCAGTTATGATTCATTGTCAGGTTATTTGACATTGGTTGCTTTATGAATTTATTTATAGCTGAAGACCAAGAATCACTTCAGCAGGACCAGACTCATGAATCAGCAGGTCCGCCGCCAAAGAAGAAGGCACGGAATTGCAGCAAATGTGGCAGACCAATGAGAGGCCATCCTCGAGGTCACTGCCCAGTCAGTGAAGCTGCAATAGCTGAAGAAAGTTCCCTGTCTGAATGAAGCTGCTGCAATATTATTTACTAGTCTTCTTATCGCATGACATCATAAATTTAATTATTATTCATTTGTTCTTATTTCAAGGATCACCATACCCTGCTGGTTAATACATGTAGGTTGGGGTATTGTGTAGCATGGTGGAATATTTCTTACATGTACTCCTTTGTTTTGATTCTCCCGTCAAGTGTGCTGAAATACATGAGTGTTGTTTTTCACTGAGTGAGGAAAAACAAATTAAGCAGAAAACATTTTTCCTATAAGCAGATGGGTGCCTGCAGGGTGCTTAGTGCATTAGAGTCTAGGTACTTATATGGTTTGGTTAACCATGACTCTCAGTTGTGTGTGAGAACTTATAAGAATGTTCCATCATACTACACAATAAACTAAATATTATGTGAATTGCTTATTCAAGGATTTACAGTAAAAGTATTTCAGCATTGTCAGTTAGCATTTTTTCAATAATTTGTTTTTTGAAATTTGGAAATTGCTAACATACCTGAGAAGTGAAATTACAAGATATACATACATACATGTAAGAGACTACAATCAAAGCTATCTGAGCAGACACTCTTGTAAGTGGACAGCTCTACTTACGGCTGCCTTGACAAAACCCTGTTTGAACTCTAGCTCATACAAACTCTGTATAATTTATACATTCATGTTGCTCCAGTTGTGGACACTTTTTCTGTTTCCCCAGGGTGTCGACTTATGGGAGCTTTGACTGTACATGTATGTAAAGGCACCAGTAAAGATGTAGATGCCCAATAGAAATGTGATCATTGGATAGTACCACATAGAAATGACTGGTCCTTGGGATTTTTAATGTTATTTTGTGGGCAATTGTTTGAAATTCAATAATCACTGCATGCACAAATATAAAGTGTACATGTATGATTTTGATACCCCCTTTACGAAATTACAAACTGGAGGCTGGATCTAGAAGTCCTAAAAAGGGGTGGAGGTCAAATGAATATGGGCCCTTACCTGCCAGGTCCACCACTGACATATCTACAATAAAAGGAGTGGCTGATGAAATACAAAATGTGGACATTTCAAATACGCTTTGTCTGAAGAACACCGAATGAAAGAAAAGAAATAATCATATTTTTCAGTCAATAATTGGCACTTACACATGTTTTCAATTCCATCCCCCCACCCCCGGGCAACCCCCGAGACAAAGTCAGCACTTGTGGCCCCGGGGTGGGAAATTTTGCAAGTAGTCGTGTCCTGGGGGTGAGGATAATTGAAGTATCTAGTCATGCACTTAGTGTCCTGGGGGTGGGGAATTGCCTCTTTTTTTTGTGACCCGGGGTGGGGAATAGGACGCCAAGAGAAGAAAAATGTCAAATCCCTGGGGGGTGTGCCCTGGGGGGATGGTAAAAGTAGGAATTGAACCATGCATTGATTACATTAGAGAGTTTACAGTTAGGGGGTTGCAACCAATGAAAAGTTTTGTCAAGATCATGATTGTCTTCCGAGTCTTCGTAATCGATTAGCTTCTCTCTTCTGCCGTAGCATACCCGTGCAAGCGTGTAGCGGGGTACCTTGTCCTCATGTCATGGTAAATACAGGCAGACAGTGGTCTGCTGTTGTCCCAACCAAGATAACCACACATAAATCTGACAAGCCATCTATATCCCACAGCTCGAAGTAAACTTAAAAATAAATGAAAAGAACAGAATAAGTATTGTGTAGACAGTGTTATACGACAATCACCATATCCAACATTATAAAAAAATATATTCTTCAAAACCCTGGAAAACGTATTATTTTATCGAAAAGAACTTACTCATTCTCGCTTCGGTTGCCACGACGACGATAGGTTTTTCCATTCTTGTCGCGAATCATTGGGGCAACATGTTTCAACACCTCTCTGTTACTCATAGCAGCATAGTCTGTGTGTTGTGTGATGCACGAAATACTTTCAATACTGCCATCAAAAGTCATGATCCGAGAGGCCGCACCGATTTCTCTGCAACATCGGTATTCCCTTGCATCTGCTAAGTGCTCAAACTTGCATTTGCCGCCACACAAACACCTGTAAAGGTTCGAATGAAAAAAGGCCAGTCCACAAATCTCCATATAAATAAAACCGAACGATGAATACTAAAGAAAAACATTTTTCACGCCCGGTTTCACAAGTTGTGGAGCTGTGAAAGCGATAGCGATCGATGAAAAACAAAGACGGAGCGAGAGCCAAAGCTATCGACAAGAAATAAATATCGAGAACGGGTAAAGTTGCCGGATTGAATACCGGTACATACATACTGAAGTACCCCTTCAGTCATTTTATCACTCGTAGAAAAAGATATAAAAATGTTAGCTCGACTGCAGGGTTTACAGAAGGAAACAGGATTCGTCTACACGCGGTAATTCCTGCACGCAATTGTGTGTTTACGTAAGATCGACTTACGTGAAAATAACACGCGAGAGCAATTTCCCAAAGCGAAATAAATTTCAAAGTGTTTGAGACCTTTGTTTACAATGAAGAACAGCTTACCAATCACGAACAGATTCCTTGTTATTAAACCTTGCTTCTAACGTTGCGAATCGTATGCCATCCTCGTCGTCTTCATCGTCTTCCTCTTGCGTGTCTTCATCAGCTGGTAAGTCGGCTAAAGGCTCGTCTTGATAGGGTTGCACGATCGAATTTATCGAACCCTCGCCTTCTTCCTCTGAATGCAATGACGCCACATCAGACGAAGATGATGCAGAAGTTGATAATTCATCGTCGGAGGACATTTTCAACTGAGCAAAACTGCTAATAATATAGCTCAAAAAGTGGTTAGTTTACGAGAAATACTAAGCGTCTCAAAGCGTCTCCGCAAGTCTGCACAACTCATGACGTCACTAGTTCCAGGCCCCAGAACACGAAAAGTTCATTTTGGACCAACTTTGGACGTCAAAAAAATTACTTTTCGTCGCTTGACCATGACTTAAATTGGAAAATTATGAATCAGTGTAACATGGACTTCATTTTTTTAATGTAAGAAAAGGGTCGAAAATTTCATTTCATAGGCACTTTAAAGCCCGGGCCTAAAGCCTGGTTCACACTTGTGTGATAAGGACGATAAGCATAAGCATAAGAAAACTTGAGAATGAACCGGTGTGAGATAAGCACAAGCACAAGATTTGGCTGTTGACGTGACTCCCATCATGCAATGTTCATCAGAATTTCTAAAGCACTGCGCTTGTGTATGTCGTCTTGTGCTAAAAGCAAGTGTAAACATCCTTGTGGTTATGCTTGCGGTTATGCTTGTGCTTATCTCACAAGTGTGAACCAGGCTTTTAAAATATAAGTTCTTAAAATCCCTTAGTTCTTCATGGCATGACACCATGGGAGACTTAATATAATTATTTTTTCTGATCTCATCTCATTACACCTGCTAATGCAGCTCTGAAGCTGAATGGTTCAGAAGTATGCTATATACTGTTATATAATTTTAATAAACAATAATGTGCTTATTTATGTGTGATTCTGTTTTCAGGGGAGGTTTAAGAAATTAAAAATGGCAATGATGTGTTTACATAGCCTGATGCAATCATGAAATAACTAACAGAAACTATGAAATTCTCCCAAACTCCCTCTGGTGATCTCCATCAGGCTTTGTAAACACAAATGCTATTTTCTGTTTCATACCTTTTATTACCTATAAAACTGCTATATTACTGATGTATGGATCATACCTATAAAACTGTCAATGACAACAAGCATACAAAAGTTGCAGTATTTCTTTTATTTGATTTATCACTTCCTATATTGTAAGGCAACAGGTCCAAATATTACTGAGGAGTTAGAGGGAAGATCAGGGGTAGTGGTGCTCAATTTATAAAAAATAAGTAGGACCAAAACCCTCAAAACAACAATAACATCCAGCAACAGCAAGCCCAAACAAAGAGCATCCACTGTATTGTTATTATTTGGTTCAGTGTGAATAAACATAAAACATTGAAATGCATCAGTACAATATTCATCCAATCATGCAGACCATGCAACTCATACAACAGAAGATCCTTGACAGAACATCAGCTATTGAATTTACCTCTTTTTGACGAAAATTATGTTTCGATGCAAGCAATATTTAGAAACGATCAAATCGATTTCAGGAGCCCAGAAATCAAAATTACCGAACTGGCCGTCTTACCTTCAGTTCGCTCGTGCTCGTGATGGGGCCACTGACTTCAGTGAACCGGAATCAAAAAGTGAAGACTGAATCATCGAACAAAGCGATGGTTTATTGCCCGACAGGCCGATGGAAGCTCATCCATTGCTCAGAGGCAAGCAGTCGGGAATCACGAACAAAAGGTATTTATCAAGAGGAGGAGACTGATTTTCCCAGAGAACTCGATGCAGTTTGTTCTTCAAAATTCTTCGAAAGAAAATAGAGTAAAATCGCTGATTTTCACGGCGTATTTAACGATTTTAGTCGATTTTAGTCGCTTCCCACAAGATGCACACTCCACGAAGTCTTGGCACAAATGATCAGATTTTGGATACCGACCATGATGCATAGCGATCGTAGTGCGCACACCACCTGAGTCACGTCTAACCGTGACTTGAAGAGATTTCGCAACGTCTGTGATAAACCAGGGTCGCCGTTAGGTCAAATTTCATATCAAGCTAGCTTTTGATTTGAACATGAATACTCTGCTGCTTATTTAGGGTGAAATACATTACTTTTTCGTGTTGGTGCAGCATTTCACTTTCTTGTACGCAGAAGATTTATAGATAACAACCATTACTTCACAATATCACTTTTTGACTCACGCAATTTGTAGAACTGTGACTAGAATAGCTGCGAATGATGATGGTGCAACGCGGAACGTCTGCGATTGATGGTTCAACAACGATTCGTACCTATGTTGTCGTCTTTTTTCCTCTTATTCAACTCTGGCTTTCTATTGAGGAATGATCTTTAAAGACTGCTCAGAGGCAAGAAAATGGACAGTAGGCACTATACGCAAACATCAGACTTCAGCGTGACTGCCGTGACTAATCTGATAGATTTCAAGCAAGAAAGCAGGTAAAACTGCTTTTCTTGCTTGCTAAAAAAAGCCCGGTTATATTTTCTTCGAAAATTCTTGTTTTAGATAAGTTTGACTGATTGCATAACTAGAACCGGAAAGATAATTTTTGAATGTTACAGTGGAAATATGTTTGCTACGGAAATATAATCTTTTGTTGGGTGCAAATGTTTGACTACGTGTCACATGCAGGACTGCGCCCGGTTGTTCAAAGGGTGGAATAACGCTATGTAAGTGTTTAAAATGATAGAACGTGACTAAAATTTGATTCCACAACTATAGAACCGGAAATATGATGATCCGGTTCTTTTCAGTGTCTCTAGAAAACAATTTAGTTTAAAAAGCCCGGATTTAATGAGCCGGGAGCATTTGTAGTGGGGCAATGAGCTCGGAAAATTAAATACTGATCATGATAGGAGGGAAAGTTTATACACCAAATCGTCACGTGTGAAATGGTATGGTCGAAGGCCAAGCATGTTATCGCGAACATAGCGGCCCATAATAAAGCCACGATTGCTAGCCAGTGGTTTCCTAAATCAAAACCAATTAAATCCCCGATACTCCGGTAATCCGCCCGCACTTCCTAACCCATGGTTACTCCTAGTTATAATATGTTACCCAGGTTGCCCCAGGGATGGGGGTATTTGTCAAAATTTTTTGCCCCACCCGATGGGCTTTAGCAAGTATTTGTCAAGGCTGCTGTGACAAATGCCCCTGGGTGTCCGGGGGTCGCCCCCTCGGGATGGCCGCTGGTACCCACATAATCTTCCCCAGAGGAAAAAAGCGAAGCAAAGATCGCGGGAATAAATCCATCTCGCTCACGCTTCGTGCTCGCTCAACTATTCGAAAGAGTTGGGACTACTTAAATCGCTGTAATTCCTGTACAGGCCTTCTCTTTCCCAGGAAGCTTCATGCCAGTGAAAGCGGCGTTTGATGATTACATAAACTACTGTGTTTGAGAATGTTCAGATGAATAAACTTATGCAAATAGCTTCCGGTGATCGGCCCAACAATACATATGACGTATTTCCGTCACCCGTATGTTACGGTGCACATCCAACGAAAGTCAACTTTGACGCCATAAAGAGCGATCACCGAAAGGAGTGTTTAATGGATGTCTTGAGACTGTCCATATAAAACCACATGCTGGAAATTAGGGTTTTTTATTGCATCCAAAGCGAGTTATCGGGGCTCAAATCTGTTTTATCCCTTGTCTCTCTTCTTACAGCGTAACGATCTTGTGGCGCCCACAGTCAGCAGTCTGCGGTTACCCTAAGGAATTCCCGCTGGGACGAAAAAACGAAAACAACAAGATCGAATAACGCAGTAACGCAATACACCGCGTATAAAGCAAATAGATCGAAACTCGCAAAAGTCAAATTTAGCTCCTCTGCTCCCTGTGGTTAGACTGTAACACAAACATCCAAATGAATTTATAAACTTCACTGTTTTATTTTTAGAGTCTTTAGCATGTCTTCTGAACATGACAATGTCAATATCTTTTTTCTCACCAGAAGTAAATTGTTGTGCCTTTTATGTAACTGAATTCCTTTATAAAAAATTGTCTGTACTTACGGCGGATTTCAAGGTCTGTAGTTTGACTCTTTTCTCCAGCATTGTTAACAGCAAGACAGGAGAAAGTGCCATTTTGCCTCCAGGTTACTTTATCAACAGAAAGATATGCCAGGCTCTTGAATAGTTTAGAATTATCAGCTGGTACAAAAGAAACTGAGATATTGTAAGGTGGAGTGTTGGTCAGATTCTGTCCATTCAACGTCCACAGAATGGCTGCTGCAGGTTTGGCTTGAGCTGTACACGAGTAGCTGAGAGTGTCATTTTCGGTCTTTGTTTGTTTAGTTGTTGGCAGCTGAGTAGTAAATGATGGAGGAACTGTGAAGAACAAGGTAACAAACAAACTTTTAATCTGATAAATACAACATTAATATACACATTCTCCAACAACTTTGTTCTTGATGTTGCAATCATTAAAAAAAGTACCTACATGTACAAGTAAAGGCCTGATCAAACGGTCACAACATTCTCACAACATTTGTTGTGACATGTTGTGACCATTGCCCGGTCAAACGGCCACAACAACCTCTCGAAATTTCAAGAACAAAAGAAAGGTTGTCACAACATTGTTGTGAGGAGTGGTCAAACGGTCTCAACATCGGTTCACAACAAATGTTATGAGAATGTTGACAAATGTTGTAACCGTTTGATCGGGCCTTAGGTACAAGTCAATGCTTTAGAATTACTTGGATAATACAATAATTAGCCAGCAGACTTCAATGAATAATAAACGAGACCGACTGTTGTACGTTCTTTGATACATGGAGTAAAATTTGGGATAACTGAACACAAAAAAGATAATTTCTACAGTGCATGTATGTCTTGTGGGACTTAAACTTGAGAATTTTAAAAATTGTTCCTTTTATCATCTTCGGAGTCAAAGTTACGTTTTGATTTGGATGACTCCGAAATAAACTGTTAGTAGTAGTCCCTGGACAGAACAAGAAATTGAAGACAGATCAGGGTTGTAGTTTAAAAATAATGAATTTTAAACTGTTTGATCTCAAACTAGTTTAATTGTTATTTTCGTTTGTTCCAGATTTATTACCATAATCCTAAGACAAAGAAAATCAAACTACATTCAAACTGAAATTATTTTAACCTAAAATCATTTTAAACTACAACATAGATATATTTATCAATAAGAGACAGGAAGTTAATTTGTTTTGTTCTTACAGCGCTTCTAAATATGAATCCACTAATGAAGTAAAACTGAAAATCATGTGATTTATCAGAAAGCACATGCCACACAATGAACATGTCTGTACAAATAATCGGTTTTATCTGTTTTATTCTCTCCAACTTGAATAGTAAAATGCGAAAACCTCAGCATCTCCTGATTGTCGCCGGCTAAAGACGGTTGTTCTTTCCATCTACTCGTAAGATGGCGGGCAGTAGCTTGAGCACAAAACGGAAGGCTTTGATTTTGAATTGCAGCCGGCCAAGAGCACAGCTTGCTGTGCTTTGTAGAAGTCCCGTGAACCTGATTAATCTGATGTGATACAACACCATGTAATGTTTCCTGAACTTTATTCAGTAATTTCAATTTTATTTATTGCTCAAAATGTTCCGTTTGAAATCCCATACAAACTCTTATATTTGTAAATACATTGATATGCAAATACATTGATATGCTAATATCATGCTTGGGTTTCCTTTGGTACATGTACACAATGTATGTCGGTGAGGCGTAAACTCGTGCGTTCACGTCGGTGTACAACACGTAATACTTCGTGTACAAAACGATAATAATACGCGTACAAAACGTAATACATCTTCCATCTACACTGCTTATTGGTATATTTCAATTCAAACACAGACAACTATTTGTTTCAGAAAATCCCATGCTCTCCTTGTGGTAGCTTTCTTTCTGGAACAAGGTGCTTGTTTCCGAAGCATGGGCACAAGACCTGTAGCATAACTTCTACACAGTTTACAGAATGTATTTTATACTAAACCAATGTGCTCTTCCTTGTTGTGTGAGTCTTATAGAGCACCACGCACAAGGGCAGGTAAGACATCTGCGCAACGTCATTTTGGCTAGGAATTAACTTTCAGTATTCAAATATTAATTTAATTTAATGAGGGGGCTGAATGCTGCGACATTAAACTCTGCACTATATTTTTAGTCACTGAGTACCAGAAGTATTGCTGCTCCTCTTATGCTACAATGTAGCATAATGTGACATAATAGGGAGTTTAAGCAAATCGCTACGGCTGGCGCTACTACGGCTACCGGAAGTCAATTTCTCAAAAAATGATACACTGCGCATGTCACTCGGGTCTGTCCAGCCGTAGCGTGAAATTTGACTACGTGAGTCGGGAGGTTTTTCCGTAGTGGCTAGTACGTCGGGTTTATTTCGCTTCTCCATCCTTTTCCTATGGATATCTCAGCTTTTTAAGCGTTCCAACATATTTTATATCCTTTGAAGTCAATTTCAGTCGAACATTTCGTCAAGTTTGCCTCTCATTCGCTTGTAATTTACGAATAGGTTTGATGAAGGTGTCATCGGCATGGCGAAGAGAAATAATCGTATTAAGCGCCAAGTTGTTTTTCGGTGAAAGCTTGCTTTGAGAGTTTAGTGGATACGATAGTGTATTATTCCGCCTTGGTTATTGTCATTAATGAGGTATGGAAGCGCAACTCCGACCGGAACTAATCCGGCACGAAGTGACAGGAGTATGGGAAAAGGGTTCCGGGAACTAAGTAGCTCGAGGCAGGCAAGTTACTTGTATTCCCACTAAATAAACCGCAAGTTCCCGGAACCCCTTCCCATAACCGGGGATGCCATCAACCCCGGCTTGAACTGGGTGGGTGGGTGGGCGCCAAGTTCCCTCTTCGTCGGTTTGAATTACTAACCACGAGTTGTGAGCGTCCTTTTGCCTTTATACTCCCCGGCAACCAATGAGCAGCGGGTCCTATTGCAACACACTTATTTGCACGTGCTGAAGGTCATTAATGAACTAATCTCGGCGGAATATACATATTCACATGACTGTGCATAGTGTATTATTCCGCCTTGGTTATTGTCATTAATGAGGTATGGAAGCGCAACTCCTCCCTTCACCATACCGCCCCAACGAGTAATCAGACCACTTTCACATCCACACTGTATTCTTCCTTGTTCCCTCTCCAAACCTTATCCTTTATTTCTCTTAAGCCGGTTATATAAAACACTCTAAACTAACTTGAAAGTGTTAAAGGCTCTGTACTTTTGAACTTTTGAACGCTTCCGTTCCTCGATATACAACTCTTTAACAAATCTACAAATGTTGAGACAAAGGTGTACGTGAAACCCACCAATACTGGCCTCTTGTTACATTATAAGAGTCATGTCGATGATCGATATAAACGCAGCTTGTTAAAGACTATGCTTGATCGCGCATTCCGGCTTTAATTTCTTCCAACTGGTCCTTTTTCTCAGAAGAATGCGATCGCTTGAAATTACTGTTTTCTCGACTTGAATACCCGCACAAATTAATTAACTCTACCATCACTCGCTTTGTTGCCTTGAAAGCGTTAGATCAACCTGCTCTTTCACCGTTTGTTGCTGATAGATCAGATCCCGTTCGCGTTGTTCTTCCCTTCAAAGAACAAGTCTCAGCTAACATTCTTCGCGATCAACTCAAAGATTTGAGCCAGAAGATTCATGTTACTATTCAACCCGTATTTGTCAGCCACAAGATCGAACAGGATCTTAAGTTGCGTGAAGCTGAGCCAAACATTCTGAAACCAACAGTGTCTTGTTTACAAATTTGAATGTGACCTGTGTGATGGGGGTTATGTTGGATTCACAAGCCGGCATTTGCATCAACGTGTCGAGGAACATAAATATTCTTCTTCCTCCATTGGCAAGCATTTTCGTGACATGCATTGTTTGATTCCTAAAGATCTCAGCAATAATTTCAGCGTGTTGAAAAAGTGTAAAACCAAGTTTGACTGCCTCGTTACTGAAATGTTTTTTATTAAGGAACTGAGACCTAGTCTCAATGTACAGTCTGACTCAATTCGTGCTAAGGTTTTTGTTTAATTTAAATAATTTTTTGCATGCTTTGTCCTTTTTATTGTCTTTTTGCACATTTTATACATTTTTTATACATTTTTGGCTAACATTTTTTAGAGTTCTTACGTCATTGTTTATACCTGTATATATATATGCTAATTATTTATTCTAACCTTGAACTTGATAATGACCGTCGAAGCGCGGTCGAAACGTCGTTCGCTTTTACCCGTATTTTTTATTCTTAATTACTTTTGAACTGAGAATTTATTCCAGAAATGCTGTGACAAAACCTGTAGTGTTTACCATGCAGTGTCCGTATCTATATCCGCTAACTTTGCCGCTGGACCTGCTGGATTCAGAACCTGTTTCAACTTGATATAATAAAGGCCATCTGGCTAGATTTCCAGCCGACATGATCCATTAAATCATTAAGGCAGACATCTGCAAGTGCCATTGAAATGGCGCCACCACTTCGGAAACCATGTAGAGCGAAACGCTTGCTTGATAGACTCCCCTGCAACTGAGTCGTATGTTTCACCCTGAAGGTACCCAATTAAATTGTGATTCACAAAATCATGTACGCCCACTTTGCTTTAAATCCAATTAATCAAAATCTTCTGCCAAGCGGACGGGTCTTTGTGAACCTCACAAGCTACAAAATGATTGGGATCTAGAAATCGCAACTGAGATAAATCAGGCGTCTCTTTGGAAACTAGAATGTCCTCTATAGTGGGAATCCCTGTAACTCCCTCCTGAACGAGGACCCCATCCATAGTAGTCCAAAATGAATTCTCATTGGGAGGCTGACAACAGGATAATTTATGATTAAATTCCTCATGTATCTCTTCCCAGGCAGGAATTTCAAATCCCTCATAGATTCTTCTCCGCTTCACTTGGCGGATCTTCGAAAAAACACTTTTTGGAAACTTAAAACCCAAACGTACTATCCCTCCCTAGCCTGCGTCGCAGACGTCTGACACGTCCGGCTGCACCGCAGGCTATCCCTCCCAAGAGAGTGTAACTAACAAAGATGGGGTCCCCGATCAGGAAAGAGTAACTTCCCACGCTCCGAACGGAACGTCCACAGGCCGCCCAGCAATAAGGCAAGCCCATGGGAGTTACTCGCCCTCATCGAAGATAAAAAAATACTAAATTATATTGTGCTATCACCCATATGCCTACGAAATAATTAAGAGATGCACCATAAATACCTAAATAATAGTAACAAACGAGATCAACTGAACGGTGCACATGAAAATGTTTCTTATATTGTTTATACCTTTTTCTTCTTTTTATTATTATTATTACACGCAAATGATTCAACTGAACTCAGTACCACTGAATTCTAATCTGTCCGATCACATTGGTGACCCCTGAACCATCTCCCTCTCTTTGCTAGCGGTGGCTTTCCACCATCCCTCCAGCGCACTTGGCAATTCCCCTGGTAATGACCATAACCCTTACAATAGTAGCAGTGAACACCGCCTAGAGGACTACCCCGATCGCGACCTTGGAACGAGGGTGTGGCCGAATGGGGTGGCATTCTCAGGGCCTTATCGACCTTTGTCATAGCATCAAGCACTTTCTCTTGGTCTTTGTCTCCAAGTAGAACCAAAACATATCTTTAAAATTGCTCATCTGAACAAGTCGTCTTCTCACCTATAGCTTGGAGCACTGTAGAGTAGCGTTATCATTTTCTCATGCTTCGTCGATCACGGGCCAGTGTTATCATTTTTCCCCACGCTGCCTCGATCACGGGCCAGCGTTGACAGATTTCTCATACTGCCTCGATCACGGGCCAGCGTTGACACATTTCTCACACTGCCTCGATCACGGGCCAGTGTTATCATTTTTTACATGCTGCCTCGATCACGGGCCAGCGTTGACACATTCCTCATACTGCCTCGATCACGAGCCAGTGTTACCATTTTTCCTCATGCTGCCTCGATCACGGGCCAGCGTTGACACATTTCTCGCACTGCCTCGATCACGGGCCAGTGTTATCATTTTTCCTCATACTGCCTCGATCACGGGCCAGCGTTGACACATTTCTCACACTGCCTCGATCACGGGCCAGTGTTATCATGTCTCCTCATACTGCCTCGATCACGGGCCAGTCTCGGTTACAAACACGGTCATTACACAATAACAATACAGTGCTTTAACGGCCGCGTACGGGAAATATTGAACTGTGTGTTCTATCCAGCGAAAACATACGGTATTAACCACGAGTTGTAACATAAACAAACTGGTAAAAAATTTAGGAAACTAGTAATGCAAAGCAAAATGAATCCGGTAATACTATAGAGAGACCAACGTGGCAATAGATTAATTACTTTGCGAACCTGCCACTAGAGTAAAATTCACCGAAATGTAAGTACCTCAACAACGTGTCCTATCCAGCTAAACCATACAGTATACTGAAAGCTACTGAATTCAATCCAAAAGCAAAAGCGGCATAGGACCCAGCCGTAGCAAACTGGCAACCGAACAACTAGTGTTAACTTCACAAACTTGCGACTGAAGAGTCAAAAAATATAAATACCACAGCGACTTGTCCATCCGCTACCGGAGTATTCGGTGCCGGTGCTTGAGCTCCAACGTCCACTCCCTGTACCGCTTCAAGAATAGCTGCAGGAGCTGCAATAGGGACTTGCTCTTTCATAGGTGTTCCGTTCAAGCCGGGGTTGAAAGCAGTACAACGACGCCAAGTTCCCTCTTCGTCGGTTTGAATTACTAACCACGAGTTGTGAGCGTCCTTTTGCCTTTATACTCCCGGCAACCAATGAGCAGCGGGTCCTATTGCAACACACTTATTTGCACGTGCTGAGGGTCATTAATGAACTAATCTCGGCGGAATATACATATTCACATGACTGTGCATAGGCGCTCTGCTTCGGTGAGTACTGGTATATTTCTGTTATTCACTCGAAATTCGTTGAGATATTCGTCATCTTAAGCTTACATTTCAATGCATCTATCAAAAAGATTAATTATCTTGTTCAGTCATTGTATAAAGTGTATGACAGCTTTCCCAGCTTTCGTTCAGAAATAATCGATTGGTCCTAGAAAAACAAATGAAAGCCATCTTCCTTTAAGCGAAGCCATTCAGTTGTGAGAAACTAAATAAAAGAGACTTTCAACACTGTTTCAACTCTTTATTCGTATTTCACTTTGGCTTACACTTGAAATGTGGCAGACCGCCGGGACGTACTCTCCCCAGATCTCTTCGGTTACTGTAGCCGTAGTAGGGCCAGCCGTAGCGATTTTCTTAAACTCCCTACTGACTGCCAACTATTAAAGTTGTTTGCCATGCATGTACCTAATTAAAACGGGTCATGTAGCAGCTGTCGTAAAGTCCAACACTATTGGTAGAACGAACAATAGGACATTGAATAAAAAACAATGTCAATAGCCCTAACAACGATAGAGCTGCTACACACAGAGGGCCAATGAAATTAGAAGCTTCCGACAGCTGCTACAATTCAGATTAAAACTGCTATTCAAAGTCAATTTGAATTGGTAATGAATGCCCTGGGGATGAATTAATGATATGCAAATGATTATATAAAAGACAAACATGTGCTCTTCCCTATGAACTCTATTCTAGTCCGAGGCATCGAAAGGTTAGCACTTTGTAGCGTCTTTCAACCCGTCTTCCTCGCGTTGTTAATATGGCCGAAGGAGAGCAAGTTCCTCTTTTACCAGCTCCTGCAGTGGTTCCTGCCCTCGTTCAAGCTATTCGATGACTCAAAGCTCTCTCAAGATATCAAACCTCGGCTTTAAGCTTGATGGCGGAGAACCAAGTTTCCTGCTGTCATTGGGGCAGCTCAAGTTCGTGACATTGTTGTACCGGCCGTTGTGGCTCCTCAAGTTGTCCCGCCAGCGCCTCAAGCAGTCCTAGCGCCTCAGGCGTAAGCGCAAATGTGCAGCGACCTCAAGAGGTAGTTCTTGCTTCGTGTTTTTTTTGTTCATATCTAGCCGGGTGCGTTTTGGTCTAATTGGAAATGTGTTCGTCTATTTTATTTATTTTGTGGGGCGGGTTTTATTGTCGCCTGTGTGGCGGAATTTATTGCCTGTGGGGCAGTATATTGAGTTGCCGCCTGTGTGGCTGAATTTCTATTGCCTGTGGGGCAAGGAAACTGCATTGTAAAATGTTAAATAAGACCTGTCATAACACAACTTAAAAACATTGCTCTGTACAAAAATCAAGTAATTTTCCCACCAAATAATACTGAATACATTGACTTACAATTAACATTGACATTAACTGTGTGATTGGGCGCAGTTCCTATCCCATTGTATGCGGTACAGCGATATGTTCCAGTGTTATTTCTGTTATTATCAAGTACAAGCGTGTTCTCACGAGAGAGTACATTGGAGTCACTGCCATTATCACGCACTTTGGTCCAGGTGATGTTTGGTGCTGGTTTACCATCTGCAATACACTCTAATGTAACACTGGCAACATCACCTTCGACGACATTTTGATCACCACTCTTCGTTGTAAATTCTGGTGGATCTGTAAAATAAGGAAAACGTACAGGTCATTTTTATGCGCTATTACTACTTTTATTTAGTAAAACTCTACTAGTATATTAAAATGCAATTGAGACAATCTGATTGGCTGAGCTACTCGTACACTATCAGCCATTAGTGTGCAGTGGCTGGAGGTCGTCTACAAAATTGTGGTTTCTTCTCGATTCTCCGAAGTTTCGGAAGAAGATTTAGAGTTAATACTAGACAATTGTTGTAATTTTTACTAAAACAATTAGCACAAATATATATTAGTTTCGGACAACGCTTTCCTGTCATTGTGGTAGCTTTCTTTCTAGAATAAAGTACTTACATGTAAATTTACGCATGCGCCGAAGATCTGTAGTATGTTCCTGACAACAAGTACATCGTAGATATATTAAATTATTTTTTCACGCAATTTAATTGAAAGCTGAAGCTTCCAAAGAAGTTTAAATATAATAAAATAATTAATAATATTTGTTTTGCAATGTTTTCTGTTAATTTTTTATTGGCATGACAGTTAATTGCTTTGTTTTGTTTATCTTCATGTAGCTGTTAAGAGCAAATTATAGAGATTGTGGCTCGATCACCGAACTTGAAAAAGTTCAGGATTACGGTCAGTCTGTTCTGGTTATAATTTTTGCACATGTACATGTATGCCAAGGTTCTCACTGAAATATTGAAATCATTTCAGACCTGAAGCTCTCTTTCAGGCAATAGATATACAATGTATATTTAGCAACTCGCAGAACTACCTTTAAACAAAAACATGCAAATGTCGTGCCAGAATACTTCTCAGAGATATGTACAAGTAACATGATCAACATTCAAGATGTACACACAAAATGTTGTATTATCCTCTCTGGTTCACCCAGGTTGAAGCCCTGTCATCACTTCTCAGTTCTGGGATATATAACATGATCAACATTTTGAGACGCACACACAAATCTAGGTAAATGTTGTATACAGTAATAGCCCACGTATAAGAACCTGGGTTTAAGAACCTGTTAGGCTAAAATGTTCATTTTAAGCCCCCTCCACATAAGAACCTATTAAGGCTAAAATTTTAAGTTAGGTTCTTATCAGTGGGGTTGCTGTAAAAGTGTATAGGTAGAAACTGCTGAATTAAGATCATCATCTATTTAAAAGTAACTTGACATAACTGTACCTGCACTGAACTGCCTATAGGCATTGCTCTATGGTACAAATAAATGATTTATACTGTATTATGAGATGATATTTATAATATATATAGTATATTCAGATAAAATTCGTATGAAAATATAAGAACCTATTTTAAGAACCTTGGTAGCCTAAATTTGCTTTAAGTACCATTTATATAAGAACCTATTTAGGCTAAATTGAAAAATTCAGGTTCTTATACGTGGGCTATTACTGTATCCTCACTGGTTCATTCATGTATATCGTCACTGGTTCATCCAGGTTGAAGCCCTGTCATCGCCGTATGCCCGAGTGCTTCTGGGATATATGACATGATCAACATTTTGAGACGCACACACAAATGTGTAGGTAAATGTTGTATATCCTCACTGGTTCATCCAGGTTGAAGCCCTGTCATCACCGTATGCCTGAGTGCTTCTGGGATATATAACATGATCAACATTTTGAGACGCACACACAAATGTGTAGGTAAATGTTGTATATCCTCACTGGTTCATCCAGGTTGAAGCCCTGTCATCACCGTATGCCTGAGTGCTTCTGGGATATATAACATGATCAACATTTTGAGACGCACACACAAATGTGTAGGTAAATGTTGTATATCCTCACTGGTTCATCCAGGTTGAAGCCCTGTCATCACCGTATGCCTGAGTGCTTCTGGGATATATAACATGATCAACATTTTGAGACGCACACACAAATCCAGGTAAATGTTGTATATCCTCACTGGTTCATCCAGGTTGAAGCCCTGTCATCACCGTATGCCTGAGTGCTTCTGGGATATATAACATGATCAACATTTTGAGACGCACACACAAATGTGTAGGTAAATGTTGTATATCCTCACTGGTTCATCCAGGTTGAAGCCCTGTCATCACCGTATGCCTGAGTGCTTCTGGGATATATAACATGATCAACATTTTGAGACGCACACACAAATGTGTAGGTAAATGTTGTATATCCTCACTGGTTCATCCAGGTTGAAGCCCTGTCATCACCGTATGCCTGAGTGCTTCTGGGATATATAACATGATCAACATTTTGAGACGCACACACAAATCCAGGTAAATGTTGTATATCCTCACTGGTTCATCCAGGTTGAAGCCCTGTCATCGCCGTATGCCTGAGTGCTTCTGGGATATATAACATGATCAACATTTTGAGACGCACACACAAATGTGTAGGTATATGTTGTATATCCTCACTGGTTCATCCAGGTTGAAGCCCTGTCATCGCCGTATGCCTGAGTACTTCTGCGATATATAACATGATCAAAGGGTGTAACGCACATGTTCGTTTCAGCTGTCACGCATTCTTATCTAACTGTTTCTTTGTATTTCATTGTGTAGCCGTTCACAGCTTATTTGACGACTTGCGTCTGAAAATAACCCGGGAAATAATTGGTCGATATTCTGAGTGATCAGATGCGAATTTGCAACGCCGCTGAATGCAAAAATGATAAGAAAAGAACGACGTGGTGTTTGATTTGACGGAAAAGCGGGGAAATAGTCGATTAACTCTTTCTCGTCCTCAGGGCTCCCCCGGTGCCAGCTGGAAAATAAATCTGGACTCTGGACTCTGGACTCTGGACTCTGGACTCTGGACTCTGGACTCTGGACTCTGGACTCTGGACTCTGGACTCTGGACTGTCCACTGACTTGCAAATTTTGATAACAAGTCTCAAAGTTATAAATTAAACACTTTGCACTAGCCATTGAGTCTCTGGGTTACTATATGTAACATAACAAATGCTGGTCTCGAGCGGGACTATTCGAACCCACGACACCCTATTCTTCACATTTTGCCTTTGAAAATTAGGGGTGGCCAATGGACCATAAACCGGATCCATGGTGGTCCATGGACCGGGTCCACGGAGTGAGATGGACCTATCGCGGGCCCTGTTTTGAATAAGTCCTTATGCCTGCCGGCATCAATTCTTTTTTAGCAAACACCTCGATACAGCTTGCGTAGGACGAACAAAATACGCCTATATCCAAAGAGTGTGCTCCAAATAGTGTTCTCACATCTCTGAAAATACAAAAAATTCAAAATCGAGCGTAAAACTTATACTTACACTGTACTTCAACAACCACCGAACTCGAATTGCGGGGACCGGAGAGGACTACTTCGAGCTGATAGAGTCCACTGTCCGTTCTGTTCGCTCTAAGGATCGTAATAGAAGACTGTGTGTCCGTTATATTCACGGGTCCTAATCGATTTGTGTATACCGCGTTTATATGTTGGGGCAGGTTAGGTGTTTTGTATTCTAGAATGTTGAGTGAACTTCCACCTTGAACAAACGTCAGTTCAATACGTCTGACCGATCCAGTTAAGACGTAGCTCCATTTCAGAGATAAGTTGTTACCTTCCACAACATAGGTTGGATTTGCAGGTACTTCTGTATATGTGACAAATTGCAATTCTACAAAAAAAAAAACAAAAAAAAAACAGATATGGTTAATCAGACGGCAATGAATAATCTACTGAACGATTTATACGAAGCACGCTGTTTTTCGCGCCAAGAGAAATAATCAGGGGCCTGATTGTTGAAAGGGTGGATAACGCTATCCACCGGATAAATCACTATCCACTGGATAGCGTTGTTTTTGTTTTGTATTTGTACACTGGATAGCGATTTATCTGGTGGATAGCGTTATCCATCCTTTCTCAAACTTATTTTAAATTATTCATGATGACGACAGCCAATAAATGACGCCCATTTAGGTCAGGTGGATTAATCTTTATTCCCAGTGAAACACCACAACCAAATCTGGTTTTGATCTGAGATGATTTTTAGTGAACTAGTGATTTTTAGTGATCTTGATATAAAATTTAATGTAATATCAAGATTCTTGTGGCATTTATATGACTATAAATTATATTTGAATCATTTGTCATAGAAAAAAAATAATTCAAAGTTTTATTAACTGGAGTAGAACCTGTGACCTTCCGCACAGTAGTCGGATGCTCTACCATTGAGCTACAAGACTTCGGAAATCAAAATAGATTATCATCATCTCGAAATCACAAAATCTGTCTCTGACATCTGTCTCACAAAATCTGCTTCAACATTCTCTCAACATTTGTTGAGACATGATGAGAGATGTTGAGACCATGCCCGGTAAAACGGCCTCAACCTCAACCTCTCAACATTTCAACAACAAAAGAAATGTTGTGACGACGTTGAAACAAAGTTTAAATGGATTCAAACTCGTCTCAACATGTCCCCCCTCCCGCTTTTTTCCGCTCTTTTCGCCTTCGCGCTTTCGCGCGGCTCCCGCGCGGCTCTCGCGGTCTCGGAAAGGAAACGACTGCTACACAGGCTAGTTTGTTTAGAACGTGAGGTATGGCGAAAGTTATCGTATTGCACTCGCTCGCTTAATTATTAAATTTGAAACTTGAAAATAAACTTTACCGGGTTATTTCAAACCCCGTTTTTATGTGTTTATTATGCCGTGAAGAAGTTTTTTTTTCTGTCATGGCGAAACACAATAAATATTTCTGATTTTGTACCCTGGATATGTAGTGGCTGTAACTTTCAAGCTATAATTAAATTTAGCTTATGCCGCGATTAATTCTAGCAAGGGACTTGAATTTTTTTTTTTCGTGGAACTACAAATTTCCCCGCCCCGCCCCCGGGTAAAGTAAAAGCAACACAAATTATAAAGTTAAAAGCATTATTCATGCTTGTTGTTGCTTTTCCTCAGTGCCGGGGGCGGACACGGGGAATTTGTAGCCCCACGAAAAAAACGTAACAGAGGTCTATAACTAGTGTGACAATATTTGTCAAATTGCATATTCAATAGCCTGTGATTGTTGACAAAACAAGATCTAACCGGTGGCCCTTGATTTTTGGTTTAGTTTGTTCAAGTTATACGGAAACTTATGATCTCTTTGTCACGTCTTCGCCGCCGAGAATTTTGGTCATTTGCATACTGATATAATTCAGATTCAAATTTGTCAACTGTAAAACAGCTCGGCACCAGCAGTGGGATTGGATTTGTTTTCCCCTTGGTTGGAGAGCTTTTACACATACAATGTTTGGAATTCACCGGACTTTTGGTAGACCGTCGTTTGCGACTTTTGTTGTTAATAACGCGTTGAGTCTTGATTGACTGCAGCCAATTACAGATAATATTTCCAGTGAAAGGAAACCATTTGGGGCTGTTCTGTGACGGATGAGAAACTATAGTTTTCAACACGGTGGCATTGATTATCTGGGCATAACGAAGCACCGACGAATTATAATATTCGGCGCGATTCCTCGTTGCCCCTGAGATGGTTCTTAAAGCTACTACTTATTAAATGGTATGCAAAACATCAATTGTTTATTATAAGTTTTATTTGTGTGGTTGAATTTACTACACAACTCAGTTTTATATTTTTTCGGCCGGAAACTTGAGTATTATTATTTGCATAAATTAACAGTTTCACCAGTGGATGTGCTATTCAAAACATTTTTTTTTCTGAAGTTGCTTACATGTAAGCTGTAAAAGTGAAATATTTTTAAATTATCGATGATAGAGAAACAGTGTAGTGGTAAGTTGCTACAAATGGCATTATTTAAGCCCCAGAAAGTGGCATTGAAAATGACAGAAATTTAACATTTTGCCGTGGGTATGAATTGTAAATTATTTGTTCTGCCAAAAATAGTTGAGTGGCCCGCGGACTTTTCAGTACCAAAAGATTAAAAAAGGACGAAATATTCATTTGCAACTTCAAATTTGATCAAAATATGAATACCAGTTTGATTTTATTTTAGCCAAAGATGTCTCATTTTCAGTTTTTTAAAAAGGCGGTTCCCCCCCTTAGAAAGGACAGGGGGCCAGTGGGCCCCCAGGGGGCAAACTGAATATACGGTGCCAGTTTTGTGGAGCGGAAGGAGGATATTATACCAGGATGTCAGCAGAATTTTAACCAGTCTTTTGCATTTTGAGATAATTAGTTAACAAAATGTCAGTTTTCAGGGTTAAAAATACCTCAAAAAATACATTTTTGGGCATGAACTTCCCCCCCTGATCCCAAAGGAAGTGAAACAAATATCATCATGAATATTTCCACCCCAAGAACTAACTACACACAAAGTATGAAGGAAAGTTTATTTTGGCCATTTCCAATTTGGCTCCATCCTTAGCGACATTCGTTCTTAATACGTACGCAAACTTTTACACGCACCTCAATTACACATGAATTGCGAGTATTCTGACGAAGGATCAAACCTTTTGTTATTCATACACGCGAAGTGCAAGTATTTCTTCACGGAGGAAAGTCTATAAACGAAGCTGTAGGCATAAAATTTTATTCGATTTGATGTTTTGGTTGTATGGTTCACTTCGAATTTTAGATCGTTTGCAAGTAAATAAAATAAGTTTACTTAAACACAGCTTAATTATCGCTTGATTACAAGCTTTCACAAGACTAGTCGAAGAAAAGGTCGCACATCTCTTCATTTCTAGATTGGCCACTGTATTTTTTTCTGGAAGGGAGTTTTGAAAGGTGGCTAACACAAATATTTGTGAATGAAAGTCTCAGCTTCGCCCACAGTCTTGGGGATTTGTGTATTCGACGTCCCCGGACGTTAAAGAACCCACATCACTGTTCGAAAAGAGTAGGGACGTAGTCCCCAGTGTTGTGGTCTGGCCTGTTCACATGTATTCATGGATTGGGGGCCGGTTTACGGGTACACAGTAATTGGCGCCACCAGCTGTTGTGATTTCCCTGTTTACTTGGCGAAGCTAAATTAAGTGACTAAAATTTGTGAAATATCCCACTCCAAATTCACAAAATTATCGTGTCACGAAAATTAAAGTAATAGCGGAGCTCGCTCCTAGAACGGGCCGTCAAGCCCGTTCTAGTGGGTGGAGCTCCATACCCATAGAATATCTATGCGAGTCAATGTTCATGGTCATGGCTAGCGGAAATGGCTCGCGGGCGCGTGCGCCCGTCGTCCGTCGTATTTCATGACATTTTTACATGAAGAATTTTCAATCAAACAAATGGCGGCGTGGTTAAAGATGGAATTTCAAGGAAATTATCGGGTTTTCGGAAAGACAACACACCTTTTAAACGTCAGACATGGAAAGATAATAGCCTAAAGAAACTGGACTGCCTATAAAGTGGAATATGCACATCTTAGAGAGGAGAAATCAGGACTGCTTTTGCCGATGCTATCATATCGGAACCTCGTTGCGTTGTGTGAAGATTTGAATGCATAGTTCAGGGACTCTATTGTTCCTGATTGTTTCCCGCGACCGACTCATCACTACCAGTGTAGCAACAAGTCAGCACTTCTCTTAGCTTGCTCAATTTAGCTTCGGAACGACATTGAAGTGATCCAAAAAGCCAAAGCTAAATAGAGCTATTATTCCCTATTGACCCACAGGTGACCAAAGCGTACTATAAGAGTTTGTATGGATTTGATTATAAGAGTTTGTACGGATTTGAAATTTAATTGAAAATATCTTCTTTTTCCTATGAAAAGCTTCAATAAAGTTTGAAACCTTACCTGGTGTCCTTTGTTGTCTCCCTGGTGCTTCTTTAAGCCATTTGAGCGATTTTCGTTTCAACGGTCTGTATCATACTAAGAGAGAGAAAAGGTTGGAAAGCCAGATTACGGAGACCAGTTCGAAAAGATCGCTAAAAGCAACTTAAAACCAGACATACCTCGATCTTACCTCTTCACGTTCCAAAAGCGATGGCTAGTCAATCTTTCTATGTGATTCAATAGCGATCAAGTTGAATTTCGGAGGCAGAAACTTCCTTTGAACTCACAATTCCGTTCGGAACGACCGCCATTCGTCCGTGAAATAAAAAAGTTGGCATAGAACTAACGGTCGAAGTTCTATGCCAACTTTTTTATTTCACGGACGAATGGCGGTCGTTCCGAACGGAATTGTGAGTTCAAAGGAAGTTTCTGCCTCCGAAATTCAACTTGATCGCTATTGAATCACATAGAAAGATTGACTAGCCATCGCTTTTGGAACGTGAAGAGGTAAGATCGAGGTATGTCTGGTTTTAAGTTGCTTTTAGCGATCTTTCGAACTGGTCTCCGTAATCTGCTTTCCAACCTTTTCTCTCTCTTAGTATGATACAGACCGTTGAAACGAAAATCGCTCAAATGGCTTAAAGAAGCACCAGGGAGACAAACAAAGGACACCAGGTAAGGTTTCAAACTTTATTGAAGCTTTTCATAGGAAAAAGAAGATATTTTCAATTAAATTTCAAATCCGTACAAAACTCTTATAATCAAATCCATACAAACTCTTATAGTACGCTTTGGTCACCTGTGATTGACCGTAAGTGTGCAAGCTTTGTCGGTAAATATTGTCTGTGCGTTCAAACTGTTTATTGTTTTGTGGTTGCGTTTATTGTAATTTTGTTGAATTCCTGTATTTATAAATAATTGTTGGCTGCCTGTGTTTGTAAATTGTTGGCTGCCTGTGTTTATATATTTGTTGACTGCCTGTGTTTTATAAATTTTTGACTGCCTGTGTTTATAAATTGTTGGCTGCCTGTGTTTATAAATTGTTGACTGCCTGTGTTTATAATTTGTTGGCCGCCTGTGTTTATAAATTGTTGGCTGCCTGTGTTTATATATTTGTTGACTGCCTGTGTTTATAGATTGTTGGCTGCCTGTGTTTATAGATTGTTGGCTGCCTGTGTTTATAAATTGTTGGTTGCCTGTGTTTATAAATAGTTGGTTTGTTGACTGCCTGTGTTTATATATTTGTTGGCTGCCTGTGTTTATAAATTGTTGGCTGCCTGTGTTTATATATTTGTTGACTGCCTGTGTTTCTAAATTGTGGGCTGCCTGTGTTTCTAAATTGTTGGCTGCCTGTATTTATAAGTTGTGGGTTTGTTGACTGCCTGTGTTTATAAATTTGTTGGCCACCTGTGTTTATAAATTGTTGGCTGCCTGTGTTTTAAATAGTTGGTTTGTTGACTGCCTGCATGTGTTTATATATTTGTTGACTGCCTGTGTTTATAATTTGTTGGCTGCCTATGTTTATAATTGTTGACTTCCTGTGTTTATAAATTGATGGCTGCCTGAATAATTGAATATACGATGAGGGGTTTGCAAAATCGACGAGAACTTGGAAAGCAAAAGTACCTGACTTCCCGTTCTAAATTATTCACACCGTACGAACGAAACACGCTGAAACTTGGTATTGACGTTTGAAATATCCTGTTCTATAGCTAGCTCCTGTTAATTAATGCAAAACAAATCGAGAAATATTTTGTAAGTTGAAATTATATAATTTGTTTGATTTTCTCAATCATTAGGCAAAAAACCCTCTATCATTATTGCTTGCTAATAGTTTTTTTGTAAGTCTCCGATCTTTTAGAATTTTACACATACGTTTTAAGTGTTATCAACCTTAAAAGGGGTGGGTACTGGGTTAGTATAGATATGGACATAATGCGGCAGTTGAGACAGACGCCACAATAGAGCAGTTTTAAGAGCATAATTAAGAAGTCGCTCGTTTAGAAAATCTACGGTCCGGATTATCATGTAACTTGCTACGAGTAAACTTTAACTGGCTGGAAGCATGTTTGAGGTTTTTAGAAAAAATTCACCGTGGCATATGAAAAAATAATCGCATTTGATTAAAAAGAAGGCTTCGGAAAATCTGTTATAACTCAAACAAATCGAGTTCGATTGCCACAAAATTTATAATTTTATATAATGTTAAGATTCTATTATCGGATTCTGAAAAATCTAAGAAATCGCTTAACGTTTTCCTGTTCAAAACGCGCTTTAAAAAATGACCTGTCAGCCCAATAAATACCCGCGGGCCACCTTAAATAAGACGCGAACTGTACCGTTTTTGATACAGCCTTGTTGTTGTTACGCATGTTTAGGATGCGAAAGCATTTATACGAGAAAGTTCACGTCTTATTTAAGACGCGGACAAAATAAGAACAGCTCAAAGCCCTGTTCTAAGATAAGGACGTGTCTTATTTAAGTCGTGTCTAAAATAAGACACTAACGCTTATTTTGTACTATTTATACGATCAGTTCGCGTCTTATTTAAGTCACGTCTTAGATAAGACGCGTCTTATTTTCTCCCGTATAAATGGCCCTATTGACTCACATCACCCTAAGTATCGTCAAAATACTCAAAGACAATACACAGCAATACTACACACTAAAATTTCTTACTGTACATGTACTGTATAGGATACTGTATCCTGGGAAAATATACAATCATGTACATGTAGCCACAATATGGGCTTACTCGTGTAAGCTTTGAGAAATGCTCTTGAAATCAAAACAAGGAAACGACTACTAAAGGATGCGTTCATGATGTACGTGAATTGCGGAGGAATTCAGTCAAAAATTTTAACGAGCTCAAGAAGATATATATGATCCAATGAACTGAAATCCGCTATACCGCGCTTGAAACAAGCTTATCTGCAGTGAGATTATCCGTACAGCATGGTATCGCATGATCTTAACTATTTCTAACAATGTATGTGGCTTAAATAAACGGTTAACATATGAGCAATAATAAATTCTTTAAACACTAGTTACAGTTCAGGTGCCCTATTTCCGGACACTTTTTGCAAATACCGTAATATCTTACCTCAAAACAGCACTAACGAGCTGAAATTTCTCCAGTATGTAGCTTCAACTGTTTTTAAGTAGGCCTTGAAGTTTCATCGCCTGAACCTTCTTGGTTTCGTCGTAATATTGAAAAGAATTGGTCAAATTGGGTGCCCTAAATCCGGACAGGTTGCCCTAATTCCGGACGATCGTAAGGTGATGTTTTCGCCGCTTTTTTAGTGATATTCGTCACTTTCATGATGAAATGTCTCTCATAAATGATGAACCAAGGAGTATTCATGTTAAACATCATATTTTCTCCGAAATTAAAAGCGTTTCCGCACAGTTTTTACGGTGGACAAAAGTAAGACTAAACGAACGTATTTGGCGAAGAGGAGGGGGACTGGTGACTAGTTCAACTTTCGCTATTCTCGCTTCTGAGACATTTGCCTCTAAATTCGTGAAAATTATGTTTGACTGGTCTCTATCAAGACAGGTAAGTTTGAATGGAATGTCCGCCACAAAATTGGCGATAAAATGAAAGTCTTCTTCGCTATCACGTCGGCGTCCGGATTTAGGCACACCTCGCTAAAATGTAACGGAATTTCTCTAATAGTCTCGCTCTAAAATTTAAAATCGCAAATAAATAATTCTTGTACTAGAAGAATCCTAGGCTTTTCGACGTAACCTTGTCCAAAAATTAAAAGTTTCTGTCGCGTATTTAATTTGCAAGAACGAATTAAAATGTAAAACGATATAATTCAAGTCGCTGCAAATATGCAAATTATGGACGATAGGTATGTCTTGCGAACTCCATCTTTACACACCAACACGTTTGCTTTCCTGACGTTAAATCAATCAACCTTTATTTGCCCCTATTTGCTTTAAGTTAAAAGATTTTTTAAAAGATAGATTCAACAATGGACGGGAGTTCTCAGCAAACCCTAATGGGCTTTTCGAGGAGTGTCGCGTTCGCAGCGCAGTGTCAACCATTGAACAGCACTCAAAACATATGGGTATTTATTCAACTTGGTGAAAACTGTACGAAAGAAAATAATACAGAAAAATGACGACTTAAAGGAAAGGAAAGGTAGACGAAACGATACAAAGATAATAAACGATGCAAGAGGAACGAAAACTTACATGGATGGTTCCAAGGGCGACTGAAAACACGTACAAATAGAAAATGAACTGCGTAACTCCGTATACTTTCGAACTACGAAACTGAAAGCACGAGGTGCCGGCCGAGGGGTCCTGGGAATACTAAGAGAACCGGAAGTAAATTAATTTGTTCCCGGGGCCCAGCAAAGTTAACTCAACATATATCTGGTGTTCTGTTAGAGACTGTCACACTCCTCGCCCAAGGACTACGACGTCCTTGCTCTTCTATACTTCTAATCAGCATCAACACGGTCCTGTGACTGCACGATAAGGACCAGTTCACTGATCGGGCGTAGGTATGTCTTGCGAACTCCATCTTTACACACCAACACGTTTGCTTTCCTGACTTCTCCATCGTCGCTGACAATGGCTTCCAGGACCTTGCCGGTTTGCCAATCGTTGCGGTGTGCTTCCTTATCTCTGACAATGACAATATCACCCACGGCTAGGTTGCGCTCCCGTTTGTTCCACTTTGGCCTCTTTTGCAAAGACTGAAGGTACTCCCGTCGCCAACGGACCCAAAACTGATCTGCAAGGTATTGTACTCTTTTCCAGTGACGATGGGCATAGAGGTCTTGTGGGACGAAGTTTCCCGGAGGTGGGAGAAGTGGACGAGACTTTAAGGTAAGTAACATAGAAGGTGACAGGGGCTGTGGGTCCTCAACATCAGATGGGACGGCAGAGATGGGGCGAGCGTTTACTATGGCGGAAACTTCGGCCAGGAGTGTGACCAGCAGTTCATGAGTGAGCTGAGGTTTTCCTAGTTCTAGAAGCATGGCGTCTAACACTCGACGGATAGTCCCGATCTGTCGCTCCCAGACACCTCCGAAGTGGGATGCATGCGGTGGGTTAAAGGACCAGTCACAGCCCTGATCAGTGAGGTAGGTCTTCAGCGCTCCTTCGTCCATATCTTTTGAGTGCTTGCTCCAATTCGGATTTAGCCCCGACGAAATTTGTGCCACGATCACACCTTATCCTAGCGATTGGTCCGCGGATTGAGAGAAATCGGCGAAGCGCACAGATGAATGTGCTTGTGTCCATTGACTCTAGGACTTCAATGTGGATTGCTCTACTATTCAAACATGTAAAAACCAGTCCCCAGCGTTTCGAATTGACGGCGCCTCTTCTGAGTCTTCGTGTTTGGATGGTCCACGGTCCAAACACGTCACATCCAACGTTGGTGAAAGGCGATGGGGTTTCGGTTCTGTCAGTGGGTAGGTCAGCCATGTGTTGCGCGAGGCTTGGTCCTCTGAGCTTTTTGCAGGTGACGCAGGAACTGATGACCTTCGACACTACTCCGTGGCCACCAACAATCCAGAAACCAGCGGTGCGTACTGCTCCATGAGTAATCTGTCGGCCTTGATGATGCACTTTCTCATGTTGGTGATGGACAATGAGTTGAGACAAGTGATGTCCCTTTGGGAGAATGACTGGGTGTTTCTCCGTGATGCTGAGGTTGGACCGGCGGAGACGACCGCCTACTCTAAGTACTCCTTTGTTATCCACGAACGGGTCTAAGCGATATAGGTTTGACTTCTTCAATGCGTTTTTCTTCTGTCGGCCGTGATGTCGGTCCTCCGTGTCCTCTACTCCTCTTAACGATTCCATTTCCTTCGCGAAACACTCGTTCTGGACGGTCCTAATCGTGACCAATTCTGCTTGCGCTATCTCTGCTAATGAGGGATGACTTGGAAACCGTTCGTGCTTTAAATTTGACTGGCTTCTGAGTGCGTGGTTTTCGCCTGCTGCCTTGTACTCCTTCACCTTGACTATTAAATTGGCTAAGGCTCGCCGTAGAGACGTGAAGCTGGAGAAAACGACTGAACCTCTCCGAACCTAGTCCTAGGACAGCGTTGGCTTCGGTTACACGAGCAGTGACGTGAGTTCTTACTTCCGGGTCCTGTGTATCTAAAGCGGCCACTTCGGCGGCGGGCGTGAGACTGGGTAGGGCTTCTCCCAGGAACTCTGGGCCAGTCAGCCATTTGGAATCTTTCAGGCTTTCGGCAGGTATTCCTCTCGTTGCAAGGTCTGCTGGGTTTAGCGCAGTGTCAATGTAGTTCCACTGAGATGGATCAGAAACGTTCCTGATGATCTGTACACGATTGGCGACATATACATGAAATCTGCGACAGTCATTCTGGATATAACCGAGAGCAACCTTGGAGTCTGTGTAAAAGACGACTTTGTGAATCGGTATGCTTAACTCCCTCAACAACTTCTCTACTGACTGGGAGGACAGAACGGCGCCACAAAGCTCGAGTCGGGGAATCGTGGTCAGTTGCAACGGGGCCATTCTGGCTTGTCCAAACAAGAATGCGACGTTCACATCGCCTGATTCGTTGACTTGTCGAAGGTAGATGGCGACTCCAATTCCATCTTTACTGGCATCTGCGAATGAGTGGATCTCGGATCGTAGCACACGACCAAAGTCCTTGGAATGGTAACATCTAGGAACGGACACATTTTCTAAGTCGACAAGCGCGTTTTTCCAAGACTGCCACTGCAACGTCGACTTCTCCGGTAGTGGGTCATCCCAGCCGATAGGGTTATCGCTGCCTTTCTTCCCCATAATCACTAATTGTCTGAGTAATAGTTTCCCTTTCAGAATAACTGGTGCTGCTAGGCCTAACAGGTCATAAACTGAGTTAATAATTGACAATACGCCTCTACGCGTGAAAGGCCTTTCTGGCAAGGTGACGTGAAATGTGAAGGTGTCTTTCTCTAAGTCCCAGTGAATTCCCAAAGAACGCTGAGTTGGAAGGGGATCGTGTTGAAAGTCTAAGTCACGGACATTTTTTCCCCGGTCTTCGGTGGGTAAGGCTTCCATGACTGGAACAGAGTTTGAAACGGCCTTGTGTAATCTCAGCCGGGCGGTGGCCAACATGGCTTGTGTGTTCTTCAGCAACTCTACCGTCTCCTGATCTGTTGGCTGCGAGGTTAATCCATCATCGACGCAGAAGTCCTTGTACACGAACTCTTTGGCCGCTGGGCCGAACTCCTCCTCGCCTTCTTCAGCCGTCTTTCTCATACCAAAGGTGGCTATGGCTGGACTTGAAACGTTTCCGAAAAGGTGCACGAGCATGCGATACTCCACTATTTCCTCCGAGGGATTGTTGTCTTTGAACCATAGGAATCTTAGGAAATTCCTGTGTTCGGGATTCACGTAAAAAGAATGGAACATTTGTTCGACATCGCACATCAGGGCAACATTCTCCTGTCGGAAACGGACGAGTACACCAAGGAGGCTGTTCATTTGGTCAGGGCTTGACAAGAGCTCCTTGTTTAACGAAACTCCCTGGTATTCTGCTGAAGAGTCAAAAACTATGCGGACCTGGTCAGGCTTTCGTGGGTGATACACCCCAAAGTGAGGCAGGTACCAGACTTGGCCACTTCTGTCGGCAGTTTGCAGTTCTTCAGGTGGTACTTGTGCAGCATGTCCGCGGTCAATGACCTTTTCCATAAAGGTGAAGTAGTCTTTCTCGAGCTGTGGCTTCCTCTTGAAGGACCGTAACAGGCTATTTAGGCGGTGTACAGCTTGACTCCGGTTGTTGGGCACGCTGACGTCACTTGTGCGGAGAGGTAAGGGCATCTCCCAGTTCCCTTGTGGATTCTTGTGGGCTGTGCGTTTCATTATGTCTAAGAAGCGACGGTCTTCTTGGGACAAACTGACTTCATTGTCATTGGCAGTTGTGCGGTAAACATCAGGTGCAATTTGCTCCCTTCCTGCATACCTTTCCTTGATCACGAAACGATTGGGGCAAAGTCGTATCTCGTAATTTGACGAATTGTCACGGTTACTGATAGGTTCTCGACTGTCATGGTCACAACAGGACCAGTCTGGTTCTGGAACATTGACCGCCGTTCTGTGAACCGAAATGTGAACGGGTCCTCCAACTCTGTCTAGGCATACTTGGTCTGACACTGTCCACCCAAGTTTGAGCTTCTGGGCCCACGGGGCTCCCTTTGGACCATTTCTGGATGCTCTGACCTTCAACAACTCCGGTGCATCACGACCGATAAGGATTTCAATGTCCGCGTTGGGGTCTAGTGGTGGAATTTGGTCTGCTATCTCCTTCAGATGAGGGAACTCCCTGGCGATCTCCGGGGTTGGGATCTCGCCTTTGTCGCGAGGGATGTGATTACATTCTACCAATGTGGGTAACTGGGACTGTTCTCCTTCTATAGACCTCACTACAAGACCGGAGACGCGACGGCCGTACTTCGATTCCTTTTCAGCACTACAGGTGGACAAAAAGAACTTCTCTCTTGGACCGTTTGCTCCTAGCTTGTCGGCTAAGTTGGGTGAAACCATGGAGGCGTTACTTTGATCGTCGACAATAGCATACACTCTGAAGACAAGGTCCGGCTGTTTCTCCTGGAAGACGTCTACGAGAACAATCTTACTGCATGATAGCCCTCCACTCCTTGTGTGACAGATTGCAGTGCATTTTGTCTCCAGCTCCTCGCCATTGTCTTCGGTTGGGGGTCTCCTTTTCTCCATGTGTAGTAATGTACTGTGGAGATTGCTTCCACACTTGTCACAAATGACGGCTGCGTTACAGTCCCTGGCTTGGTGCTCTGGCGATAGACAGCGAAAGCAAAGCCCAGCAAACATTAACCACTCCGTTTTGGCTCCCAGGGTTTTACGTTCAAAGCCTTTACAGTTTGCTAGGTCGTGGCCCCTTGTGTCATGAAACAGACAGTGTTTCTCCTTGTTGGGGCCGCTGTTAGTGTCTCCGAGTGTGGTTCTAGCGTCCGAAAGGAAGACCCTTGCATCTGGTCTCAGCTTTGATTGATTGTCCAGTGGTTCTTTAGGTTTGATTTCCTTTGACGTTGGGACTCCGCCTGCGAGGACGTTTGGGTGATTCTTCAGTGTGGCTTGTTTTTACATAATAATAGCAAAGTTGCGAAAACCTGGATAGGCATCGTGATTACTCTCGGCGTACTCGGCAACTTGCTTTTCCCATTTCGATCGTAAAAAGTAAGGTAACTTCTCAACGATAGGCGTAATGGTGTTAGGGTAATTTAAGCAGGCAAGACCTGGTAGGATGTCGAGTTGGCTGTCCACATCAGCACAAATGTCGGCGAAAACCTGCAGTTTCTCCCTTTCTTTCTCGCCAAACTTTGCTGCTTCACTCAGTTTCTTCAGGAGGGTGTTGGTGATGACCGCTGAGTTTCCAAATCGTTTCTCGAGCTCGGCCCAAACTTCCTGTAGTAGGGAGGCGGGTTCCCTATACTGTCTCTTGCGGTAACTGTCCACTAACTTCTGTGCATCTCCCTTCGTGTACTGACGGAGATAGTTTATCTCTTGGTCGGGGGATATGTCAGCATCTCGTAACATCGCCTTGAATGCGCTCTTCCAGGGTGGAATAATGTTGCGTCTCCACCAAATGCATCTGGGTGACACTTAGGTAAGCTCTGTCTTGCTAAGCTGGATGTCAACTGTTTGTTTGTTGCTATAATTGTCTCTATACACTCAACATCTCTTTGGATCTTGGTCGTTTGTGGAGATGATGTGTTATGGCTGAACACGGATCTCCCTTGGGGTACGCTGTGTAATGGCGTCGGGAAACCAATCGGTACTGTTGTATCTCCGTCCAATTTTGTCTCCAGGTTTGGACTACACGTTTCTTTTACTTCTGCTGGTGTAACATCTTGTCTCTGGTCAACAGATTTAGTGATGTCTTGGGCGTCGACCCATTGCTGAGTTCTGTGTTTTGCGTTTTCGGACACACCTTCTCTGGAGGGGACATAAGATTTTTCTTCTTCCATGGACTCCTCAATGGCGGTGAGTTTGGCATCGGCTATGGCTGCCAGTTTTTCAGCGGCTAATAATGCTATGTCTCGATCGTACGTGGCACGACGTTGCTCACGGTGTCGTTCTTCTTCTGCTTCACGCTGTCTCCTTTCATGTTCCTTTTCTGCTATGATTCGATCATACTCGGCTTGTTTTTGGCGGCTGCAGCTTCTGCTAGCGCTTTTGTTCTTGCTGAACTAGTGGATGAGCGTGACGAGCCTCGAGACTTGCGTGACGCACGATCTTCTTCTTCCGGTTCGTGAAAATGTACTGCTCTTGCTCTGTTTAACGCGGCGTGGGCGTATTCTAAATTGTTTTGGTTAAATTGTCGGATTGTTTCTGCCTCATCCAATGCGTCTCCCCATTTGTCTTGGGCGTACAGGCCTTCTAGGTCGTTGAGGATTTCTTTGTATTTTCGTGTAGGTACCAGTAATGTTGACTCGTCGACGACAGTAGATCTCTCCTGTATGGCCGTGTAAACATTATCGGCGGCGTTTCGGAGTGCTTTAGCTTGCCTCGACAGTTCTGCTGTTGTATTCTGAATGGCACTTTGAAGAGCTTTTCTAGAATGCTGTCTTTGACGTTTTTCGGAGCTCCGAGTTCTGATTGCGTGACTTCTTTTGGGTCTACATTCGCTGACACGGCGAATGGCGGGCTCGCTTGTACTCGGTGAGATAGATATTTCTCTGCCATCGATAAACTCCGTAAAAGTCGCTGATTACTTCACAATCTCAAGCTTGTAAGGCTCCTAAAACTCCTTTGACTCCAAGAAAGATGGACTACTACCACATCCATTTTTCACTGTCGCGTTCGCAGCGCAGTGTCAACCATTGAACAGCACTCAAAACATATGGGTATTTATTCAACTTGGTGAAAACTGTACGAAAGAAAATAATACAGAAAAATGACGACTTAAAGGAAAGGAAAGGTAGACGAAACGATACAAAGATAATAAACGATGCAAGAGGAACGAAAACTTACATGGATGGTTCCAAGGGCGACTGAAAACACGTACAAATAGAAAATGAACTGCGTAACTCCGTATACTTTCGAACTACGAAACTGAAAGCACGAGGTGCCGGCCGAGGGGTCCTGGGAATACTAAGAGAACCGGAAGTAAATTAATTTGTTCCCGGGGCCCAGCAAAGTTAACTCAACATATATCTGGTGTTCTGTTAGAGACTGTCACAAGGAGAGCCCCCTATAATAATCAATATTACTTGTAAAGTTCACATGGCTCTAAGAATTATTTCGGCTATAATTTAATTAGTCAATAACTGCGTTTGATTTAATATTATTTTTGCTCTTTCTGGTTTGAGAGAAGATGTGTTTTCACTTTTTTCTTAAATGAGTGAAATGTCTTAATTTCCTTCAGTGGCTCTGGTAAATTATTCCAGATATCAATTGCTCTAAACTTTACCAGGTGTTTGGTATAATTAGTTCTAGCATAACTTCTATTTATTTATTTTTTTGCGGTCCGTATCCAAATCCTTGAATTTGATTGGCTAAGAGCGCGCGATTCAGCGGTCCGTATCACACAGTACGGACCCCGAGTTACGGACCGCTCCGACGAAGTTCCGAACGCTCCGCAATTTTCTCGGTTAAAAAAATGTACTTTACTTTTTAAAACAGCCGCCGGCTACTTTTAAATGCTGTAACATATATCAATCAAACCAAAATGGATTCGGATAGTGAAAACTATCATAGTGAAAGCGAATTTTATTACCCCGAAGAGAGCGAAGAGCAAAACATTTTACAAGAAAACCAAAACATTGGCAACACGACTACAGACGAACTCGCAACTTTCCAAGATTTTATTGAGGCACAAAGACCAGAAAACACGAAAAAGAAGACGGCCTATGACATGAACATTTGGAAGCGATTCTGTTCCACTATCGGAGAAACGAGAGAACTAGAGAATATTCCCGCTACTGACCTGAACGTCCTGCTGTGCAGATTCTACATCAACATCAAGAAGAAAGATGGCGGAGTGTACGAGCCATCATCCCTGACATCCTTTGAAAGAAGTTTTCAACGCTACTTAAACGACAAAAATTCCAGTTTGAATCTGTTCAAAGACCAGGAATTTACAAAGTCAAGGGACGTTCTTCTCGCTAAGAAACGAGAGCTTGTTGAGAAGCACGCCAAGGGAAATCGCTCTCAAGCAGCAAGATGTTTGACCGAAGCAGAAGAGGACTTGCTGTTTGAAACCAAACAGTTTGGCGACCACGACCCTGAAGTGCTCCAGAGAACCATTTGGTGGACTTTATCGCTGCATTTTGGCTTCAGAGCACGAGATGAATCCAGAAAATTGAGATGGGGAGATGTTGTTGTTGACAAAGATCCAGAAAGTGGCGGCGAAGTTCTTGTGTGGAGAGTTGAACGTGGGTCAAAAAACAAGACATGGCGAAGGTGCACAAAGAGCTTTTAATCCAACCGCACAGGCTACGGATACCGAGCGCTGCCCAGTTAAGCTGTTCAGAAAGTTCTCCTCTCATCGTCCGGAAGAAATGAAACACCCGGACTCGCCATTTTTTTTGGCTATAATCCACAAAAGAAAGCCAGGGTCCCAGATATGGTACTCAAAGAGTCCTTTGGGAAAGAATGCCATTGGAAAATTCCTCGTGAATGCAGCCAAAGCCGCTGGATTGCCTGGAAACATCAGCAATCACTCCGTTAGGAAAACATGCATATCCCGTTTAATGGACGCCGAGTTTCCTGAAAACTACGTTGCCCAGCTGAGCGGTCACAAAAATCTCAAAAGTTTAGATGCATACAAGTCGGCTTCGCACAGCCATCAGCGGCAAATGTCCTTGGTGCTTAGTCGGTCGAGCGAGAGTTCCACCGGTTCCACTAGCAATTCTGGAAGTACACAAGGAGCCAAACCCGCACTGTCCGTTCAGAGGAACGAAACATCAACATCGACGTCGACGGAAGGCTTCTTTTCAGGTGCATCCATTGGGAAATTTGAAGGTTGTACCTTCAATTTCAACATGCCTGGCGGAGAAGAAACCTCGTGGCCAGCCAAGAAAAGAAAGCGTGTGGCGATTATCGATTCGGACTCCGACTAAGGACAATGTGTTAACTTATCCATTTTGACTGCAGTCTTGTAAACTCTTTAAACCGGTGCAGTAGACATTTAAATCAGATTTCTACTCATATTTGCTCGAAAAACGTGTGTCAAATGATCACATTGACTCATTCGCATCTTTGTATTTCGAAGTCGTGTCAGGTGATTTTCCATATTTGGTACGTGACAGTCCCATTTAAATGGCTTTTTTGGTGTTTGTTTGTCTTTCATTCATCACAAAAATATGTATTTTTGTGCATTTTTATTCGATTTGCTGTACTTATTTCATTGAGTTGTATTTTTCAATCAGGTTTTTAACATCAGGTTTGCGAACGGATCATTAAATAAAGATTACTTTACAGTGCAAGTGTAAGTTAAAAGACTAGCACGCGTAGTCAGCGCGGGTAGAAAGAGCGTCCATATAATACCAGCCGCCTTCGTCAAAGAAAGCAAAAAAATAAACACGTTATTCGCCGTCCTTGGTCGGTCCGTATAGGGAAAAAACTGTGCCCTCAGTCTCGATTACGGCCCTCGGCCGAAGCGGCCTCGGGCCGTAATCGAGACCTCGGGCACAGTTTTTCCCTATACGGACCTCCCGGCCGGCGAATAACATATATGAATGCTTGCCGATGTCCTTGTATTATATTGATGAATTTCTTTACTTAGTGTAAAGTAATCATTAAATGATTCTGGTAGCATGTTATTAAAGAAACGGAACATAAACAAAGCTGATACTTCTATATTTATATCGTCTAGTTGCTTCGGTTCATTCCTTTGACAATTTGCAATTTGCGAGTTTAGCAATGAAATGGTTTAAAACCTATCTTTATGATATTTTCATAAGCCTTGACTAAGAAAGTAGAGTTTCCATTTCAAAGACTCGTATGTGATTTTTAAGCACATAAATTTTGAACAGACTTTTCGAATGTCCATGTTGCGAAAAAGATCAGAAACTACAATAGATATCACCCTGCTAAAGATAGTTTTGAATATCACGCAAACCTCGGACCAAGGTCTGTTGTCCAGATGTTCATGTTGGGAGTTTTGATGACTTTAGCGTGACTGGCGAGAAGTGAGCAAGTGAGGAGAATTTAAATCCTGAGCTTAGCAATAAAATACTTTAGAAACGTGTCTTTATAATATTTCCACAAGCAAGAACCTTAACCAAGGAAGAAGATTAAAAACGTAGTGCGTTATTCGATCCAGCGGGGAATCGGCTTTCAGTTTCACGCAAACTGCAGACTTTAGCGTGACTGGCGTGACTAAAAGCTTTTCAACTAGGAAATCAATTATTAACTTTGCCGCTGCCCGGTTTTAAGTTATATATTAACTTCTTGTTGTTCAATGTTCCCATATGTTTGTCCACATTCAGTACAAATCATTGAGATTGTTATTTTTGAGTCAGTTATCATTGAGTCACTCTCCTGCCATTAGTTTCTCCACATCTCTTCCATCTTTAATTATATTTATCGCTCTTTCTCCTTTCTTGATGTATTTGATTTTCCCATCTATACTGCAGCATCTTTCAATGGAATCGAGTTTCTTGATATCACATAAACGCTTGTAAATATCTGTCGTGAGGTCCTCTACCAAATCATATCCAGTATCCTTTAAAGTGCAACTAACCCAAAAACTTGTTATTTGAAACTTAACTGCGAAATTTGTTTTGGATTTGGTTGAATCCTCGATTTTCTGTGCCCCGGCAAAGTCACCAAAAACGCCTCCATTTTTGTTCACGACCGCGTTTTTGACTGGGAATGAGTTTAGCGGCTTGTGACGTAAGCCCGGGAACCTTAGATCCTTCGCGTCCACTCATTTCCTTTAGGAAGATGCGATACACATTCGAAAAGTGTGTAGAAACGCCTTCCAGGTGCGTTATTGGCCGTTGCAGCAACACCCCAGATTTAGAGAAAGGTATATTATACCATTTTATAGCGATCGTCGATAAATACGAAAAAGACGATGGATTTTGTAATCTCAAACGAGCGAAGTATAAAGTGGGACTGTGAGAGTCATTGATCAAGAACTCTGAAATTTGTCCGCGCACTTTTAGCAGGCCGACTTCCAAAGGCTATTTAACCCGGTCAAAGCCAACTAGCAATTCGACCAAATTTTACCGAGAACCTATCTCCATCGCTGCTAAAAGATAACCAGAAAATTCAGTAGCTCGAGCGTCGATCCGTGATATCGCGCATCTGTAATGGCGTTAACATTTCTTCCTCGTGCGAAGCAATTTCGGGAATATTGATGAAAGTCAAAGACGAATTTCTTTTGAAGGATAAAATAGTAAAACTGACAAAATATTTGAACTCCAAAAGTTTTTCTGAGGCCGGGAAATAAGCGGTGCGATAAACCGTATACTCATCGTAACATTAATGCGGACCACCGTGGGAACACCACTTCCATTTCGCATACCGAGGAAGAAAAAGTCATTTATTTGACGGTTTTTACTTCAAAATTAACTTAGTTCACTATGGTGGTTATTTGGAGTAGCAACGACAAACGTTTGAGGATGTCAAAATTGTAGTGATGTGGCTTGTTTCCTTTCAGCTTTGCTTCAATTTCCAGGCCCGAGCAGACCGCGCGCGGAGCAAGCCGATTTTCAATCGATCGACTATCTCTTGGCTGCGTCTCAAGCAACTCTTAATACACTTCTCTATAAACTCTCGATATACAAACTTTAAGCATGGACCAATACTTAAATAGGACAGCGCCAAAACAAGCTTTATTGGATGGCATATAAATTGTAACCTCGCTAAACAGCAGTTATATGGTGTACGACAGCAGTAGCATTCGCTAAGATTTTAAAAGCGAATCATGTTTGCAGTTTCCACATGAACACCTACAATAAGGGTAAGATAATAACACTATTCTGTTCTGTTTAATTTTCACTGAGAATGCGAATAATACATTTCGTAGCGACATGACAGCAATCGCGTTTGTTTACATTTACGCAATACTTGGCAACTTGCGACTCACCAAGAATCCCTCACATGTTCCGTGCCGTCCAATCTTTTTTGAAGCATTCGTTCTAAATCTTCATTTTCTTTAACTTCTTTGTTGTACCTTTTTAGCCATTCCTTGTCCGCCAAGGGTTCATCAGCACACATATATGCCATTTCATCGAGGCTTTCATTGCTTGTTGTGCGATCTACAACAGCCGACTCGATCTCATCTTCCACCTCCATGTCGTATTCCGGAATAAAACATGTCTGAGAATCTTCGGAATCATAGTTCGACTCCGAATTTCTGTCGCTGGAAGACATATTTCTTTGTGGGTAAAATTGCGATAGTTATGAAGACGTAAAGAAAAAGAAATCATCCGAAGAAGTTTCTACACAATGTAAATCCCTCACAAAAGCCTCTTATCGCTATTCAGAACGTTCCCGCCGTTACGTCACAAGATCTCGACCCAGGACCCGAATAATGCGCGGTCGTGGGACAGAAAATTCCAAGTTTAAACGGCTGTAGAAACGCGGGGATTTTATCGATTGCGATAATTTTTTCGCAGACGTGATCAGGGTAGCAAGGAAATTTATTTAAGCGAAAAAAACTTTTTGGGGTTAGTTGCACTTTAAATCTCTCTTTTCTTCATTACTGTTGACTTCATTTTGTGGGTTGCAAATTTTACAATGATCGGACGATGTTTATCACGAGAGTTGGATATCTAGCACTGGCAGCTTGGGACATTGTCGGCATATTTGGTGACGGGTTGATCTTTCCAATTCGGTGGCAGATATCGATGTCCTCGCTTTTAACCTCCGTGTGTAAAACATTATTGAAAAACTGAACCAATTTATCCTCAACATTTTCTTCGTCAGTTTCTGTTATTCCAAAGATTCTTACGGTGCTCTTTCGACTATATTGCTCGTTGTAAATGGCGTGTTCCTTTATCTCCGCCATCTTGTCTTTTAAGGACTCCTCTATGAAATTTATGCTTTCATTTACGTCGTCTTCTATCTTCTTCTTTGCTTTCTTGACCTCTTCAGTCACCATCGTCTTGACGCTACTCTTCAAACTTTGTATTTCAGACTTGATCTTTTCTTCAACTCCTTCAATGCGCTTATCAAGCTTAGTATGCTTGCTTGCCATTTCAGTCTTCATGTCAGTGATCAGGTTATATATATCTTGCAGAGACACTGAATCATCTTCTCTATTGTCTGATTTAATCCTTTTTGGGATTGAACTCCTTAATGGTGTATTTTGGCTCGGGCTATTAGGTATTTGGCGCTTTGTTCGCATTTTTGCAGAGAGCTTGTTTGGGCTACCCTGCTCAGCCGCCATGATACCTACCTTGAAATGATGTTGAATTTTCCTGATTTAACTTGAGCTAGGAGGACTAAAACAGGAGTTGGTGAAAGCGGAATAATCGGTCATTCTTTAGAAAGTATTTTTTGTATTTCATTCGTAGGCTACCGAAAATAACGAAACTCTGAATCGAAGTGTCCGGAAATAGGGGCGTCCGGGAAATAGGGCAACTGACTATACGTATATAAATTTCCAGCAAGACCTGTATAAAGCAGTTCACCAAGACAACCTCTTCAATTCACGCTTTATATTATTTTATGTACAATATAAACGAGGCAATCGCTCTAATGCCGAACTTCCGATTGAAAGTAATTTATTTACTGCTCAATTGTAGGCTAAATATTTGAAAACCGGAGGAATATGGTTGTATAGAGAGTTGAGGATTCTAACTTCATGCGTATCTCACCGCGATATTAGGCTTACTTACCTACAGACCGCAAGCCACAGGCAGATAAGAACGCCACTAGCGCAAAATATATCATAAACATATCTCTTGCCGTTGAATGGACTCAATAAGGCTTCCAAAATCCCGTTCGTGTACTGTAGTAACTTCCTTCGGATTCATCGATGCATGTTTCAACTTGGAAAACAATGCTTATCAACGGCGGATCGCTCAGATACTCAGCATGACCAATGAGAAGGCGTCATACCAACCACGTGATCAATATTCGAAATGACCTCAGCATTGTTCACCGGGGCGTAACGGCTGAAAGGACATATATATCTGGCTTTCGTCAGCATAAAAATGATACGACATATCGTGCCGTTTAAGAGGCTCTGACTGGAAATATGGAGAATCGCTGGCCAGGCTGGGAAAATCGAAAATCCTGATAATTGGCCTGAATGACACTTATGGGGAACTATCTTCGAAAATAATACTTAAAGTTTCTGGAAATTTATACTTTTCGAGAAAATCGAGAAAAACGAATATACGGGTTTTGCCTAATTAATTATGCAAAAATCACACTGAAAATTGGCCAAGTTCAGTACGCTTGTATTCAAACATTTCGCATTATCAGAAAACAAGATTGATTTTTCGTAATAGCATACCTCTTCTACTTTCTAGCAATTGGAAATGTTTTGGTTCTGGAGCGACTAGGAAGGTTGCAGGATTCTTTAAAGTAACGACATTTCAAGCACTTTATGAGAAGGGAAAAATTGCTTAATTTCAAAGGTAAAAAACGCATCTTGGTATGTCCGATATGAAATCCAAATTACCATCGTGATACAGTTTGGCCTTAGTACTTTCATAATATGAAATAAAAAATCTGGGCAATCAAGGCACACGCTGGCAAAATCGAAAGCTTGTGACGCTCTAAACCGTCAAATTAGCATAATGCAAATTTCTAAACTGAAGTCAGGATTGATCTGGTGTGTTAAATTTCCATTTTGACGCTGTGATTTGAAGGAAATACACAAGAAATAATTTAAAAGGTGATATTAATCAACCTTTACTTCCGCTGCTGGTTTTTGGTTACACTTTGATCGTATAAAACTGATCGTATAAAACTGATTGTCAAACCCTTGTTTTGGCTGACTTTACTTACCTGCGATTGCGTGACCGGAGTCACATCAATATAGTTTTGACACATGTCGCGTTACTGAAATGTTTGAAATATAAGAAATGGGGACAACATAGCCCGCTTAATGCAATTCATATATGTTATTGAAATGTTTAGTTGTTTGCCATGATACCTAATCGTGAATGGCAACTTTCTTTGCCATTTCAAAATAAATACCGTATTTCCTTGATTAATCGCCCTGAGCCTTCCCTCGAATTTGCGCCATCTTGGTGTCATAAAATCTGAAATAACAACCAACCCCTCAGGTCCACTCCAATTTTAAAACAATACCACAACATGGATAAGAACTTGGCTGGGCGAGGTGGGGGAGTTGTACTTCTCGGGTGCCCGGGCGTGGTGTAGGCTACATGTTTAGAATATCAAAAAGAGCTGTTTTATCTAGACAGTTGGATGCCAGACATTTGCTCCACTCTCTCTTGGTGAGTTATCCGTTCCACACCGAGGCGAAACAAAAAACACAACCCAGGATTATCAATATAATAATAGTGTGAAAAAACAGCTTGCATTTGCAACATATAAGGTCGATTGAAAGAGAGACACTAATTGATAGGCACACCCCGGGAGGCACACTGTAAATATGCTACACTGATTTCTATCTAGAATCAAATCTAGAAGGCGGCGGAATGATCACTGTTATTAATACTAGCACCCACTTCTTTGGTAGCGCCACGTGATGCTACGCCGTGGATATAATATTGGCCAGGAGAGTAGCATGGTTGAACAAGTTCTTACGCTATACAAAATGAATTGCGTCAAGCACAAGAAATCCCTACAGGTAGCTTCATTTTTCTCCCGGATATCTGAGCGAAGTAAACAAGTATAACGTATTAAACAACAACAACAAATGTTGCCAAGAGAACCTCCATAAAAGCAATTAAAAACAATATTTTTAGTCCAAATGGAGACTATCAAGGCTGCTTCAAACAGTAGTTGGATCTGTCTAACTGCGTACAATGCAATTTCGAAAATGGGTATAGTCTGGTGTATTTAAACCCCTTTTTTACGAGTAATGAATGTAACATCCCTTGCATCTCTGTTGTGGAAGATCTCCGTGGAAGATCTGGTAGAAATCTGCTCTTGCAGTACAATATCATCTATTACTGTCAGATTGTTTTGACAACAGACTGCAACTAATACCCCCGAGTTCCCCCCGTAATCTGACTCATCCCCAGTCGTCTCCCCTTTCTGCGCCGGCTAAGCAGGCTATATTCACTATATTCACACTCACCCTAGTGTCTTTGCTCTAAGATCGCGCGCGTACGCCAGTCGCCAAACAACTCTTCACGGACTGTAGCAAAATCGTGAACAGTATTACTTTTTGATCTAAAAAAATCCCCCAAAATATCAAAATCGTACATTCCATACCAATAAGAAATCCTTCGCTATCCCCGCCAAACACCCCTGGTACAGGAGCCCATGTAATGGGCTGCTGCCAACCGGCTAAGTACAACGAACGTTTACGTTTGTTATATTGCATATATATCTAATTGTAGCTTGATTTATGAAAAGGTACCTTAATTCTCAATTTCGGGGTTTTGGCTTTTTGCCGTTCAAAAACTCTCCAAATTGGTGATATAAAAACATCATGTCAACTTTTTTTTTCTTTCTCCTTCTTCTTCCTTTTTTTCTATCTTTCTGGTCGGTGATTTACAGGCGAATCGGACTTATCCTTGTCATCTTTGAGCAGAGTTTTTGTGAAACAAAGTGTTGAGATATTTTCATTGAGTACGTTGTTAAATTCGGGTAGATATAAGACTGAGTTAACATCAGACTCGTTTCTTATGTATATGGACCTGGCTCAGCTGTTTAGAATAACGTAAATATCCGATTTAGCACCCAGTGGTGGTACGGGTAAGTGGTGCTCAATTAATTTTTGGAACTCAAGGGAGACAGCTCGCTTATTTCTGTTTTAATTTGACCTAAACATCTTTTAGTAAGAAAGAAAATGAAAAACAACAGGAACTGACAGTAACAAAGTCTATGGCCAATAGCTGGCCACTTAACTTTCAGGACAGGAGCGCTTATTGGTCTAGGCATTCATGCGCAATATGGACGGTTATTGGAACAGGCCCGTAGGGAGGTGGGTGCGATGGGTGCGTGCACACACCCCCCCCCCCCCCCCCACGGGCTGTGGATGTCCACCTATAGTGGACCGACGGTTCAAAAGAAAGTGAAATAGTAGTGCTTGTGCTCTAATTCGATAACTGGACAGGTGTAGTTTGAAAATGAAGTCTGAATCAAAACAATCGCCGCTTTGAACGTGTTTACGTATCGTCTTCATCGACAAAGACAACATCAAGCGAGTCATTTTCTTCATCTAAATATTCACTCCTTTGCCTTAAATGTGTCTTTAATCGACGGTCTGCAATATGTATTCTGCAATATGTATTCTTTCATCGATATTTTCTTTAACTGAACAGTTCCCGAAATATTCATGTTTTTACGTTCGCTTTTGGCTGCCTGGTTGCACGAAATGCAGTCTTAGACAACCTAATATTTCAAAATTTCACGGGGGGGGCATGCCCCCGGACCCCCCTAGTAGCTCGCGCCTTCGACGCTCGTACGATCCAAACTTTTCATCTCTAACGCACCCCCCATTCAAAATCCTGTCTACGGGCCTGTGGAAACATGGGTGTTTGTTGGAATAGGGATGTTTATTGTTAAATAAATAAACGGATTCAACAGGGGAGGGAGCTTATGAGAAAGATGGTGCTTAATATTGAAAGGAGGGCGCTAAATCTTAAGTCATTACTTTACAAGGCAATTTTCTCTACATTTCTGGATTTTCAGTTTTTAAGCGAAAAATAACTGTGCTTTATTTACCCTCCTAATTTTCGTCGCAGTAAGACTCTCTTGCGGTCGAAAACAATTCAAATGGTGTGTCAACAAAATGTATTGCAATGGACAAATATGGGCAGCTAACCTGAAAATTAAAGTCGCTGACATACAGAGTTCAAAGACAATAAAATTCACAGAGTTCACAGACTAAACTTCTTTTTTACTTTCACTACGCTGTGACATACTTCAAACAAGTAACAGCTAATTTCACTGAACGACACACCCAGGGGGTATTGGGTTATGCTAAAACAATTAGACAGCTCGCTCTCGGTTTCTATCAACTTTGATAGTTGGCTCGGGGCTTCGCCCCTCACTACCAGCGATAGAAACCTTGAGCTTACCGTCTAATTGTTAATTAGTGACTAGGAGGTACGAATGAGGCTAAATGTTTAGACCCCAAAAGTCCAGTTTGACCCAAAAAAAGTTCAATGGCACAGAATTTAACAGAAAAATGTACCTTTTTTCTCCGCATAAGAAAAATAAAGTAAAAAAAAACCATCAAGATAGTTCGAGATAGTCTTGCGTCCACCTTTAATTTATCCGGAATAAACGTCTCCTTGACATTTGCCGGTAGTTTTAGGTTGTAAATGAAATTGTTACAGTTGATTGACATTATATTGAGAACGCTAGGGTACACCTTTTATCAACTCTAAAAAAGTTCCTGCCAAAAAATTGTTCTACCCAAAAAAATCCGGCGGAAAATTTTGAACCCCCAAAAGGCCTTCGCACCACCCCGTCACTAATATACTTGGGGTACCCCCAACCCGGGACGCCACTAGCTCTGGCGGATGATTACATATATGCGCACCCATACGGCTGGGTATTTTTCTCCATGACAATTTCATGCAATTTAGCAGCCCTAATTTATTATCTGTAAACAGGGAATGAGAAAACCCTAGTCAGGTAAGTTGCAGACAATATTCACGTGACTCCGGTCACGCAATTGTCAGCCAACGTATCGACGATTTGACATTTATTTACATTCCGATTACATAATTGGCCGCGGTTCAGTTTCATACCATCAAAGTATAACCAACAAACAACAGCGAAGTAAGGTTGATTAATATCATCTTTTAAATTATTTATTGTGTGTTTCCTTCACATCACAGCGTCAAAATGAAACCTTCACACACCAGATCAATCCGAATACTTCAGTTTGGAAATTTGCATTATGCTAATTTGACGGTTTAGAGCGTCGCAAACTTTCGCTTTTGCCAGCGCGTGCCTTGATTGCCCAGATTTTTTATTTCATATTATGAAAGTACTAAGGCCAAACTGTATCACGATGGTAATTTGGATTTCATATCGGACATACCAAGATGCGTTTTTTACCTTTGAAATTAAGCAATTTTTCCCTTCTCATAAAGTGCTTGAAATGTCGTTACTTTAAAGATCCCTGCAACCTTCCAAATCGCTACTAAACCAAAACATTTCCAATTGCTAGAAAGTAGAAGAGGTATGCTATTACGAAAAATCAATCTTGTTTTCTGATAATGCGAAATGTTTGAATACAAGCGTACTGAACTTGGCCAATTTCAGTGTGACTTTTGCATAATTAATTAGGCAAAACCCGTATTTTCGTTTTTCTCGATTTTCTCGAAAAGTATAAATTTCCAGAAACTTTAAGTATTATTTTCGAAGATAGTTCCCCATAAGTGTCATTCAGGCCAATTATCAGGATTTTCGATTTTCCCAGCCTGGCCAGCGATTCTCCATATTTCCAGTCAGGGCCTCTTAAGGACATCAGTAAAGTAATGTTTATTTGTTTATAATAAGTAGTTTTGTTAAGCGCTGTTGGTTTTTTAGTAGAAACGGCACTATATAAATAAAGATTATTATTATTATTATTATTATTGTGGGAGGGAAGTGTGGTGGGTAAAAATAACACTGATGCGAAAATTTGAATGGCATTATTGGAATGCAGTATGAATTCATTATGACGCACCTCAGGAAATACGGCATACTTCCCTAAACCACGTTTGCGAGATGGAGGCTTTCGGCTATCTATTTAAAAACAGGCTTAAATAAATAAAGTAATTACAATGAATACATTTTTAAGCGCTTCACTCTCCCAGGGTATTGTTTACTAAAGTCACGCACTGTTGAAATAAAGTGGCTAAATTATAAAATAGCCAGGCGCCAAAGATTGCAAACGCATTGACATCCCGTCACGCGCAATTTTTACAGACTACCTTTTATATTCTCACTTTAAAATACATGACTTATATAGTACTTACTGTACTGATAAATTTCGCGAAATCGACAGATCCGTATTTCGCGCGGCTTATGGTTTTACGAAACTATTTTCGCGTTTTTTTGTTACATCGCGAAAACCGCGAAAATTAATACGAAAATATAAAATCAATTCCGTGACGCCCCGCGTGACGAGCCATTCTTCTTTCATCACGCACGAGGACGGGCGTTCACCTTTTCGTTGTCACAACAAGCGCGAATCTGGATAAGGGAAATTTTGGCTGTTTATCAGTCCAGAGAGCTTGCTACACAGGTTATCAGTTATCGTAACATTTCTATAATAAGCCCCTTCCTCACCCCATACCCCCTCGAAAATAAGCCGGAAGAGGATATACGTTGTGTTACTAAAGTTGACTCTCGATAACTCGAACCTTCAAGAGAAATTGAAAAACGTTCGAGTTATCGGGAGTTCGAGTTATCGAGGGTAAAATGAGTAAGAAAAATGACCTGAACAGGAATCGAAGAAGGTTCAAGTTAGCGGGAGTTCGAGTTATCGAGGGTAAAATTAGTACGGGAAGGGAAAACGAAATTACTAACTGACCCGGGCTAACTGAGTCATAATAGCGGCAGGTGTTGTCTGATATAGAAAACTTTGTAAAAATCTGAAAGGGCCAACGGACATTATACAAAGGTACCGGATCCTGGTGGATCTAATGAGCAAATTTAAAGAATGAATACGGTACGGTACGGTTGGGATAAGTGTGAATATATTTTTTTCCTCCTTCCTCTAGACCTACTGCAGTTTCAGACCACTTTATTTCCGACAATCATTCACCCACCGATCTCCGACACCGACATAGATCTTATCCCATTAGAACTCATACATTCATCTCGTGGCGCTATTCTTTGTTTTCATCTGACGTCATCAAAATTCTAAAATCTAAACTGTTAATCCTACAAAGCTATTGGTAGTTTTCATCAACATTACAAAAACTGTTTTGCTTGCATGAATAACATCAGAAAATTAACAGGTAAAAGAACTGGCAGAAAGAAACGTTTTGTCCAAATTATAGCTTTGTAGCGTTTTTCATAACCGAGTTATTGCCAAACTAATTTTCAGAACATTACAGTATTTAGTATGCCGCCGCCATGTTTGTGTCCTTCAGAGGGGCACAAATATGGCCGCCATAAAATTGCATAAGAAGTAGAGTATATTCTACCGAGCCCTTGCACAGATGACAGATGACAAACCCTTGACAGATGGCGAACCAGACACAAGCAATCGTATGGCGGCCTAAATGGTTACATTGGAAAGAAAGTCAACTCGACCACCGACTCCCGCCACCGCGGCACCAAACATCGCACACGCCACTACTTGGTAGATGGCTACGTCGAAAGCAGCAAGGCGGTCTACGGATTTTAGGGATGTCATTTTTAACGAGTGAATGCTTAGCATGAACGAAGTTATAGCGTATAGCGGACAAATTTCACTCGCTCGATCCCTCGCTCGATCCCTCGGTCGATGGCCACAAGTTGTAAACAATAATGTATGCGTACTTATTTTTATGCATGATCAGTAAACAAAATGGCGTCTGGCGCGGATCTCTTCTATTTTTCAACACGGTATTTTCACTCCTACAATTACAATATTAGACACCTTTTTGGAGTTCGAAATTGAAAGAAATAACCCTAAATAATACTCGACCGCCCAAAGAGGAGACATTTAGAATATTAAAAGTGAGTCACGTTTGAAGTTCTTCGATCGATTCAAGCTCTGATGAAGACTCAAGCTGTCGAAACTTTTAAAAACCAAGCTGCGGAACTTCAAGACTTAGGAAAACACTTAAGTATGTTAAATGTTGTATCTTCTTTATACCAAGTGTATGAATAAAATCTAATTTATCTGAATCATTCTATATTTTCTTTTGTACCACTATGGAATTCTATGATATTTTCTTTTGTTTGCGTCTGAACTATAAAAAACCCTTCAATGGTTTTTTTCCAGCGTATATATTTAAAGCGAACTGATATTAGTACCTGTGTTTCTCATACTTGCGGGAAAAAAAAAAAAAAAAAAAAAAACCTGCCTCCACCGGGATTCGATCTCGCGACCTTCGATACGCAGATTCCTTTTATTGACTCACGGGGGACACCCACGGGAGCGACAGAGGCCCTGTACTTTTGCTCCGCTGAACGAATGAACGACTATCGCGGGCTCAAAATGAGATTCACCGTGGACACCGAGTTGCTGTTGTTTTGAGCTGGAAGTGGCTTGATTTACTCACCAAAGGACTGGTTTCAGTGGCTATGTTCATCTTTTCTATTCATGCATCTATTTAGACGCTCGACAGTGTTTTTTGGCTCACCCCCCCATATTTCCTTGGCGCTGGCGAATGGACTCGCATCGTTTGTTGAGTTATTTTTTTTATTTAAATACCTCTTAGCTAGTCAGCGCGATGGACGATGTTATCATAATGCATGTATGTTATTTTAGTTGCATGAATGGTTGAAATATTAAATTGTAAAATATTATTATCGGAACGACTGTGCGAGGAAGCGTTGCATGACGCTAAGATTTACCTGTCATTTTCATGTTTTTTTAATAGGAGAGCAAACCCATTTTCAAGAATTACAAACTTCATAGATAACTGAAGTATTTTTCTTTCCAAGAGTTTCGTGTATGACAGAACTGAAGACGAATGAATGTTTACATATACAATTAATTTTATATTGTGCGTGCGAAGCACAGACTACACAAACAAGATCAGAATGTTTTTAGGCTCGATTACCAGCCGCTGTTCGGGAAAATGAGCCCACGCTCAACCCCGAGCCTAAATGTTTTGAAATGATTGAAATATTTTATTTCACGAACAGCAACATGCTTTAAAATAAAACTCAAACCAGTTCGAACATATTGGCCGAATATTTAAACGACGTCTAAAAAGTTAGTTAATGAGGTCTATAAATCAACTTATAAGCAGGTCAGTCTAAGTCGCCTAAATGTTTTTTTTAGTCTGTGTTTATATACACCTTCTAAACAGGGTTAACGTTTACTGTACGGTTTTGAGCTTAAATATATATACATTTAGGTTGGCCAGTCAGTTTAAAATCGTATTAGGCCATGGTTTTGTTAAACCCTGTGTTAAACCTTGTTTTTAAAAATATTCGGCCCATAAAGTTGGCGATTATCGCCCGGGGATTATCGAATATCAGTGATTAAAGACTTTTCGTTTGAGTTTCCCTCCCGACCAACACTGATTTGGACGTGAATACGAAAATACACCGGCTTGCGTGAATGCCGCGCGGAATCTTATTGTTCTGTTTCGAGGATAAATCGTTTCATCAAAATCCCTATTCGAGTCAGACTCAAAACTCGAAACTCGATTCTCAAAAACATCGAGGACGAGACTGTCAACTTACATTTACCAGGTACTACTGCATATTTCATTGTTAATTAATTTCTTTACCTTTCCATTCACGAGTTGGCACATAGTGCCTTTGATTTACTTTCTATTGCGGGTACATCAACTGTTTTCCCCAACCATATCTGCGAAAACATCGTAAACACGAATGGAAAACCATGCATGCAGTGTGCGAGCATACCAATAACAAAATCGGTCGACTCAAGCAACTGGGGTACAACGTCGAGGAAATGGGAGTGTGAAGAAGAATGACCCCCAGGTATAGCCGAGTTCGTGTCTAGTCTGCAGCTAACATCACCCTCAACCCGCGAGATGTTTTTTGGAGGAAGAACGAACGCTATAATTAAACTCTACCACAAAGTAAATAGAGAAGAACAAATCGATTAAATGGTAATGGTATTTATATAGCGCATTTTCTAAAGTATGCATGATGACGTCACCGCCCTGTACCCATGGCGAAACAAAATTTGTCCATGAGAGTTACCCGAATTTCATCGATCATCTTCGACATACCTATATTTCGCGGTAGCTGGCTTGATCAAGTAAAACGTTTCTTCCCCCTTATGATCCCTACCACCCGGTGTTATCGTATAGGTAGGGAAACAAATTAACCTAGCCTTCCCCTGTGCCGCACCTGTGTCGAGCAAGAATTCGTCAAAACCCATGCATGCAACAAAGAAGCCACCACTGTTCTCACAGCCCCGCTAACGGGAACGTGTTGTTCACCTGAACTAGTCAAAGAAGTAGAGAAGGTCAAGAAGGGCTAAGTTGTGAAGTTCAATAAACAACGCGCCATTTATACGACAACGTGAATGAAGCAAGCAAGACAACGAGCTTCGTTTAATACCAAATATGGAGTCTGACGCAATGAGGCGTGCAACGAAGCGTGACTTATCGTAACATTTTCCTTCTCGTACAAAAAAAGAAAAGAATGGAAAGCTGTAACAATTTTTTTTACGAACGAAACAGTGTTCAAAATCTTGAAAAATCTTTTATGCTTAAAACAGCGACTAAACAAGTCACAAATGTAACAATGTCTCTGACAATCAATGAGACTAATAAAATCAATGTCAGTCTAAGTCTTGACAAAGTCCTGGTATCTCGCAGGCGGGTTCACAATCCTTGTCCTGGTCCTAAGGGCCTTTGGAGAGGCTGCTGCCATATTTGACTTCTTGTCCGAAGTAGTGATCTGAGGCTCGACGGAAGATGACAGTGAAGGTTGCTCTGAATCTATGGTTTCCGGACGAGTAGGAATCTCTTGTTCAGAAGACTGCGGCGTTGGAGTCTCTCTGTTCCTACGTACCGTTTCAGGTCGGGGCAGGGTCGCTGGCTTCAAACTCTGTCTGTTTCTGCGCAACGTTTCCTTGGACGTTTTCACCAGATAAGATCGGTCGGTAACTTTCTTCAGGCACGTTCCACTCTTCCACGGTTGGTTCCGTTCCAGAGGGGCGACTCTTACTTCCTGTCCGATTTCTATATCTGGCAGTGTCTTTTCTGTGCGATCGTGATAGTACATAGCAGTTTGTTTCTTCTGTTTGATCTTCTCATCAACTCCCTCTATGACCTTGGGATGGAGAAGGCTAGTGGCGGTTAGCAGAAGTGTCCTGGTTCTGCGGGACATCAGTCTCATGGGTGGGGCTGGAATTCTGACCTTCTGTAGGGGTATTTCGGTAATCAAGGAGAGCCAGCCATGGGTCTTTGTCATCCTTGAATGCTTTCTTGAACAAATTCTTGATAAATTTAACTGCGGACTCAGCTTTGCCATTTGATTTTGTGGATCGAGGAGAGGATGTGACATGCTTGAATTCCCAGTCAGTGACAAACTGTGTGAATTTTTGGCTTACGATTTGCGTAATCCGTAATCCGGGATGCCATGACGGCTGAACTGCTCCTTTAAGAACTGGATCACAGAGCTGGATGTGGTGTCTGGCAACTCGCTGACTTCAATGAAATCGGAATAGTAGTCCACAAGAACAATGTAATTCTTGCTGTGAAGACTGAAGAGGTCGGCTGCCACTTTACTCCAAGGTCGGTCTGGGATCTCATGTGTCTGCAAAGGCTGGGATTGCTCGCTTGGAATTCTGCACAAATCTGGCAATTGCTGACAGTTTCTTTAATTTGGCTGCTCATGCCGGGCCAAAAGACAACATATTTGGCTTTCCTCAGACAAGATTCTATGCCTAAGTGACTGGAGTGGATTCTTGACAGAACCTCTTCTTGCATCAGCTTAGGAATAATAACTCTGTGATTATTGAAGAGCACTCCATTGTGTACGGAAATCTCATCTCGATAGCACCAGTACTCTCTGATAGGAATAGGAACTTGAGCTCTTAGCTCTGGCCATCCTGTGATGACTGTTGTTATCAGAGTCAGCAGGACCGGGTCTTGGGCTGTACAAGTCTGCAGCTGGGCTAATCGTTCAGGTGACAGTTTTATAGCATCAAAGGGGTTCATACTCTCCACTTCTGTTGCGAATATCTGAAATTCATCCAGTTTCTGTGCTTCTTCCCCTGATTTACTGTTGCTCTGGAAAGGTAGTCTGCTATGAACATTAGCCTTCCTAGCAGTCTTAGCAGCATCCTTTGAAGTCGACAAGGGGCTGAGTGGATGGGCTTCTTGAAAATGGCATGTAGTGGTTTGTGGTCTGATTCCACATAGATTTTCTCCTGTCTGGCCAGGTATTGATCAAATCGCTGACAACCGAAGACAATCGCAAGACATTCTTTTTCTATTTGTGCATAGTTCCTTTCTGTGCGTGACAGTGTGCGTGACGCAAACGCGACTCATGTGACCATTTTGGAGTAGTGTAGCCCCAAGGCCATACTCGCTAGCATCGCACTGCAGGGTAACTCCAGCTTGAGGGTCATAAAACGTTAATACTGGATGGTTTATCACTAACTGCTTGATGTAAGTGAAGGCTGCTTCATGCATGTTGAGGTGACCACAGGTATTGTGCTTCTTTGGCAGTGAGTTCTCGTAATGGCTGAGCTACCTCGCGGCAAAAACTTTGATAGATAGTTCACAAAACCTAGAAGGCTTGACAGTTCCTTCTTGTAGGTCTAGGCATCACTTCCACAGCTTTCACTTTGTCTGGGTCAGGTTTTAGCCCTTGGTTAGTGATCACATGGCCCACGAACTTCACTTTTGTCTTTCCGAGATTGATCTTGGACTTGTTCAGCTTCAGGTTAGTTTCTCTTGCTCTCTGGAGGAGTCTGACTAGGTTTTCATCATGGTCTCTCGCAGCTTCTTCTTGACTGTCATGACTGGGACATCATCTCGCAAGACCACTGCTCCTGGGAGATCATCTAATTTCTCGTGAAGCTTGCATTCGAACTCTTCAGGCGCAAGGCTAACTCCGAAAGATATCCACAGATAACGGTCCTGAAGGGCGGTTTTCATACTGCTCTCTTGGTCCAGGCCAATTTGATAAAAATCGTCCTTTGCATCAAGAGTGGAGAACACCTTCGCTTTTGCTAGTCGGGCCAAGACTTCTTCCAATGTGGGCATTTGGTACTTTGGGCGTTTCAAGTTTGGTTCAGATCTCTTGGATCTAAATTACACGGATTCTTATCTTGCCAGGCTTGGCGACAATGACCATGCTGTTGATCCATTCTGTAGGATCGGTGACTTTCTTTCTGCCTCTCTTCTCTAGGTCCAACAACTTTTCTTTCACTTCTTCTCGGAATGCAACAGGTACACGTCTGGGTGAATGTTGGACTGGTTTCACTTTGTCGTCTGCCACAAATGTGGAGTTGCCTATGTGGCCCAATCCCTCAAAAACATATTTGTGGCTAGTCAGAATGGCATCTGTGGTGAGAGGAGGTTTGACTGCACGTTCCACATTGTGTACGACTTGCGGAGGGTTCAGATTGAACTCCAACAGACCCATCAACTCGCAGGATTCGGCTGACAAGAGGGGCTTGTTTGGGCTATCCACTACTTGAAATTTGAGGGTGTGGCAGTTGCTTCCGTGTTCTGCGGTTTAAACAGGTTTCTCCAAGAGGTCGCATGATTGAGCCATCATACATATTGAGCTTAACTGAGCTCTGGTCCAGTGTAGGTGTTCCATTCTGTAAGATGATTGAGAGATCGCGATGACTGATGACGTTACATGAGGCTCCCGTGTACGTGTCCAGCTGACAAATCATGGATGTCTTGTAGTCTGTGTTAGCCTGCGTAGCTGGCGTTCTTGTTGGCGCGCGAAGGCAAAATTCCGGCGTAAGCGGCGAAAAAATGCGGAAGGTTAACTCTGTGAGAACTTGCTTGCCTTTGCCTGCTAGAGTAGACACTGTTTCTACTGTGAGCACTGAAAGATCTGAATCAGAGTCATCTTCATATTCGTCTTCATCCTCGATAGTATTTACTGGATTCTGCGGTCTTGCGTTACAGACTGAACATGGAGGAACGAAGGAATCGCAGAATTTATCCGTTTGTTGGCATCGGAACTCCTAAAAGGTCTATCTTTTAAATGTGTAAGACGAGCGAAATACCGTCCTGAAAATAGAAACAATCCGCCATTTTTTTGCCCAAATATTTGCGCCCGCAATATTAGGTAATGTTGTGACTCCCAGGCCTTATGCACTGGTCAACGGAATTACCAAGAAAAGTTTACTATAAACTAACAAATTTCCCCAAACCATCCCGAAAGCTCAGGAATACACATTGTATTCCTGAGCTAAAAAGAGGAGGTCATGGCTAACTGGAAGCAGTTGGTTAAAGACAATGGAAAAAGACATAGCAGAGGACTGTAAAACTATATTGGCCCTAGAACCGAACTGCCTTTGATGAACCAGGACAAAAGAAGGAAATAACCAAAATATGGATCCCAACACGACAACTCACAAAGTCAATGCTGAAAATGGTGTTGCGCAGTTGGAGCAAAGTCAACACTGTCAGATCAGTACCTGGAAAACGTCACGTGCTCCAAACTGTACGCCGTACGTAGGCTAAAATATCTAATAACTGACTCGTCCCCAGTTTCTCTTATAAGAAAATTCGGTTAGATCCCCCATTCCCATTATCCCTTTCGTCTATAAGAGACGACTGGGGTCAAGTCAGGTATAATAAGATCTAATCCCGGCGTATCACATCGAAACGTTCGGAAATCGAACTAAATCGAACTTAATCGAACTAAATCGAACGATTGAGTTCGATTTAGTTCGGTCATCGAACGAAATCGAACTCACAAAAAAATTGTCAATCGAACAAAATCGAACGTTCGATTAGTTCGGTCATCGAACGAAATCGAACTCGCACAAAAAAATTGCGAATCGAACAAAATAGAACATTCGGTTTTGAGCTCTTGATTATAAATACATAATAGATTCAGGCTCCATCTGCCCTTTGGGTCATTTACAGAACTGAGTTGCCTGTCACAGTGTGCTAATGAGACCCGGCATGACCATAAAATAAATAAATATAAAAAACAAAAAAAAGTCGAACAAAATCGAACCATGACATTCGATTTTGTTCGATTTTGTTCGGAAATCGAAACTCACAAAAAAATATGTGTTCGATTTCGTTCGATGACCGAACAAAATCGAATTTAATCGTTCGATTTAGTTCGATTGAGTTCGATTAAGTTCGATTAAAATTTCGTTCGATTTCGTTCGATGTGATACGCCGGGGATCTAATATAATAAGTCTACTAAGAGGATAACAATAAGTTCTTTCCAGAAATCTAGACTTTAAAACTGAGTGTTGCATTGCGTGCGGCCAGGGACTAAGATGACTATAAATGGTCTGCTAAACAGGTCTATCGCGTGATATTTATACTCGAGTAAGATAAAATAATAAACACATATTAAAACTAGATGCCATATATGTTCGGTTGATCTGGTTTTCGTCGTTAATTATGACTGCCCGACACCTCACTTGTCTCAAAGAACACGACCATGACAGACGGTTAATCTTACGGTCGCCCCGTGATAATTATAATACCGGAAGGGCATGGCGTGAATTTCAAAACTGTATGATCACGCTTTCGTTTCTTATTGGCTATGACGGGTATATTTCGTTGCTAAGCATCGTTTTCCATGCTTCCAGAAAAAAATATTTCATGTAAGAGTCTTGGCAGTCTTTAAAAGCCTTATTGAGCACGTTTCACGGCAAGAGAGATGTATATGATATATTTTGGGTTAGTGGCGTTGTTATCTGCCTGTGGCTTGCGGTCTGTAGGTAAGTACTGAAAGCTACTGTAATATCGATGAAGTTAGAATACTAGTGAACCGGCTTCTGAAATCAAATGTCATGCGAGGGTGTTCCTCCAGTTTCAAACGATTAAACTGCAGTTGAGCACCAAATAAGTCATTTACGATAAAACGTTTGGAATGTGAGTGATTACCTCGTTTAAATTGTATATGTGAATGAATTGAAGAGGTTATCTTGGTGAATTGTGTCCGGGGGCACACATACATAAACTATACAGATATTTACAGCTGCCGGGTTTTGGTCATTTCACATTCATTGTTGACTGTTCACAACATCTCTATCAGTTTTCTCGGATGATCACTGTACGCGCAAAAACCAAGAAACGCGAGCGCGGAGCCAGCCCGCTCCACGATCTGAGAAAATAGATAGGCCGGATAGATAGGCTGTGAGCAGCTCTAGCTCTGTCTGATATTGGCTAAATTAAATGTTGTGGCAATATTTGCGAGGTCACTTTTACATTGAAAGGAATTAGCACTTCCCCAGTTTTAATTATGTGGGATGGGTGTAAGAAAAAAATATTTGAGGTCTGAGAGGTGACGCGTACGTCCCAACGAGCCATCCATCAATATGGAGAACACTGATAATGAACTTTGATATGAAAAACGCGCGAGAGCTTACTCTCATCGATAAAGACTCGTAGATAGTGTTTTGCGCGCTTGACTCTGGAATTTTAGTAAAATGACGCTTTTGTTTCTGTGGTGAAAACAAGTAGAGTAGTGTTTGGAGAATTTATTATTGTTCATCATTGTTTCGTGAAAACCAGACAGGCGACAAGTGATTGCATGATTTACTCATAATCTTATTACAGGTATCAGGTAATCACGATCATTACCAAATTAGCAGCACTGTTGAAATTCTCTTTTACTATTTTTTGCATGACAATTTTTTTTCAGTTTGACTGTTTGACTGCGTGTTGATTGTTTTTTTCTTTTTTTGACTTCTGCACAAATTCTGATGAGATCTGAATGCAACTATTTCCGCGACGATTTTATTAATAGCAGATATTAAAACTGCTGTAGGATTTCTTTGACTGTCAGACACTTTTTACAGTGCAAAATGCTATAAATGTTTGGAATTTCCTGCTTTAGTAACCCTTGACTTAGTTGACTGTATTTTGACTGGAGCAACTGAGTCATTATATAGTTTTGTCACATTAGCAACATCTCCATTCCGTTCTGCCTGTAGAAGTCCTGAAAAAAGAATATTTTCCTGTTAAGAAATGTGAACGTATGTCCGCTTTCTGCAGTGCCTAGTGTTTTATTCTAACTGCAATAGAAAGAAATTCACACAATGAAAACATCCAATTTAATCGGCGAGTGGTGAATGTAAATGTCACTGTTATCGCTATCTTTATGATTGAAGAATTAGCTGAGAATTAGCTGAGAATGAGAATTGTTCTACGGTATGCTAATTGTTTTAAACATTAAAAGAGTAAAAGCACTTCACAGAATAAGGAGAGGGAGGATGACGTTGGGTAACGCATTCGGAGAAATTCTACTGCCCCCATTATTACTGATCGCGTGCAGACAACTGTAAGTCGATCAGTACTGATACTCGATGAAACTCGAACACTGGTTCAATTGTACAAGTCCAAAGGTCCAAGTAGTCAGCTTACTGATAACGATTCCTTTATGCACAAATGTGTCAGTTTGAAGTTGTTCTTAAACTACCTAAATAATATTTTGGAAGCAATTTTAAAACTACATGTAATATTATGTCAAAAGGAGAAGACGTACTTTCCGGCAGTACTTATAGCGCAGCAGAACTATAAGGCTTTTTTTATTCACTCCTGATTCAAACCAGAAACGGGTTTCTGGGCAAACTTATGTTGATAGCCTGTCCAGCTGTGCCTGCTTTATGGCTACACTGCATGAAACGGAATAGCCATGCATCGCGGTTGGGTCGAGACGGTCGGAGAAACAATACGAAATTAAAAGATAAAATATTTCCACACAAACAGCACACAATTCCGGAGTCTCTTGAGTCTAAAAAATAACATATTAAACACAAACTTTTTTTTCATTCATATGCTTGATCGCACCATAGCTATGTACAAGTTTAAATATATTTCAGAACATGTGATGTTCGCTGGAGAATTAAAAATGATGTGTTCTTAATCGTTCCTTTAATCATGTTTGACGCATTTTAAAATCAAAGTACTCTATCGATCAGCCCTTTGGCTGCCACAATTTACTTTTAACCGGCTAATCACGTGCTTGAAAAGACAACTGGCCGGACCTTGTAACATCAGATGATGCACGGTGGCGACCGCGGATATATTTGGATTGACGCAGTTGTGAGTAAATCAGGAGTTATCAAAGTAACATAATGTTTTTCTTTTGTCTGAGAGTTTAAGAGGGACTTAAAGGTGAATATATTGCTATGTATTTCACATACGTTGCAGCACTATTTCTCGATTACCTCTTCTAGGTTTCAGGCAATCTAAAAATGCTATCATAGGTTTGCAGTCTTCAAAGGCCTCATAAACGTTTCAGGATTTTTTGATGATTTTTGGAAAGTTTATAAAAAAGGCGAGAAGGAGTGTGAGATTAGTGGTTTTGAAATAAATATGGAAAGATGATCATTTGACGAAGATGAACACCAGTCTCGTCAATTTTAAGGTCTCCATAAGACATAACGCCCTGTGTCAGCCCCTATTTGGCATCACAACCCGAGAGAGCCTTCTAGTCCAACACACTGGATAAAAACTCCCCTAATATTTTGGTAATATAAAGGAAAAAAATTGTTCTGAATTGTTTTTTTGGAACAAAGTATGTTTACTCACCTCCGAAAATCCGAAGGGATTTAGTAGCATAAAGGAGCTCATATCGGAGATATTTCCGGCTTCGTAGGAGTCCAAACACTTTTAGCTAACGTTGATGCCACGAAAGAGCGTTTGGCACTAAAAATGGTTAGCTGATTAAAATCCCATGTCACGAACTCCTAATCGATTGGTCTCAGGGTGGGTAAATTAAACGTTCAAGCCTGATTTTTTTTTCAGGCTTGCTTCTCGCAACTGCTTCAATTGCGTACATAGCTGTGATGGTCTTTCATGTATTAAATAAAATAAATAATTATATATACGAGATGAAAAGTCTAAACATTTTGGAATATTATCCTTAAAGCTGCCAAAAGATGGAAGAGGACAGGCGTACCTCAGAGGAAAGATTGTTCCACAATTGCATGTGTTGGTGTCGATGCCTTTCTGCCTGAACGATCGAACGAGCGAAGACAAAATCATGATCTCTCACTAACAAAAGCAGGACAGAGATTACACAAATAGGGAGGGGCTAACTTAGAGACCATTTGAGCTATCCGCTTCCCGTACATCCGGGTTACCACCCCTTCCTCTTGATTCCTCAGTGGTCTCCGCCTCTGTGATTTTTCTATTTTCGGAATATTATGCAATGTTTCAAAATTTGTCCCGATTTCTCCACACTTTGGGAATTCCACTACCCGCCCTCCCTTTACCAGCCTCCCGCAGACGTCCCGCCGCCTTAACTCCCGGATTCACGTGGAGTCAATGTCTTATTATAAAATCATTGCACTGAATACTTTTTTTCTCTCGATAGAATGTAACCCAAGTTTCACGAAGACACCCGGCAGTAATAATAAGTTCTACGTAGATGAAGGTAAAAATTCCTTAACGTTGACTTGGGACTACAACTCGGATGGTGAAACTGTTACCTGGGTGGATTTAATGTATAAGAAAAGTAGTGGTGCTGATGATCAACTAATTGCCAGGAAAATGGCCGGCCAGCACCTCCAGGTCTCACCAACCAGTGGTTACACTGGCAGAGTGACTTCGACGGTTAGTCCCTCAGTTTCGTTCTCAGCGGACTTCACATTATGGTACATTAAAAAAAGCGACAGGAGGACGTTTGAATGTAAAGTATATTTTACATCTGTGGCTAACCCTTGGATAACGAACCCCCTTGATCTCATTGTGGTTGGTAAGTCTTTACATCAGCATAATCAGTACATTAGTAAAAAAAGAAGTATTCTCCTTCAATAACTGATGGGCATCATGTTCTCCTCTGAATGTTAGTTAAAGGGGCTACGTCACGGTTGGCGCATCTTGAAAAAATTGGCCAATTTTTGCAAGTTCGCCATTCACAATCCGTCTTAATCTTCTCCATGCTCAACCATCCTTGTTCCTGTTTGGTTTCTTATTACCTCTTTGGTGTTTTTCTACCTTAGTAAGCTATTATTTTGAGGCTTTCTTTAGTTTGAAGGTGATTAAATTGCACTTCACAAAAAATGACTTAAAATATCGTGACATAGCTCCTTTAACTAGCCTGCGTGCAGACGACTCCTATTTCCTTGCTTAAGCAAGGAAATAGGAGTCGTCTGCACGCAGGCTACCTTTAACATGCTTTAAGATTAAACAAAAAAACATATTTTAACTATATACTTGGCTTTCAATCCTATATTCTGCTTGTGGGGCAGAAAGTGTCCGCGCTGATGTTAAACTTATCTTACTTAAAATGCATGCAAGCAATAATGGCCAAATTATATCGGGGAAGATGTGTCAATTGTCAGGTCACGGCATTCATGTTTTTACCCAAATTTGGTGTTTTTCAGCTTACTCAGTTTTCAGTTTTAATTATATTTTCTTCTAAAATCTTTGCAGTTTTTGCATTGTTATATATTGTTTTCGATTTTTTGATTTTTTTTTGCAATGTATGCCGTCATTTCAAATGGCGTGATATGACATCATAATTAACTCGTGACTGTTACTAAAATAAACATTTTTGGATACCTTACCGAAATTTCGAATTTTCAGATATAATTCTTCGTTGTAGTTATAATTTTTCCAATGTTTTTAAGCAAAATTACATTTTAACATCCCAATATTGATTTGGAATAATTTTGTATCTTTTTTGGCTTTTTTCTGACGACTTGAGAAAATTGTGAAATCCAAGATGGCGGATTTAATGATGTAATTTGACGTCATAACCAACAAATGACAATCTTATTTTGTAGAGCAACCTTGTACCGTCGTGTGGGTATGACTTTGAATGTGCGTCCGAGGGTTAAGAGAATGATTCCCCATACATGTGTCTCTTCCAATGATAATTTTTTTTGAAATCTCTTTTAAATTTCCGGTCAAGGAAATAAAAATAAATTTCACAGCATGGCGCAAAACTATTAATATATTTAAAAATATATATCCTAATTATAGGAGAATCCTTCTCTTAGATCATCCTCTCTTGAAAATTTAAAAATAACTATACAATTATTGTAATGCACAGTCACAAATTTACTAACTACAACCAGAGGTCTATAACTAGAGGTTTCCATCTCTGGTATTGGGTCTTGGCCCATCAGATTCGCAGTTAGGCTATTTTTAGACATTTTTCGCGCGAAACCAGCAGCCAATCACGTTGAACCATTTTTAATATGCGAGCGCTACGCAAAGGCAGAAACTTTGCCGGCCAAGGAAAAGCGAAAAGCGTCACAGCAGAATGTAATAATTGTTTAAATACTTCACTAAATTTAGGTCAAACTTCGGTATACTTTTTGTAAAACTATAAATCGACTGAGTGATTTTTCAGTTCAATCTAAATGAAGCATGATTTGTATGAATTCGGCGGCAAAACTTGGTGCGGTGTCCAGTTGGCAAGTTGAATGAAAAGAAAGCAAGACAAAGTTTTCTCCGCGGATTAATCTTCGCTCAATCTCTCCAAAGTTTCGTATATTCTGGAAAATTGTGCAGATGGTTTAGCTTAACATGGGAAGATTCGAAATAATTGTGGAGCTGAACATTATATTCATTTTACAAGTTGAACGGACAGCTATACGCAGCCGAAGGTTTCACTTGTTTATACGGCGGGCAAAACTTGCGCGACTACAGAATTAACGAACTGAGCTTGAAATCAAGTTCATTGAAGTAAAAGAACAAAGGAAACCCTCAATATCTACATGGATGGAAATAAAGAGAATTTCACTGTGAAGTGATCTTTGAATGATTGACTGTCACGAACGCTTGACGAACTGCCGTAAGCTTAAGTTAAGCTTATGAGCTTATAAGCTTAACTGATCCATGGATATTTATTGTGCTGATTTTAAAACTTAATTCAGCTGGAATTGACAAGCCTCGTCGAAATACAAGGTAACAATACTTAATAGACTAAGCTTAAACTTGTGTTGTAAACAGGTTTTCATTCTTTGGACGAATTAATTGTGTCCGCGGTCTTCCCGTAAATTAATTTCAGGCTGCCTTTAGTGCTCTTTCAGTCGCATTAGTAGTACATTTTACAGGCATTTCCATTAAATATTTCGTTCCAAACTTCGTGCATTATTTAGTAGAATTAATTTTTTGTTTGATTTAGAAGGGCCAAGGCTTTTTACTTAGTGATTTTAGCCATCTTCTCAATCGACGAACAAACCGTCTTGAACAAAAATTGTCGAGCTAGCGCGTTCACTGACCATATTTGTCAGGCATGGTGCGTGATTGGCTGCTGGTTTCGCGCGAAAAATGTCTAAAAATAGCCTAACTGAGAATCTGATGGGCCGCGCGCAATGCTTGATGGAAACCTCTAGTTATAGACCTCTGCTACAACTGGATGTGTATTATTTAAGTTTGACTGTGATATCTCATCGTTCATTAACAGTTAAACCAAAGATCACAATCAAAACAACAGTACCAGTCATTTTAACCGAAGGAGACACGAGAACTTTGTTATGTGTTGCCAGTGGTACCCCCAAGCCATTGATTACATGGATTAGAGACAATACAAAGGTTCAGCAAGATCCAAACAACTCTAACTACATAATAACATCAGCTAACAAGAACCACGCAGGGACGTACAGATGTGAAGCTGTAGTGACTGCTCCAGGACTGGGTCCATACAGGACAAATTACACAGTTGCCGTAACAGTGAGATGTAAGTACTTAGATGGACACAATTTATCTGGGGTTTTAAATAGTATTTTGCATTGGTCATGTCTAGTTTGGTAAGTTTTAAAGTTACAAAATATCTCTTGTTTCATGGTTAGTAATCTTGAGTGCCTTATAAAGCTACGTCACAGAGGGCGCATCTTGAAAAATTTAGCCTAATTTTTTGAAGTTCGAAATGATTCTTCTCAATCTTCTCCAATCCAAACCATCCTTGTTTCGTTCGGCTTAGTGTTCATAACCTCTTTGATGTTTTTCCGTACCTCAGGTAGGTATTATTGTGAAGTTCTATTTGAAGACGTTTGTATGACTGGGGTATACGCCATACAAACGTCTCTAAATTTTCCAGTTTTCAACTTCCAGTTTCTCGACTCAGGTAGAACCTAACCTAACGAAACTTCGTACGATTACCAAACAATAGGTGGTCTTTCAGGTGCTAGTACTAATTTGCCGCTCAGTTTAATTTTAATCATTTGAATTTGCGGTGGCCATTTTGGAGAAGGGTCTATTGGCTCGTGCTTGACAAATCCGGCACACTCCCGCTTCGAGGATTCTCCGATGTCGTTAAAGGGGCACTGTCACGGGTATTTTGCTGATTTTTGGTCAACCGCAATTAGTTCGGTTTAGCGATTTTTCCCAGAAACAATGGCAGAGATTGAAAAGGTCTGCCCGACTTTTTCAATTGAGATCAAAAGTTCCTGCATGGTTAACTCATGACAGCAATCCTTTTATAGCTTCAGTACACTAGTATAGTGATTTTAACAAAACTGTACCATTATTTTTAGGTATCCATTGACGTAAATATGTCTTTTGGATTTTGACTTTTTGATGTGATGTTCATGATAGTGCCCCTTTAATCACTCGTATGACTCCAGACCGAATTGGAAGTCCACTCAGTCCTATTACCATTGTAAATTATTCACAGTTATCATTCACTTAGGCAGCAGCTCTAAAAAACTAGAAATGAATAATAAATTGATCCTCAGGTCTCCTTTGCACCTTCATGTTCAACAGGTTTCGCTTTTATGTTTTGAAACATTTATTTTTATTTGTTTTGTTTGTTCAGACAAGCCCCAACACAAACTTAACAGTTTGATACGCAATGAAACCGTAGATTTAGGACGTGACGCAATATTTTATTGTCGGACAGAAGCATTCCCCATTGGTATTCAGTATAGCTGGTTTAAGGGCGACATCCAGATTGCCAATTCTGGAGATTACATCATTGATAATTTTGGAAATGGCGAGAGCAGACTGACAGTCAAACAAGCTAAAAGGAGCAGCGCTGGTCGATACTCCTGCTATGGAAGGAATGAGGTCGGAAATGGAGATAAGAAATCTGTTTTCCTAACTGTCAATTGTAAGTTGCGTTCTATGTCTTACATAAAGTACAGCTGTATCGAGAAAGGCTGTCGGAAAAAAGCGCACGCGACAACCCCGAGAGGTATTGTGGGTAGTTTTAAGTTAACGGTTCCTTGACTTCAGCATTTCAGGGAAATCTGAGAAAATGGCACGAGACTCCATAGACGTTTGTTTGCAGTGCTAAAAGAAAGCAACAAAAGTATGTTCGACAGCTACAGTGTCAGGAACGTACCTTGCTGATCATATCCAAGATTACCTTTCGGGATTGTCTCGTGCGCTTTTTTCCGACAACCTTTCTCGAAATAGCTATATACATTGTAGGTTCTTCGTTGGTGGTTTGTAATGACTATCACTGTATGCATGTCCCGTGGGAGGGGGGGTGGGGTGTGCTCCCTATAATGAGTATACGGGGAGGCTCCGCCCGAAAAGGGTAGCTTTTTCAGGCTGGAGGTGTACAAAAGGGTAAGGATTTCACGAGTTGAAGTATAGAAAAGGGTAGGGAAAACTGTCATTTAGGTGTTTAAAAGGGCCTTTCAAAATATCTCGAACAGACGCTCCTAACGGCTGATTCATCCAATATTTTAAGGGGCTACTCAAGCGAAAACCTTAGTAAAAGTCGTAAAAGGGATGCAGTGTTTCAACTGTAGGTATGTGAGAGGGGTACTATTTTCTATGGAAGGTATGTGAAAGGGTTACCTTTTCTGTCAAAATGGTATATAAAAGGGTAAGGGTATGGACCTCGGGACGGAGCCTCCCCGTATAAAACTTTGTTGAGTACCCCCCCCCCCCCCCCCCCCCAGATGCATGTACACTGTCCAGTGCAAAATTTAACATGTTTCCCATCAGGAGTAAGTCCTTGTGTTGTATTTTGGAGCAAGAAACTCGCTATTCATTAGAAAATTGCCAGACAAAATACTGTGGATTAGCATTGCTACAAGGAACTGTACATTTTTAAGCGGTAGGAATGACAGGAAGGAAATAGATCAGAGACGTCTGCATGCAGGCTATGGTTATTAGTCCCTTATAAATTGTAATAGATCCTACATGCCCGTCATTTTGGAAACGGGATATAGCTCCCTCTAAAATCCTTATATGAGAAAGTTAGACGTATTGAAGAAGCAGCTGCTATTGTACACATATGTCCTGCTTTCTGAATCATTGGAGAAATTATAAATTAAACCCGCTAATTTTTCTGATCCAGCTTAGCCTGTTCCAGGCTCTCGGATAGTGGGGACGAAGCGAAAAAGCGAACGGCCGCGCGAAGGTAGTGTGGGTTTTCGTTTCGTCCCCTCTATCCGAGAGCCTGGAACATTCTAGATCCAGCTTAATACATCATTTGCCTCTGTTTGAAAACGAAACCTCCTAATGCGAGTGAAATTCATATTCAAACCCCGGGTCAAACGTAATTATAATAAGTCGGTTTTGCATCAGGAATTTTTTTTAAACTATTAATTATAAGGAGGGGCAACTAATTTTTAAGGAGGTGGTAATGCATGTCAAGGAATCTTTGAAATCCACAGTACAGGGAACCCATAATAAATACTTTAAACTCCTCACTGTAGATCCCTGTCCCGGATCCATGTAGTCCATGCCTGTCGTCTGCATGTCACTGGCTTCCTTTCTTGTTTGTGTTTCAGATGCTCCTCAGCAAATCACTGTGACACCGGATCCAGCAGTTGTCAGAGTTAACCAGAATATAACACTGACATGCAAGGCCGATGCTCTTCCAATACCTCGATACTCGTGGAAATTTAACGGAACTCTTCTGAGTAATGCTGTGCTAAACAATTTAACGTTAACAAATGCACAAGTAGAAGATGCTGGGAACTATACTTGCATGGCAGAAAACTTTTATGGCAGGAAAGAAACAACGAGAATGGTCAATGTAGAATGTGAGTGAGTTTATCGTCATTGTGTGATAGAGTAAATCAGGTGTGGTATATTGTACACAGTTAATCCAGTTTATTACTGTTAATCACGGTTCTGTATAATACTGATTTTGTGCCCATTCTAACTAACGGTTTTCTCCCTTTATCCAATAATGGCAATGCATCTGTTTCTAGGTAATCTCACCATGAAACCAGCTGTAAAATAATTATATACATTTCATTCATTGTAAACCACAAAACGCCCCTCCCAACGTTATGGGGAATTTTAGATGGAAGCCACAAAGGTAAGCAGTCTTCCGTCCGTCCGTCCGTCCATTCATCCATCCATCCATCCATCTAGTCGGTCGGTCGGTCGGTCGGTAAGTCCGGGTAGGATTTTACGGAAACTGTACTTCAGGGCCCGGTTGTTCAAAGGATGGATAACGCTATCCACCGGATAAATCACTATCCAACGGATAGCGTAGTTTGTTTTGTTAACACTTATCCACTGGATAGCGATTTATCCGTTGGGTAGCATTATCCACCCTTTGAACAACCAGGCCCAGGACTGTTTGCAATATTTTTTCTTCATCAAGGCATCAATGAAAGGCGCAACAATTCAGAACGGCGTAACCATTCATGGCATTTGTATTTTATCAGATCAGCCAGTTGTTAAAGCATTCACAACCGGGACTCCTGAGAATACCGTAGTACAAGGAACAACTGTGACACTTACATGCAGTGCAAATGGTTATCCTGCTCCAACATACACCATCAAACGAGGGAATGAAATAGTGAATAGTACTGAAGGGAAGTTTGTGATCCCCAATATACAGCTTAGTGAAGAGGATTATACATACAGCTGTGAGCCAAACAACACGGTAGGAAGTGGACCAGTAGAACAATTGAAGATCACAGTACAAGGTGGGCACTAAAGTCATTTGTCGAGACTTGCTTTGCTGAAAGGCTAAAAACTGACATTTCAGCTGTTAACTGACAATACATTTTCGGAAACGATTCAAAACAGTTCGTTTTCGTTTGGACATCGAAAACGGAGGTTTTCGAATCACTTTCAATCACTTTTTGAAGTGCAAACGAAGATGTTTTCAACTGGAGAATGTTTCGTCCATTCCCCAGTACTCCCAGTTTTTAACCATTGAACAGAAACAGAAACGCAAGATTTTTGTATGCCTACAAAATTAGTTAGATGGCCGAGATCTCCAAAACAGAGAGGCCTTGTGTGAAAATATTTGAAGGGTAATAAACCCAAATAGCGTCCAATTTGTTTAAAAATAGGCATGGATATTTGTTCTTGGACATTATCTTTTCTTGAATCTCACATTTTTCTTCGAGTTTCTGTTTGCTTCTTGGAACAGATAATGTCCGCAGACAAATAACTGTGCATAAAATGTATATGAAGATTATTGTCCAGTATTGTTTATGTGGTCGCCGGTGTAGCAAGACCTTTTTGAAGAAAAAAATAAATTGTTCACTTAAAATGATTTGCGCGTCAATTTATGTCCCGGCCTGTATTCTGTTCTTTTGTGTGTATCAGCCTTCGCTGATTATTTGATAAAGGGGCAATTAAATCATTGACTTGTACATGTAATATCAAGAGGAAATTATTTAGTTACTTAATAATAATAATAGTTTTTTTTAACAGTTCCTCCATCAATTTATGGTCAAACACTGCCAACAACTAAACAAGCAAAAAGAGAAAATACGCGTTTGAACTACTTGTGTAAAGCTCAGGCCAAACCTGCTGCAAACATCACGTGGATGTTGAATGGACATGATCTGACAGACAACCCACCTTTCGATATATCTTTGTCATCATCACAAGCTCATAAGCTTTGGAGTACCGAGTCATCCCTTACCGTCAATAAACTAACCTGGAGGCAAAGTGGTACCTTTACCTGTCTTGCTGTTAACGATGCTGGTAAAACAAGACAAACAACAGAACTTGACGTAGAGTGTAAGTATATATATCTATGTTTAGAACGCCACAGTTCATTCTAAGAGAAACAGTGATCCAGTGCAAGGCTAGTGCATTGGCAGACTACGATGCACATTTTAGTTTAGTTTAGTTTATTAATTTGCCACACAAAAATAGAAAAAATTACAATAATAATAGGAAAAGAAATTAACTAATACAGGAGGTGGCGAGGAGGCCTATGAAGAAACCTTAAGGCTTATAATATTAGGCCCCCTCGTTACATTACTTGTTAAGACATTACGTTGGAAACATGGAATGAGCTCTACGTAGCCCTACGTGATGTATAGTGGTATTGCCCAAAGGAACGCGCGTTAAAGCTAAAGTTCCCGGAAATCCTAGTTTAACCTAAACATTTTCTTATCAGAATCCATCACTCTTTGTATTGGTAAAAGTAAACAAAAAGGCGTTGTATAGAATTAGTTTTAATAATCTCTACTTTTTTGCTATCAGATCGACCAGTTGTTCAGTTTTCTGCTGATCATCCTATAAACCTCACCCTGGAAGAAGGGGCAAATGCGACCTTCACTTGTAAAACAATCGGCAATCCACCCACAGTGAGTCATAAGTGGCAGTTCAATGGAGTCGACATACCAGGGAAAGGTTGCGGCAATGGATGCCCAACAACAATTCTAACAAAGCTTAAAGTTAATCAGTCAGATACGGGATGGTATTCTTGTACTGGAACAAATAGCATAGGAGAAGGACCTCCTGCTAGAGCACATTTATTAGTGAAGTGTAAGTATTCAGGTGTCAATAGGGTACTGTTCAACGGTATAGACGAAACATCATCACACTTATTTAAAGTCCTATTTAATGCATTTTATGTACCTTGGTTTGCCCACAATTAACTTTTGAATGAGCCCAGAAGCTGAGCTGTTTAAATCTCACACGTACAGCAAAACAAAAAATACAACTTCTTCGCTTTCCTTGTACATGTAGTCTTTATATGCAGAAAGAGAGAGAGAGAGAGCTAAACAATATTAATGTGTTGTTTTTACAAGTAATGTGGCATTAAAGGATTGTGAATCTGTCGCAAACGTATCACTTACATGGCAGCAAATTTAGTATTCAAGTCAAGCTGCTGATTTAAATATAACCGATAGCTGTTATAGCCAATAATTATATACGGCATTTATCATATTATCTGCAGATCAACTTTGGTGTTGCAATAATGTATGAAATTCGTGACATGGCTGTATTTCATGATTGTCAAATACATTTTACATTTTTTCATAGATCACCCAACAATTACGTACTTCCCTCACAATGTGTCCACAGTCAATGAAACAAACAATGTTTCCATGGTGTGCCGTGCAGAAAGCGTGCCAGAGCCTACTATCACCTGGATAAAGACAGGCATGACTAATGAGATTCTTGCATATGGTGAACAGTTTCAAATAGTTAATACAAGCAGCCATGATGATGGTGCATACACTTGTATTGCAAGCAATTATCTTGGGAAGGATTCAAGGGAAGTCATTCTAAACGTCCAAAGTAAGTGTTTAGTTGATTTGTAATAAAATAACAACAAACCACACTCCTCAATGGCAAAATTGTTCATAGCTTGAAATATGTACGCCTCTATCAGTACCCCTCGACCCAAACCCAGGACAAGAGAAACGACGAGGGCGCTAAGGGCGTTACATTCTACTTTATGAAAATGTTTTTATCTTCAAGCAATTATAAGCCCTCCATCCATCTCCGCCTCCCTCATTAGAAAGAGGAATTAAATATATGACAATTTAAAATTTGGGTATTAAACTTTTCCTTTCCATTGAAACATCAAGTATCGTGGGCAAACCATTGTCACAGTTTGTCTCCGAGGGATGAATGAACTATTGAAAGTTTTAACATCCCAGGGTGGCGGCATCCATCCTCCGTGTATATCCGAAGGTTAGAGTTCTCGAGTTGCAACATAACTAAGGAAAAGGCTATTCCTATTGTACGTTGTGTATATACCAAGGAATCAGGATACATGTTCGGCTAGAAGCGTGAAGACTCATTCTAAAATGACAACTTCGTGGGGCTCCCGACTGCGAGTGTCATTCTCACTTCATTATTTTTACCCCTTTCACTGTACAATGTTTAAAGTGTTAAACTTATATGTGTGCAAAATGTCGGAAAATGAGAACTGAGAAGTCAAACCTCAACTAACCGTAGAATCTTTAGCCGCTGTCAGTCGTAATTACAACTGCCGTCAACTATAAAATGGTTTGGAAGTGCATTTCACAGTATGCGACGAGCGCGACTGTTAATGACACTTTACCGAGCAATTTTCAACTGTTCAGTGGACGTTTGAACTCCTAAGGATCATTTAAAATTGTGAAAACCTCTTTATTTTCTTATTTATTAAGACTTTTTTAATAAACTGTGAGAATATTTTGTTATAGCACCTCCAATTATTCTGACGTCCACCACCGCTGCCACCCAAATACCAGGCGCGGAAGGCGAACAAGTAGACTTAACTTGTATTGTACGTGGCAAGCCACCACCATCTCTGTCATGGAAAAGACAACTTAATGGACATGATCTGAACAACTCATTAAATGATGACAAAGTTAAGAGCATCACTAATGAGAAGGATACCAGTGTTATGAAAGTGACTGTTAGTAGAGTTGGTGAGAAGTTCCTCTGTGTGGCTGCAAACATTCTAGGAAGTGATAATCAAGAATATACTATACGAAATATAGGTGAGTGGAAATTAGAATAATGATTGCTGGTCTTCAGGCTCAACATGGTTTGCTTTAACACGAAATTGTAATGTCTTCTCTATTGTTTTGAATTTCTATAAAATATACTAGTTAGCAGCTTCTGCTACACTTTGCAATACTGCGGGCTACAATTGACACAAACGAGAAGAGGTATTTTTCATTCACTGGAAGATAATTTCACATTTCAACATCATGTATGTTTTAGATGAAAATTCCAAAACCTCTTCTTGGGCTGGTTTAATTTCGCACACTCATCGCACAAGGACAGCTGGGTAGGACACCATTACCATGGTTACATAGGGAAAATCACCCGCTCTTAGAACCAACCAGATTGCAAGATTTGCAGGATACTGTCCGCTCGTTCTGCCAGAAAAAAAAGATACATCAGCTTATATTTATGAACTTGATCTTTTTTTATAAATACATTTCTATATAAACTTATTTCTATAAAAGCAAACATCCTTATTTTTTGTTGAGTGATTCATAAAACTACATAGAACAATGCGTTTCTATTGGTTTATAATAATCACAGTCATATAGACCAAGTTGGGCTTAATTTTTTTTTTGCCGTAACAGTGTAAATGGTTCAATATATCATTTTGTTGACAGGTGTCCCAGATGCTCCAATTGATGTTAAGCTGGTGGTATTCAAAGTAGATGGCGCTAAAACCGTGAGTGTAAATGTCAGCTGGACTCCTGGTTACAGTGGAGGATATGACCAAGTGTTTACAATCCATTATCGTGTAAAAGGAAGTGGCACAGAATTTCTGGAACAACCTGTTGGGCATCCTGGCAATAATATGCACACCATACAAGGATTGTACCCTGAAACAGAATATGAATTCCTTGTTCAAGCTTCTAATAAAGCTGGCAAAAGTAAAGCGTTAGCCTCGAAACAAGTCATGACACCAGGTAGTTAAAATCACAATTGAAGTTTTAATTTTAATTTTAATTTACTATAGTAATAAATGTAAAGATGGTAAACGTTAATTAATTTTTATTTATGTTCATTATAATTAATACTTGTTTTGATACATTTGTGTTTTAGTGTCTTCAATTCCACCTGATAGAGGAACCGGTATGTTTCAAACTAAATAGTCTAAATACAGCTTATAATTTCAGAAAATTGTAGTAAATGATTAATCAAAGATGTTTTTTTTTATAGAAACAAGTATCCTATTACCTCGTAATATCAGGGAATTGACCTTTTCGCCTAATAACCATTCACATGGCTTAAAAGGGCAAAACACCTCCACTATGAATCTCCTACCTTTGGTCAATTGCTGGGTATATCTGAGAAATATTGTTGGTATATCTTGTGATGAACTTGCATCTCATCCGGAGAAAAACAACTCCTTATTGCTTTATGCATGCTTCTCAAGCTAGAGATAATTGCCGGCTTATATACGACCCAAAGGAATTGAGTGAGCCTGCATGTGGGCTAGTTCAAACATTTGTTATTGAATTGCACCCCTGTCAACGTGTTGTTGTTGTTGTTGTTGTTTTTGGTGGTTGTAGCTGTTGTTGTTGTCGGTTGTTGGTTGTTGTTGTTTTTGTTTTTGTTGTTTGATGACTCACCGGATTCAAGGGGTGCTTCATGCTTAGATAATTATGTTCTTACATTGTAGATTGTTGACGTTTTTGTCGGTTTATTTCATCTCTTAGTTAAAGCAAAGAGAATGTCAGATGACGCCACAGTAATACTGGTCACATGGACAATAACAGATCAAGTAGTAACAACTCTCAGTCTTGAGATCCAGGAGGGAGTGGTCGTGAGATCCAGGAGGGAGGGGGAGGGTCAGTGGAAGCCTGTCAAAGGAGCTGAACGTCTTGATAGATCTACAACAGAGTTTAAAGTGACTGATCTTAACGCTGATGAGAAATACAGGTTTAGAATGGATATACGACGACCAGGGGAGAAAAATCCTTTTTATGTGTTGAGTGAAATAGGTAAGTCCCATCACGTGTTTAGTTGAAAAGCATAATAAGTTTTCAAAAGTGGTCATCATCTTACATCTTATTCAGAGTGGGCTTTTTTTGCACATGACCGGGGGGGATTCTGCCCCTCCCCTCCCTTCGTTACTCCAAGAGTGTTACAGCTACGACAACGAAACTTGGACGGTATATAGTGCGTCCAAAAGTGTTTCTTTTGACGTATGCAGCACGAGATGAAGACGTCTATGACGCAGAAATTACGTCATGATTTCCAAACAGTCGCCATCTTGGATCCGCCATCTTGGATTTCTTGATTTTTCCAAAAAAGTCAGAGAACCACCAAAAATAATTCCATTAATTTGGAAAAACGTGCCTGTCAATATGGTTACCATGGTAACAGCAAGTTACCATAAGAATGCAAGATTTTGGAAGGATTTCATCTTAAAAAGCGAAAATCTCATGGCCGCCATCTTGGATCCGCCATCTAGGATTTTTCAATTGTTCACAAATGTCAGAAAATCACCAAATTTGAATTCAAAACATCGAAAACAATATAAGGATGCAAAAATTGCAACGATTTTGGAGGAAACTATTCGTAGAAAGCGGAAATCTCATGAAAACTGAAAATTAAGCTGAAAAAACACTAAATTTGGGTAAAACGACCTATATCTCGAAAATTATTCAAGCTGTGAAAATAACACTTATGTGGTGTGTAAAACATCCAAACATGTTTATTTTAGTGATAATCTCGAATCAATTATGATATCATATTAAAATATAAGGATATAAAACTGTAAAGATTTTATAAGAGACCTTTCGTAAAAATCTCATTAAAACTGCAAATTAGGCTGAAAACCACCAAAACATACAAAACTTGGTTGTCATGGAAACGTCAAGTCACGTGATCAAATAATTGACAGCAAAATGTTTTCAGATAATTTTTAGGGAAAGTCAAACTTTGGCTATAATTGCTTGAATGCTCTTTAAGCACAATAAATTTGAAATCAGCACGAGCACTTTCTACCCCCCCCCCCCTTCCCTCCCAGGAAGAATTTAAGACACTGTCAAGCGGACTAGTAAACTTTCTATGAAAGCTGAGTGACTACTGTGACGGAACTTGTTAAACTCTGTGTAAAGACAATCAAGAGTGTTTGCATTGTAATACATGTATGGGATGTATGAAGGTGCGTTTTGTTATATCTTTACAGTTCTGTTTAGTACAGTGGAACCCCGCCTTACGACCACCTCGTTAATACGACCACTTTCTTTTGTCCCGAACTGAAGTTCTCTCAGTCATTTTCTTATTTAAGAACCCCTTTAATACGACCACTCCGTTAATGCGACCAGATTTTGCTGGCCCGTTGGTGGTCGGATTAACGGGGTTCCACTGTATGTATAATTGCACATTGAGTTTGGTCATTTTTTTTACAGTACCAGATGGTCCTATCCCAGAAGAGAAAGGTGTTAGCGAACCCCTTCAAAACTGGATGATTGCTGTCATTGCCGGTGTTTCTGGTTTATTTCTGGTTGTCACTCTTGTTATATGTCTTTGCTGCTTTAAGCGTCGTCGCAAGAAGAAGGATAATGAAGGTAAGGAAATGCCCACAGCTTATTAATTCAGCCTACTTCAGGCACCTTGTTTTATAATACAGAATGAATGTTGCCTCTATTTTGATTGGTTACAAAAATGAATTTAAGTTTATGTCTCTACAAGCCTAGGAGGCTTACCAGGCCGGCGCGAGGACGAAGGAGTATTGCTTCCTTCCTGGATGGGATGCTAGGTAACTCTCCAGCATTTGTCAGGTAGCCCTTGCCTTGGTAGCCCTTGCCACTTGGATCTTCAGCTTATGGAACACAACGGGTCCAGCTCAATGAGATCAACATCTGATTTCTCCTTACAATAACGATATACATTTTCAAGCAGACCGCTGACGAAAGAAAAACAATCCTCAACTTAGAAATACTGTCTTGATATATATGTTTCAACGACTAAATTCTCACTCTTGTCGTAATGGTAATCAGTAACTTAGTAACAGTAACAGTCACAGTCACAGTCACAGTCACAGTCACAGTCACAGTCACAGTCACAGTCACAGTCACAGTCACAGTCTCAGTCTCAGTCTCAGTCTCAGTCTCAGTCTCAGTCTCAGTCTCAGTCTCAGTCTCAGTCTCAGTCTCAGTCTCAGTCTCAGTCACAGTCACAGTCACAGTCACAGTCTCAGTCTCAGTCTCAGTCTCAGTCTCAGTCTCAGTCTCAGTCTCAGTCTCAGTCTCAGTCTCAGTCTCAGTCACAGTCACAGTCACAGTCACAGTCACAGTCACAGTCACAGTCACAGTCACAGTCACAGTCACAGTCACAGTCACAGTCACAGTCACAGTCACAGTCACAGTCACAGTCACAGTCACAGTCTCAGTCTCAGTCTCAGTCTCAGTCTCAGTCTCAGTCTCAGTATCAGTCTCAGTCTCAGTCTCAGTCTCAGTCTCAGTCTCAGTCTCAGTCTCAGTCTCAGTCACAGTCACAGTCACAGTCACAGTCACAGTCACAGTCTCAGTCTCAGTCTCAGTCACAGTCACAGTCACAGGCACAGTCACAGTCACAGTCACAGTCACAGTAACAGAGTTGGCCCACTCCCTTCTGATCGTAATCTATCAAGTAGAAATATCTCCAGCAGTTTGCCAACGTGTCCAAATCCTGGGTGATTCTTTGGTGTTTTTTCTATCTGAGAAAAATATCATTTGAAGTTTCTTCCAATTCGAAAGTAATTTTATAGTTTGCAAGAGGAAAAAGTACCAAATATATCGTGACATGCAAATGTATATAGCTCCTATGATTTGATGCTTGAGTTAATTTTTAATACTGATCCTTAACGTTTTGTTTTGTTTTGACTTCCTTTGTAGCTGACAATGCTAACATGCATGAAACTTCAAGGTAAATATTTATTTTTTTCTTATAATTCAATTTCAATCATCATGTCATAAATTCGTGAAAAATTATCCGGCTAATAACTGGAAACTCTGTTTCTTTTTTCAGCCAAATTATTAGGAGAAAAAGTCACGTAATCATGGTACCGGTTAAATGCTCAGTACACTTTCACTAGGAGGCATTACTGGATCAAATTTAAACCATTTGATATCATCATTTCAAGCTTCGTCGCGACCACTGCTATTATTTTATGCTCTATAAGATCATATTTCTTCCAGTTGTAGTTCTTACTTGCGGTAAAATCTAATCAAGCTGTTTTCCGTCTGATTTGTACGTTAATTGTATTATTTGTTGTCTTGGTAGATATGTGATAACTTTGGTTTCAGTTTACGACAGTAAGAAAATTGCTCAAATTATTTCTCCGTGTTTCTCTTTTATTTACTTTTTGATAGCTATGTAGTGGGTGGCCCAGAAGTCGCCCGCGCCATGGAAGGGCGTACCCACTATGGTAGAGAATCTGTTGAAGATGATCCATTCATTGTAGCTGCATCCATGCAGTCGTTGAACTCAGTTGATGGAAAAAAGAAGAAAACAGATCCCATTGTCAACTATGGATATATGTCAGAAGGTACAAAATGTGAAATGATTGCTCAGCCTTTTCTGTGTTTTTGTCGAGTTATCGCGTCACCCATTTTTGTTTCTGTCACAGAATAAGGAGGATAACTGGGGAGAGTAATAAAGTAGCTCATTAGGGTTAGGGCTAGGCAATGTGACTGATCGAAACAGAAGATCAAATTTAGCGATCGTTTTTCGAGAATTGTCTTCCTTGCAGACTATGCCATATATAATATAGCGAACGTTCCAAATGTTTCTCGTTTCTCTTATGTACTGTTACATGAACAGTATTTTTACCAGAAACAAAGCCAGGTAGTCCTATTAGTTGTAATAGCAGTTATTACAGACGGTCAGCGGTTTGACATGCAAACTAGGCGAAAGGGTCAATCTGTCGGTCAATCTGGCATTGTATTGGCCCATTCGCCTCATTTGTAGGCTCGAGTACCAGCCGCTCTTCGGGAAAATGAGCCAGAACGAAGACCGGACTTGAGAGAGCGGCGGAAATCGAGCCTAACTCGTTTGCATACTTTTTAAAAACAAAAGAATATTTGACTGCGGGCTCAACTGTAATAACAGCTATTGATTTGGGCCATTTTAACAATGTATTGACCCAACTACCTCGTTTGTATGTCTCTTTAAACGTTTTTGTACAGCGTAGAAGTAACAATCGAGTGGGAGTTCTGGAACACCATCGGTTTACATTATAATAATAGAATGAAGGTCAAGGCTCAGATTGCAAATTCATGGTTAAAAATATAACGTATAACATCGTGTTGTGCAATCATGTTTTTTTTTCGTTCAGATTCTGTCCAACAGCAACCAGAAATGCTACTCATTCCAGGTTCCCGTCTGTCAAGGAACGACTCCGGTATGGCTCAGGGCACTGGGGAGCTGGATGCGAACTCAGCTTACCCTGCTAGAGGACCACAAAGAGATTTCAAGACGTTTGGATCTTCTTTTGAACTTGTTGGAACTGTACAGCGCAAGTAAGATTAAGTCTTTAAATTACTTAATTAATAGTCAGCACAAGCTGGGCTTGATATGTCCTTAACGCTACTCGATGTTACTTCATTACTTTGACTTCGCACTTAAATGACTTTCGTGGAAGAACTAACTGAGTATGAGGGGAAAACCCTGCACCCCTCCAGGTAAATTGACGTTGGTTTTTAAGTTGTTATTGAGCCATGGACGGCAACCGGAAGGCGAATGTTCATGTTTTTGGCGCGCTTTCACTTCTACCAATGAGCTTTCATCTTAGCATTTACAACATGATGTTACGGAAAAAAAGTCGAAAATACGCACCAAAGAAGATAACGTTCAACTTCCGGTTGCCGTCCGTGGCTCAAAAACGTCTGTTCTTAAGCTCCCTATTAGCAAAACGATAACAAATGGAAGGATTACGGGGATTATCCTTGGCTAATTGTCAACTGACGAAAATCAAATCGTGTGATATTCGGGATTCGAGTAGAATTTGGGGAGAGCAATGTACATGTAAACACTCCAAGCGACAAGGTATCGCCATTTTAACGCCATCGTTATTACCAGTTTGGATAAAAAATACATCGAGTCACATCAGTCACTTACTCACACATTTCTTTTTCTCAACAGACACGAAGACTCCATCGAGAAGCCACTTTACGAAGCGGTGGACCAGCAGCAACATGATTTAGGACCAAGGGTGTCACCTGTATCTTTAGAGTCCAAAAGACACAAAAGCCCTGTTAAAGAGCCCCTTGATCCAACGGTACCTTATGCTATTCCACAAAAGAAAAATAAGTCCAAGAAACCTCGCCATGAGCCAGCAATTGGTAAGCGGTCGTTTTAAGACAACGCGGCACGTGGTATTATAATAAACGAAATGTCAATCGTCAGGCGCAATTCTTTATGCCAGATGTCCTTGTTGGATAAGGGTAACAATGACTCTGGAAACGAGATTGACAAAATGTCAAAACCATTCATTCTAAATAAGTAATCACTAAATGAATTTGAATTTTTAGATTTTAAATTATCTTGCCTTTTCTGAGTACCCTTTACCTCTGTTTCAAAACGATTCAAAATGCGAAACAAAATGAGTCTTACTCACAAGTTCATTCAAATGCAAATTCAAATCAAACTCGTTCTCATATGAAAGGTTTCGCTTTTGGACTCGTCTTGAAACAGAGGCAAAAGGCAACTCGGGAAAGGCCTATTGCTTTGGCTTAGATGCTTATAATCCGCTTTGTATCTTAAATGCAAATACTTCTTTTTCTCAGCCTTTTTTGAGTAGCTCATCACGCCATGGTGTTGCTGCTGTTTCTTTTACTTTACAGGGCCTCCCCCTCTGTATACCCCAGAGGACAGATTTCCTGAAGAGCTGGACGACTTAGATCTGGATGATCCGTCCAGTCTTCCACCGAGTGAGAGACCCCCAAACCAACAAGTACCTATGGCTATGTTGCCTAGCAACCGAGCATTACCTAATAATTACTGCGACGATCCACGTAAGTTTTTGTTTATATCAGTCTCTAGATGTTTTGTATTTGATCTCGAACTGTCCCTACTGTAGACCTAAGAAGTCTTGATGCCGTTCAGTCGTTTTGATTCTTTATTCCCCCAAAAGCAGTCAACGTTTGATTTTGTTTACCCAGGTTGCTATTACGTCCTTTATTCATATTTTAAAGTTCCCGGATAAACGCTAGATAGTCTCGTGGTGCAGAATAAAACACAACTCGTTCGCTCTATCACTGTGTTTATTTCGTCCCTACACAAGAACGTTCACCTTATAAAATCAATATATTGCCTGCAGACAGATGACGAGAACACAGAAAATCATCAACTATCGAGAGCTAACAGTGTAATAAATAATAAATAATAATATATTATATGTATGGTGATTATTAAATCATCAAGCGGAATAAATATTTTGAGCTTGGAAATCTGCCATCTCACCTTCGTCTATCCTCTTTGTGTCAAGTGGCACATAAGGCCTCATGTTTCCGTAATCAAGTGTTATTTTGAGGGGACGGGTGATTTTCCCGTCGCCCTAGCCCCAACTTGGAGGAAAAGGCGATCTTCTTCGTCAGGTATTTATCCCTTAACCAATCCTGCCAGGGACCAAAATCCCAGTCGGCATAGCTCTTAGGGTCATTTAGGCAAACACGCAAGCTTCACCATCACGACAAGATGTTAACCCAAGGCGACTCTGCCACCTTAGTCAACCATCATGCTCTTCTAAGACCTTCTAATGGCGATTTTTTTAAACATACAGATGATGAGCTGCCTGAACCTCCAGCATTCTTTTATATACCAGGAAAAAAAGAGCCAAAATATGATTCAGACGATGCTAAGATGCGTCATCAACCACCACCTCCAGGCCGGAAAAGAAAGGTACGTGCATAGTTTGAATTGTTGCATATAATGGCACGTAACTTATTTTGTTTTGTTTTGTTTCCTTTCCATTCCTTAGCCTTTCATCAATAGCCATGGTCAACTTGTGAGGCCCGACTCGCAAGATTCGGATGGTTTCCGGAGACCCAAAACTTTACGATCGCCACAAAACACGCTCACTCCAGAACGGGAAATGCCTTCAAACCAATGGCAGCCGTGGGGAACTGAGTCCGACAATAGAGGCATACCGTTACCTGATATAAATTATGTCAGTTATGTGGTCTGATGGAGGAGGAGACGCCATTAAAAGAGACATTTAGCTTTAAGAGGTCCGTTAGCGTAAAAATAAAAAGAGTACAAGCACTATCCAGCGTTTATGTTCTAGGCCACAGTTGAGACAATCCTTGACACCAAAATTTGCGATCGATCACTAAGTCGACCTATTTCATGTCGGACCGGTGCAACAATATGTATTTTAGTTTTCAAGGCACTGCTTTAAGTTTTTAATTATAGTTTCGATATGGTGATGTTATTTTGCTTCTAAGGAGATTTAGTAGATAGTTGGAGACTTTAAAAATACAAATTTCACAACTCCAACATTTCTGCTAGGCCGTAGCTCTACAAGAAAGTAATGCTCAATCGTTTGTATATACACTTCTGAGGGCCCGGTTGCATTAAGTGGGAATTTCTGCAACCATTCAGTGTGTTCCGAAGGATTTTCTTGGACGCAATTATGGATAAATCGGCCGAAGGTGGATTAAAGAGTTTAGTAAGGACGGTGCAAAAAATCCTCCATAACACAGGGAACAGTTGTATAGATTCCCACTGGATTTTAACCACACATATTAAAATTCCCAAGAATTAGGTGCTTGTGTATAGATGTTTTGATGTTTTCTGTTTATATCGTGACGTAATATGAAATAAATAAATAAATTTTCCAGCAATACGTACTTCAGCCGTCCTCCACATGAAAGTATCTCCCCTACTTTCAACTTTTTAAAACACCAATCGATCAGTTCACCATGGTCATATTTTGTAGATTGTCAAAAGCGCAGTATATGTCTTAAATGTTGTTAGAAATTATGTATAAATTTTTCTTTCATGTGAACGTTCGCTCTCAATTTCTCGCAGTCACACTGCGCTGCACTTTATAAGAAAATGAGAGAAGTCTAGGAACTAGACCCGACATAACTTTATGGAGGTTTCGTGTGTAAAATAAGTATGTATGTCTTATAACTACTCCTAAAAAAAATATTTTGTAAAGCATGCAAGAAGAATAAAAGTTAGGTTTGGTTTCATGAAGCTGGCAGTTTTTGTGGTTTGCAAAAAACATTTACGGTGAGTGACGAGTCGAAGGAAACACAGCACATTCTCGATAAAATAGACATTTTTAAGGTGGCCCACGATACGTTAGACCTTCTGGTCTTCGGCATTCTATTATCACTGTGATTACAGCTCACCCGATGATGCGGATAAGGGACTTTGAGTATAACCCTGTAAAGTATCAATAAATGAACAGAACCAGATGAGTATGACCTTATAATTCCTTGCCATGACAACGTCAAAAGACCTACCCTAGTCTTGACGTTTAATTTGAGGCTTATGACGTTAAAACCTCTCGGTAAAAACAGACATTTTTACAAATGGCGCACGAATATTTCGTAGAAGAAAGAGCTTTGTAAGCATCCACCATGTTGGAGTACAACTTCTGTCAACAACATGGTGGCAAAAAAATCAGGCTCCTGACAAAAGGACTAAATAAAAAACTGTCAATACCTGTTATGTTTTGCTATTGAAAGTCAGTATAAAAGTCGATTGGCAATAATAACAAAGTTCTTCATCATTCTTTTTACAAATGATATTACGATATCGATAAAAATATATAGTTAAAAATCTAAAATATATTGATTAGTGAAAAACCATTTGCCGTCGTCAATTTTAAAATATCTCAATAAAATGCTACAAAACTTGTAAATAATCCGCGCGTATCATCTGTAAAATCATCGAATATAAGGTGTATGTATTTTATTCTATAAATATTTCTGTATTTTTCAAAATTTCAAAATTAGCTTTTTTTGTTTTATTTACTCTGCATTATGCTTGCTGCCTCAAACGGCCAAAATTCTGCCCGCAAAATTGATCAAACCCTAATGATGAGTAACTAGGCCATTCGCCGTTGCTAGGCACTGTTCGCCATGCTTCCAGAAAACTGAACGTCATGATTGAGAGACTTGGCAGTCTTTGGAAGCGCCTTAATGGTAAGAGAGATGTACGTGATATATTTTGGGTTCGTGACGTTGTTATCTACCTATGAGTTCCGGTCTGTTGGTAAGTAAGTTTAATATCGGTGAAGAGATAAGACCAGATAAGCATGAAGCAGGGGCACCCAACGGATCGTTTCGGTGGAATATCTGTTCGAAAGGCCTATAATCGCCTCAGATATTCGGTTAGGGAAATGTCATCTTGAACTTTCTTAATATGGGAAAATTAATGCCTTTTGTTTTCGGAGATATAAAAATGTCGTTTTGGGTACAAAAACAGGTCAGCTGGGATTTTCGGAAAGGCAAAAGCAGCTCATAAATTCGGGTAATAAGATTTCAATCCCTAAAATGTCCTGAAGTCTGAAACTTCAGCTAACGTATCCGAACAGATACATTTTTCTTAGCGTTTAAAAATAAGCCATTAAACTGCACAAAAAGCACAATTATAACGTAAAAACGACGTTCCGACACCAACAGGAAAATTTTGTCGTTGGGTGCCCCTGATGAAGTCAGAATACTGAACCGGCTCGTGAAATTTGTCAACAGTAAATAAGTAATTTTCAGCCAAAGGTTTGGAAATTGCGCGATTGCCTCCACGCCGGGCTGGAAGGCATTCACAATCCGCCACCACAGCGCGGGACAAAATAACGTTTTCACTTTGTATCCAATTGGCCTCAAATTTTGCACCGTAATAGATCGCCTCATTACACAGGCATCTATGGTTACATCTGGCTGAATTGAATTTATCGGGTTGGCCGAGTTTAGTAAAATATTTAGTGGAGGCTACTGTTGAATGATTTTGCATTATTCAGTTGAACATTACTAAAACTAGAATCAAGGAATCGAAACCACTCTGGTGAAAGTAATAATAACTTTGAAACGGAATACTTCAGCCATTCTGACCGCAAAATGATATATATTTCATTCAAGTCCTGATTTTGCAAACTGAAAAATTCCTGAACCATAACCCGGAACAAAACGTCACCCTCCTTCCGTATTTTTCCTTTTCGTCCACGTCAGGTTTTCCTCCCCCTCCCCTCTAATCTAATGATCCGCCTCTAAAATGCCAGAGACGCGGCGGTCAAACCTGTTTCAATTGGAGACTCGGTGATGAATTTCAGCACGATTAAAAGCTGTTGGACTACAATCTTTTTTTCATCTCAGATTCACTAGATTCCCAGGCCAAAATATTGATTTCCCGAAGGCACGATTTTTTAAAGCTCTCGAGTTCCGCCATTTTTCCAAAATTCGCGGCCAAATTCAGAGACACTCCCGGAACAGCCCACGTTAGAATTGTCTCCACCCCCCGCCCCATAGCGATCCTTCTTTTCGATCTGTCAGACGCCATGTTGCAAGTTGCGTATTGGTTGATTTTTGGGTTTGGGTTCAACATTTCGTCTGTATTTACGCAAATTGTTTTTTTGCATTTCTTATTATTTTTTGTCATTTCTAATTCTCCTTATTTTTATGTTGTATCATTAATTTTTTTTTTTTGCTTTTGGTTATTCCTCTCGAACGTTTCTATTCTGCTGGCATAATTTTTGCTGCTTAAATGGCCAAAAACAATCCATTGTGCTCGAAATTCTGCCCGCACAATTTATCCAAGCTTAATTAATGATGAGTAAATAAGTAATTCGCCATTGCTAAGCACTGGTTTCCATGCTTCTAGAAAAAAGATAATTTCACGAAAAGGTGTTGGTAGTTTTTGGAAGCCGTATCAGCAAGAGTGATGTGCGTGATATATCTTGGGTTCGTGGCGTTATTAACTGCCTGTGAGTTCCGGTCTGTAGGTTAGTAATGTAAGACCGTTGACGAGCTATGCATGAAGTTATAACACAACTCTGGTGGGTGAAATTAATTGTCATGCGACTGTATTCCTCTGGTTTTCCAAAAAAAGGCGTTTCCTTACTTTGTAGGGACGCGCGTCGAATTAGGAATGAATTCCAAAACCAATTTTACGCAAAAACAATTTAAAGCGAATAGAAAAAGGTAATATCATTCATTATTATATGACAAACTGGTCCACGATGAAAAGGAGCATTCTGATTGGTTCCCTGGGCGGTCCGAATTTTGCAATATGGACCGCTCACGAACTCATTTCGCCAAATTATTTTATGAAACATTGAACAAAAGAAAACTGTTTTCTATTAAGTAGAAACATTTTTCCTCATGTCTGGCAGACAATTTTGGTTAAACTTTTCGCAACGTGGCCTGAAAAATGAAAGAATATGCTTAGCTTTGGCGCGCGCACGTTAGCCGAGAATGGTTGCATTAATTTCTCAGCAAATGTTTTAAAAACCATTATAATAAAAACTTTATTGAACTAGCTTGTTCGGTCAGTATTGGGAAATATTGGTCTCGTTCTTTTTTGCAAGTTTATGGACCTCGCCTTCGGCTCTGTCCAAAAAACTTTCAAAAAAAAGAACTCGACCAATATTTTCCCAATACGGGCCTCACGCTAGTTCAATAACATCTGTGTAGTGTATCAAAAGTGTCATCGTATCTTGCGCGGTACATGATCTCGTTCAATGCAGTTTACACAAACATGCGTCGTTTATGCGAGCAATTTTATCCCTAGCGCGTGCGTCTTTTAAAAGTATGGAACAAAAACGTTAGACTACAGTTTAGCATGAAATAGTTATTTTCACCCAAAAGTTTGGCATTTGAGTGAATTCCTCGTTTATAATTCACTTACATTACAAGCCTGATTGAAGATTTGGTTCGAAATAGAAGTTGTCGAACGATTTTTTTGAAACTTTCCCTGAATGTTCCCTACCAAGAAAAATACAATAAAAAAAGATAGGTTACCGTGCTCGCAAAAGAGATATGATGGACCAATGTTACTCCATTTATGCCTGTACTGGTACTAATCACGCGCGTAGTTATTTCATTGGTTCACGTAACATTTCGCGGTAGCTTGAAGCAAATTTTAAAGTAATACTTGAAAAAAACTTGATAAGTTCAAAGTCTCGACCATATGGAACAATATCTTTTTTTTCCTTCCGAAAATGTTTTTATTTTATTGTTTTAACTTAAATAGGATAATTTGAACATCAAAATTATGCAATAAAAAATATAGGTCACCTTGCTCGTTTACGAGAAAACGTTTATTTACCTCTCTGGCGAGCATAGCCACAAAGAAAAACCCGCCATGTTTTTAATGTTAATTATGCGCAGTAAGGATGCGCAGTGCAATACTGAGGAATCACCTTAAGCTATTAGTATGGTTCATTCGTCGTTCAATTCTAGGTGTGAGATGGGTACCAGAGTCTGAGATTGTGCAATTTAAAATATTCAGGTCCTCCACCTTTTCGGGGAATAATTGAGGCTAAAAGGGCTGCAACAGTTTTTTCAGTAAGATAGATTGTGCCAGTTGTGCTTATTCTTTTTGATGAAGACACTTCAATGCTAAAACGGTGCGTTAATGTTAGTACATCAGATAAATGTAGAACGTTCTGGGATCATTTATTATTAATGTAAACATTAAAATAAAATATCACAGAATCAGCACCTGTATAGACCTTAAATGGCGGCCGATTAATTATTCTTTTATATTCATGCTAATCAGCCCCCTAGCCTCGTTAGTATGTGCAAAATTCAAAATAATTTTTACTCTAAAATGAGGCTAGGGAGGCTGATTAGCATGAATATAAAAGAATAATTAATCCACCGCCATTTATGAATAAGGTCTATAAGGAGGATAAACTAAGTTGGAAAACGGAGAGGGGAGAAATTCTGATGATAACATCGTTATTGCGATCTCTTCCAAACAACTGTAAAAAGAACTGCTCTGTTTCATCATAAAACAAAGTGCCGGGTCCTGCACTCTTTTTGAGTCAATGTCTGACCTAATTATTGCAATGCATTGTACTTTATCTCGGTAGACTGTGCACCAAAGTTCACTAAGACACCCAGCAGTAATAATAAAGTCTACGTGGATGAAGGTGCCAATTCCATAACGTTGTCGTGGGACTACAACTCAGATGGAGAAAATGTTACCTGGGTGGATTTAATGTACAAGAAAAGTAGTGGTGATGATGATGAGCTAATTGCCAGGAAAACTGTCAACAAACAACTTGAAATCTCACCAACCAGTGGTTTCAGTGGTAGAATGAATTTCTCGGGAAACGCTGCATTCATAATATGGAACATTGCTCAAAGTGACAGCAGGATATTTGAATGCAAAGTTTATTTTAAATCAGTAGTGTTTCCTTGGATAAACAACCGTGTTGACCTTATTGTGGTTGGTAAGTCTATATACAAAATAATGGCTTGATATCAAGTGTAAATATAGGATATCATGATCAACTTCTGATACTGCTTTATTGTCAAACTAGTCTGTCAATGAAGGTGACCTTGTGGTGACTGCGCGTACAAAACGAAAGTTAATTCTAAGAATGAGGACAAATATATATAATATAGATCATGACGTTATTCCCAATGTATTTCACCGCATGTGTAATGGCTTCCTCCGCATTCGTGAGATGGAGACAATACTGACGACGTCATCCATTGGAAGCTCACGAGGGCTTAATTTGGGGTTCAATTCGGCCCATACTGACTACTTGTTTTTACAACCTTAACAATTATTCTCCTCTTATGGCTAGGTACTAGGTCTCCACGCACCTAGCTTCAAATTTTAGAAACATTTCATTTCTCAAACAATGGGCAATACTGAAAACTGGGATTGTGCATTAGTTTTATACAGTCACACAAGTCTGTTAACAAAAACTTACAATTAAACTATGACGTTTCAAACTATGATTATCATTAACAGCTAAACCAAAGATCACACTCAAAACAACAGAACCGGTCATTTTAACTGAAGGAGATGCACAAACGTTGTTATGTGTCGTCATTGATAAACCGAAACCATTGATAACGTGGTATAGAGACAATACAACGATTCAGCAAGATCCAAACAACTCTAACTACACAATAACATCAGCTACCAGGAACAACACAGGGACATACAGATGTGAAGCTGTAGTTACTGCTCCAGGACTGAATACGTACAAGTCATCTTACACCGTTGGCGTAACAGTAAGATGTAAGTCCATGTAATTCACTAATTGCTCGTTCCGAAGTTCAAATGGAGACTGGGGAGGAGTTTTTAAATTTAGATTGCAACCATGTAGAAGGCTTTCAAAATGAGAAAAATTAGAGACTTGGACGCCATCTCTGAATTAGAGACGTTTGTATGGAATTTGGGCGACCTTTGACAGCTTACAGCCTAGTTACTATGTAATGTAACATAACCAAACTTGGTGAACTTACTCATTTTCATGCGATCTTTCTGGTGATGGGATTAATTTTTTAATATGACGCAATTTGAACAATAGGTAAACAAGTGCCCAGTCCCTTTTTGAACTTCGGAACGGGCAATACTCGGATGTCTCCTCTTTCAGTATTTTGCATTGGTCATTTCTTTGTATAACCGGCCTCTTTGAAAGTAGTCGCCTATTTTGGTATTTTGCACACTGTTTAAATATAAGATTCTAAATTCCCTTCAATATCATGTGTTGTCATCTAGTAGTACTTGACATTATCTACTAACACGCACCAGTGTTGTTTTATTAAGATTTAAAGTTTGATTATAAATCTCCCTATAAAACATGTTTCTTTTCTAGGCCTTTTGAGGTGTTAGTAGAGTTAATGGAGGAGACTTTTACATTTATTTGAAATAAACAGAGAGCGAGGCCATACGTGGAAATATTTGAAGGATAATAAACACTTAATAGAAAACTGTTAACTTCTTGCCTGAACGTGTTATGTCTGCGGGAAAATAGTAGCCATGAATATTTTAGCTACTAAGCGGTCACCCTCGGGGATATGGCAAGTGGCCGCTTAATCGGGGTTGGCCGCTTAAACGGGGTTTCGTCAGAAATTCGTCACCTTCTATTTCGGACTCTTTTCTGTCATCAGGTTTTTCAAAACAAGGCCAAACTACGTGTATTAATTTCTTGGTGGCCGCTTAATCGGGGTAAAAACAATAAGAAAGCCCTCATCGGGACGGCCAAAAGGTGGTCGCGGCGGCGTTTAATAGGGGTGGCCGCTTATAATAAGGGTTTTATTTACAGTATTATACTGACAATAATTTCAGGACTTTGACTGATAACTGGCCGCTTAACCAGGGGTGGCCGCTTAAAAGGTGACCGCTTAATCGGGGTTCAACTGTATTTCTCTAAACCAAATGGAAGTTGTTTATTTGTCATAGATTTACTGGGGCATGCTCAATAACACCCTTATAATTCTTTACACCCTAACTGTTCGGAAGTTAGTACACATCTCCCCATCAAAGTAACGATCCATTCTAAAAAAAAAACATGTTTGTAACTGAGCACATGTAGCTAAAGTAATATCAGATAAATGGGCTCCCAGTGTAGACTGATAGAAGGTTCAGTTAAAGGTTTTTACCAAATTACCTTGAAAATTATTAATAGCTAATTTTACGATTTTAAATATTATATTATTTTACCATGTATTTTTTTCAGTCAAGCCTCAACATAAATATAACAGTTTGAAAAGTAATCAAACTGTAGTGGAAGGACGTGACGCAGAATTTTATTGCCGTATAGGAGCATTCCCCATTGTTACCTCATACAGATGGTTTAAGGATGGCAACCAGATTTTTGCTTCTGGAGATTATACCATTGACAAACCTTTTGATGGCGAGAGCAAACTGACAATCAAACAAGCTAAAAAGAGCAGCGCTGGCCAATATTCCTGTGACGGAGAAAATAATGTTGGAATTGGAGGCAACAAATCTGCTTTTCTATCAGTTAATTGTAAGTAGATACTGTTTTCTGTTACCTTGTATTTATGAAATATTGTAGTTTTCGGTGACCCCACAGTGTCAATTTTGTACTTGCGTAGCATGATAAGGAGTCAGCCCTTGTAGATGTGTCGGCATGCAGTGTTCTGTCCAGAGTGGATCATTGCATCACCATTTACTATTACAATAATTTTACGCTATATGATCCAGAAGACCCCAGTGCCAATATCCTGTGTGTTATGGTACCAATATGGAGAGAAATTACACGAGTGGTGGACAAGCATACAATCGAGGCATCATTTGCTTTTTACAGAATTACAGAAAATAACATTTTAATGTTAAAACCTTGATCAGATCATTTCAAAACGCTAAAATGGCGTAATACTGTAAAGCTACCCAAGGAAACTATGATTAGAACGAATAATTAGTAAATTGAAAACGTTGTGTATCTTAAACACTGGGTTCACGTAATATGCGAGAGTCAGAAGATTAAGGTTAAGCGGCGTGACTGTTGTGGTTTGCTAATGTGTTAACATTACAGAACATTTTTTTATATTGGGTGTACAGTAATCCCCTTAAAATATTGTACAAAGTCATTTTATACGTGACGTGGATAAGTTGATGGTAATATCCAGGTATCTTTCGAAATCAGATAAATGTATTTTAAAAATCTTGACATATTCAAGTAAATGCTGTAAAATATAAATGTTGCATTTTTTTTCGTTTGTTTGTGTTTCAGATGCTCCTCAGCAAGTCACTGTGACTCCACATCCAGCAGTCGTGGCACTCACTCAGAGCATAACACTGACATGTCAGGCCGATGGTTTTCCAAAACCTTCCTTCTTGTGGATATTTAATGGGAAAATTATGAATGGGGCTGTGGAAAACAACTTGACAGTAACAAATGCAGAAGTAAACGACGCTGGGAACTACACGTGCAGGGCAAAAAATGATATTGGCAGCGAAGAATCCACAAGAGTGGTTAATGTAGAATGTGAGTAATTTTGGCATCCTTGTGTACTGTACATGTATAAAATCATCTGCATCCAATCATCTGCATCCAATAATTACAGTGCCGCTAATATGTAACACAGAGCCTAAAAATGTACGTCACATTAATGTATGTCACGTTTAATAATGCGTAAAAAGAGCGTGGACCTTTGTTCAAGATGCAATGTTAATGGGTAAAATCTGCAAACGTTTCAAATTTACTATTACAGGGTGTGGCTTGAATCATTACTTTTAGTTCTTGAAAAAGAAAAAAAGGACTCCTCTCTTATCGGCTCATTCCGAAACGTATTATTTATACCGCTTATAAGCCCCTCTTCTCTATCGATTATTAACCCCCGTTTATAAGCCAACCAAAAACCTCGTAACTTATGAGTTTGTATAAACCCAAGACTAGTATCCGATATTTTATGGTATTCTTTCCCTTCTTGATTCCAATCAATTGTTATGAATACTATGTGATGAGCATTCAGTCATGTAATTTTGGACTGTGCATTTTATTAGATCGACCTACTGTTACAAGTTTTGCAACTGGAACTCCAGACAATACAGTAGTACAAGGAACAAAGGTGACTCTTACATGCAGTGCAAATGGCTACCCTGCTCCAACATACACCATCAAACGAGGGAATGGAACAGTTAATAGTAGTGAAGGGACATTTGACATCCTCAATATACAGCATAGTGAAGAGGATTTTATATACAGCTGTGAACCAAGAAACAAAGTAGGAAGTGGACCAGAAGAACAACTGAAGATCACAGTACAAGGTGAGTACATTTGTCGATCAAGATGCCATTGCTTTGGAAAAGGGTCAACAACTGAACACTAAGTTGTTTAAACAATGGCAGATAAAGGATCGACCAGTGAAAAGCGCAATTTGAAATCATTGTACAAAATACATGTCAAATGTAAAAGCTTGTAAACATTTCGAAAGATTTAATATGTTAAGAGAGTACGAAAGGAACTCTGACAATTTGAATTTAGTTACAGTGCAATAACGTGTGACTTACAGTAAACAGCTCCCTTCTATTGCCACTCGACAAAGTTTTTGATTAATTGTTGACAACCTTGAAAACTTTCTGATTATATTTATTTCAACTGGCCAATCAAAATGCAAGAACTACGAGTGGCGGAGTTGTCAAGCTCCACGTTCGCGTTCTGAAAATTGACACCTCGGCCTCCCACAATTCTGGTCATTTGATTTGCTAGTTTAAATGGAAGCCATCAGAAAGCTGTCAAACAGGTGTCAAGAAGATGTCAAAAAGTTGTCAAAAATTAATCAAAAACTTTGTCGAGTGGCAACGGTAGGGCTCTCTTCACTGTACGTACCAGTGAATGTGTATGTTTTTTAGTTCGGTTGCAGAAAACTGATAAACCTATAGTAGGAAATACGTAAATTCAAATTTATATGAAACTGGAAAAAAAAATCCTTTGCACAGATGAACCTCATTGTCGATATAACGAGGAAAATTATTGTCATTCCTTAAACAGGTCCTGTTCCAACCGGTGACCGGGTGGAACGATACAAACATCGTATTAAAAGTATCATTGTCTCATTATTTAGCCAGGTTAATTTACTTTGCGCAGAGTTTTAATCCAGGGCGCAGAACTTGGTGTCATTTATTATTCATTGAATAACATCACCTAAATTTTAAGAAAGCATAGAATGGTAGTTAAGAGGGTCATAAGAAACACAAAGTTATTTTGGATTGGATGAATGCATGACTTGTGATTTTTTTATTTATTTATTAGACTTTTACTTTGTTTGTTACCTTGTTTTTCACAGTTCCTCCATCATTTACTACTCAGCTGCCAACAACTAAACAAATAAAGACCGAAAATGACACTCTCAGCTACTCGTGTACAGCTGAAGCCAAACCTGCAGCAGCCATTCTGTGGACGTTGAATGGACAGAATCTGACCAACACTCCACCTTACAATATCTCAGTTTCTTTTGTACCAGCTGATAATTCTAAACTCCTGAAGAGCCTGGCATTTCTTTCTGTTAATAAAGTAACCTGGAGGCAAAATGGCAATTTCTCCTGTCTTGCTGTTAGTAATGCTGGTAAAAGGAGTCAAACTACAGAGCTTGAAGTCCGTTGTGAGTACATACTACATTTTAGAAACGACTTATTACGTTGAACGAGAGGTCCAAAGGCTACAGCAAAACTGATCTAACAACGTATATTTGATAAAATGTGAACAATATTTCGGCTGGCCAAAGCAGCCTTCTTCGTGTACAAGATGGAAATCTTGTAAAATAACAAAGATAATGTTGTATCTTATAAATATTGCATGTTTTAACTCTCCCAGACTAAAAGTTGTCATTTTTATCGGTCTATGTATTGTGCTGCGCATTTCAATAACATGTGAACGCTGCAGCGTTTTGCTGCCGTCAATCACCTCAGCAGACGTGTCAGGAAACATATTTTTATTTCAAAGGGATCAAAAGGTTACGTCCATGGGTTGTGATTGGTAGATTTCGATCCATTTTGTTTGTTTGTTTGTTTATTTCTTTTTTCAGTTCAGGTCCGTTGGTTGTCGTTGTAATTATGATTGACGGTAGTAAAAAACACAATCGTTAGTTGGATGTTGAATTAAGTTCGTGTCATTGAAAGGCTTCGTGATAAGTTCATGAAAATGTGTCTAGATCGGTTTTCAACAAAATCCTTTTTGTCTTTAGATCGACCAGTTGTTCAGTTTTCTGCTGATTATCCTCAAAACCTGACCCTGGAAGATGGGGCAACAGCAACCTTTTATTGTAAAACGATCGGCAACCCACCCACCCAGACACATAAGTGGAAGTTTAATGGAAGGGACATACCAGGGGAAAGTTGCACCAATTGTGCATCAACAATGTTAACAAAGACAGCAGTGACTCCAGCAGATGCAGGATGGTATTCATGTACAGGAACTAATAGCTTAGGAGAAGGACCACCTGCTAGGGCACAGTTATTAATAAAACGTAAGTAAATAATTTTATGAGAAGCGCACTAAACCCTAATAAAAAAAATACACGAATGGACACTTTTAAATGTTTATTCATTTAAAAAGCTTTAAAAAGCTTTCCAATAAAAAAATGCTGAAATTGCAGTCAGGGATGGGCATAAAATCTTAAATGTGTCTGAGACTGACTAAAATAAAACGCTGTGTACATTCATAAAAACTTGATAAAGGAGTTTCGACCAAAAACCTTCGGCCTTCATCGGTTTGCTGAATGACAAAAATACCGCAACGGCCTATCTAAACGGTTCACAACTTGCGCGTGCTACGTATAAATAAGTGCTTTATTACTATTATTATTATTATTAGTAACATTTGATTTGTTTCTTTCATTATTTTATATTATTACGTTAACTATAATACCAGCATTTTGCTCTTTTTTAGTGTCTCCAATACCAACAGGCAGAGGAACAGGTATGTTTCCAAGCAACAATTAAACACTGACTGTTTAATGTAATTTAAGTGCTGACATTTTGTTTTCTCCTCCTGTAGTAAAAGCAGCAATATTGTCAGATGACGGCTCAGTAATAATGGTAACATGGACAGTAACAGATCAAGCAGTAACAACTCTGAGTCTTGAGATCCAGGAGGGAGGAGAGAGTCAGTGGAAGCCCGTCAAAGGAGCTGGTAGTCTTGGTAGATCTACAACAGAGTTTAAAGTGAATGAACTCAACCCTGACAAGAAATACAGGTTTAGAATGGATATGAGACGACCAGGGGAGAAAAATCCTGTTTATGTGTTGAGTGAGATAGGCAAGTCTTACAAATGTTTCCTTTGCGATGTGAGTTTTTTAGAAAAGAGTGAATGCATTGCCAAATATCGATCTCCAACGAAATAATACCGTACTGAAAATAGCGACCCTAGTAAGTAACGAACCTTGAAAGTAACGACAAGTTTGGAAACCTTCTAGTAATTCTCGAAAGTAACGACCCCCCTAAAACAGCGACCACCAATAGTGTGTGTTCATTGGTAGCTGATGCATGAAAAGTCGTTATTCAAGAACTAAAAACCGTCAGAAACTGAAATTTGACAAATTTGGTAAGGGTGTTACTCACTGAGTTGTTGACAGGATTTGACTCAGTATACGAAAGTACTGACCTATCGTACAAATACAAAGTAACGACTACCCGAAAGTTGCGATCTGAGAAGCTGTTCAAACCGAACGTAGCGACCCTCACTACTTTCTGGATTCGACGAATGTCACCGCAAGTTTTCTCGATATCGATCGGTTAGTAAAACGGAAGGTAACACAGCTTGCTTATACTAAATAATAAGACCCTTTTTTTAACTCTTGGCTTCTGTGGACTGAGATTTTATCCGGTTATAAGATTAGTTGCCTTGCTTATGAATCAGAGATTGACTTCAAGGGTTGCCAATAGACACCATTCATTATTTTAATGATGAATATAGCTGCCATATTCTTCATAGGCTTCCTTGTGAAATGTTTGTCATTGTGTTGTTTGTCTTCCTCTCCAGTGTCAACAGTTCCACCAGACAGAGGATATGGTATGTTCCATGATTGTATTTCAGACATTTATGCAATTCAGTTTATTCCAGTTTGGATCATTTTGGGCCATTAGAGGCCATTGCTGTCTCTCGATGCCAAGCGATAGACATACAGATGAGCCATTATTAGAGAGGAGATTTATGCAGGCACTGGCCATTAGTTTACACGCTGCGACCAGATCATGCACAGATATCGATATTTACCAGTTATAGTTAGTATGGTAAACAAACAACTAATCATTATCATTATCTAGGCCCTTTCATGGCTTATTTATTTATTTATTGTTTATTTTCTCCGCAACTCCAAGTAATAAGGCTACCACAATGATACTTGGGGGTATATAGTACGTCCAAATATGTTTCCTTTGAGGTATGTAGCATGACACGATGACGTCATATGACGTGGGAATTACGACATGATTTCCGAACAACTGCCATCTTGGATCCTCCATTTTGGATTTCTTGATTTTTCAATGACGTCACAAAATCACAAAAAACTGACTCAAAAGTAATCAAAACCTATGAAAGGATGATAAAATGATGTAATAGTATAAAAGTTACTGCAAGAACCTTTTTTTTTATTAGAAAGAAGAACATTCCAAATTTGGAAACACATGCCTTTCAAAATATGGCTACATTAACACTTACATGTCACACCAAATCGTTCCCAGATAAATGTCCAGTAAAGTTTGGCGGATTTTGCTTAAATATTCAAACAAATTATACACGTTTAAATTCCATAGATAGAGGCGTACTCCACCCCGGTTTGAATAGGGTTAAGAGTCGATCACCTGGTTTAGAGGTTACTTGAAATGAAACGAAGTTCCAGTTTACATGATTTTTTACTTTACCTTATCCTTTAGTCGTAGCAACACGAGTGTTAGATGATGACGCTACAGTAATACTGGTGACATGGACAATTACAGATGAAGCAGTAACTACTCTGAGTCTTGAGATTCAAGAGGGAAGGGAGGGTGAGTGGAAGCCTGTCTCAGGAGCAAGTGGACTTGGTAGATCAACCACAGAGTTCAACGTGACTGATCTAAATCCTGACAAGAACTACAGGTTTAGAATGGACATGAGACGACCAGGGGAGACAAATGCTGTTTTTGTGTATAGTAATTTAGGTATGTCATTTGTAAACTTGTTATGTTTTATACGTTCTTGATAAAGAAATGAACGATGTGATTTTGTTATACTAGTAGCGACCTGATATGTCGTCGTAAATGATAATGGATTGAAATAAACATAGCACCAAAACCATATCCTTTATTTATTGTAAAGATATACACTTTATAAAGATCCCGATCTTTGAGGAACCAGCTATTTCAGTCTAAAGAACTCCAAGTTTCACTTGTTAAACTGTTACAAATTATTTACAGGACTAAGGAGTATTACTACTCCCTTCGATGGGACGATGGGATACCTGTCCATCGCAGGTTACCGCCATAAAAATTAAAAGAGTAAAGTTCCTTTCCCAAAATAAGATAATTGATATGCAAAATCCCAAGCGTATCTTGTCTTTTTTGTTTTGCGACCTCCCACCAGCGTCCATGTTTTGAACGGGAAAGAAAGCAGGTTTATGCACCCTAATATTTCCTAACTAAACTGAAAACGCGATTCAGTTTATCTTTTTTAACTGATAATTTATTAACTCTTTTGTTCTCAGCATCAACCAAAGCCATTAATTCAAAGCAAACAAATGTTCAGAAAGGTAAAGTCAGAAAAGTGAAAACTTTTGTCGGACCCAACGACACACTGCCACTAACAAGTACCTCCCTGTAGCACGGATAATGATTACTGGAAACTCAATTTGTGATCTCATCAGCCATTGTGGGGTTCTATTGTTATTTATTTTGAATTTATAAGTGTCAGAAGTTTACTCAAAGCATTCTGTTTCTTTGGCTGCTGCAGACAAAATGAATATAAGGGGTGGCGAATGGTAAATTCGAGACTTTGCGAGATGGCGAGACTAGCGTTTTTCTCTGCGAGACCGAGACTTTTTGAATTTTTAAATTGCGAGACTGAATTGAGACTTTGAAATGCCTTTGCGAAAAACACGAGACTGCGAGACATACAGAACCGCTCAAAAAACGAGACTGCGAGACATACAGAACCGCTCAAAAAACGAGACTGCGAGACATACAGAACCGCTCAAAAACGAGACTGCGAGACTTGTGAAATTCGACTAAAATTTTGCGAGACCAGTAATATTTGAAAGACCATTCACCACCCCTAATATAAATGAATTAGTTAATTAATTCCATATCTTCATATTCCTCACTATTTTATTTACTTGGAGTGAAATGATGTTCATGGGATTATAAACTGGAATTAAACAAGCCCTGTGTTCAGAGTTCCACACGGGGGCTCCATGGAGATCCCCAGTGAGTCTAGAAATAATGTTTTAATCAGCATGTCTCGTAGTAACCAAACTGGTAATTTAGAGCCGTGATAAATCTTTTTTTTAAACAGTCCTGGTTATTTGTAAATTATTCGTCACTTCACCATGAATAATGCTAGAGTTTTAGCGGAAACCTCGGGTTTTTAGTGTACATATTTTATATACCAGAATAAGGTTTTTTCATTTACTTGAGATATTTTTAGTCGGAATTGCAATTTAGAAATAATTTTAATAGTTTAAAAAAATATATTTTTAGGTAGACACAACGGCAAAATGAGTGCGCGTGCGCCAACCTGCTCGCTTATTTCCATACAAACATAATGGCGGCAATTCAAAATTCCTGTACGGTGTTTGTTTTCAATTCGCGTGGATAAGGCCGTCACGGAAAAAATAAGGTTTTTACCTTGAAAACAATTCCGAGAGAGACTCTTCTTTCACATATCTTTTTTTAGCAAAACTCGAAGTCGAGCGATCGTAAGTGAAACATGAACTCTTTGAGCTATGTTTTCGTCATTCTCGTCCCCAGGGGACGTCATGGCGCCAAAATAGCCGAGCATGCGCACTCATTTTGCCGCTGTGTCTTTTAGGGACTGTCACTAGCTACGCACGCGCAATGTCGATTTGGCGACTGCCAACTGCTAACCACGAGTTAGCGTCCTTCGCAACAACTCTCTATTTGTAGTTAAGAGTCACCCCCCTTTAAATTATGTAAAGAAAACAAAAATCAAGTCAAAAGCTGATTGTTTAATCAGGTCTTGTCATGTTTTTCGCAGCAGGACTCTCTACTGGAGCAGTGTTTGGGATTTTTATCGCCATTCTGGTGGTGATAATTCTAGTCGGCTTAGCCATTTATGTTCTGTGGGTTAAAACCAAAGGTAAGCCTTCCGGTTTGGTGTTAAGACGTTTTATAATCAAGGTTGGTGTCCTGTGGACACTATGGTTGTCACATCAAGTACTAATTTAACAAAAACATGTTTCATATTTTTATATTATCTTAATTTCTTTTTTTTTTAATGCATTTTAATGTTTGTAAATGTATGTCTTATACTGCACTGTAAATTGCAATAAGTACATTAACTCTCTCTTCTTCTAAAACAAAATCCTTCGTTACTGTCTTGGTACGTGTCTCAGTTAGAAATAGAAAATGGCGGGCGTTTACAAAGCCTGATGTAAGTTTGTGAAACTGGGCCGCAGGCAAGGGCTTACATAAGTACCTTCATATTCTCCCAAATTTCCTCGAGTGTTTGCATCAGGCGATTTGTCTATATTTCTTTTATAAAATAAAGCCTATAAAATGTTACGTGACGTCATACCCGTATTATCTAAAACGGTTGCGTAACCAATCAAAACTTTATAAAGTCGAATACATAGTGAAATTGTCATGTTAATACAGAATAATCTGACTCTGAGCGATTTAGTTCACAATTAGAGCAGTTTTCATGTAGTGTCGACTGTTTTGGTTTTGCTTTATTACGCTCTCAGATTGGTTCGAAAACATCGCGCAACTTTCTTAACCAATCAGATACCAAACTAAAACCAATTGCGATTTAGTCGCACGTGTGTTCCCGCGCTTGGCGCCGGCTTATACATGTATTTGTATTTTTCTCTTGTGATTGGTCAGAGTGATTACTTTGTTTTTGGTTTTACTACACTCAATTTAAAAACCTCTCTATTCAGTCTTCAGTAGCCCCAGGACACCATATCCGGTATAAACAAGAGTAAATGTAACGTCTCACTCTTTTACAATTTTATAAAATAATGTTGAACAAGAGAAGGTTTCAGCGGTATATTACCACAACCATAACTCTTGTGACAATGTGATTACATCAATTTCCTCTAAATATACTCATCGCCTTTCTTTTTCTAGGAATGAAAAGAAAATGGAGGTAAGTTATTAAGTGTCCTAAAAGAAGCTAGTCAAACTTGAAAAAAAAACGCATTTTAAAATTCTTGTTTACGACCAGAGGGTGTTTGTGATTTCTTTTTAGTGAGCACTTGCTATTTAAATTGTTAGCAAGAAAAATAACGACCAAAAAAGCCTTAAGCCTCAAGCTATTGCAGCTTCGAGCTAAGTGTGTATGAACACAGTTACATTATTTTTACGCAATATTGGTTGTTAGTAAATTTGTACCTCTGGATAATGATTTTCTAGCTTTCTGATTGGTTCCCTCCTCTATGGATCTCAGCCATTATCCTTAAGTTGACCAAATATGGAAAAATTATGAATTTCTTGTACTTGTATATCCAACAAGGGCGAAAGGAATAATTGTTTGATTAAAACGTCGCTAGCAGTTTATGTTAAACTTCGGTATTACTTTTTAAAAATTAATATATCGACTGAGTGATTTTTCAGTTCAATCTAAATGAAGCATGACTTGTATGAAAACGGCGGCAAAAACTGCTGGCGCGGTGTCCGTTTGCAAGTTGAATGAAAAGAGAGCAAAACAGAATTTTAATCTTCGCTCTGTGTCTTCTAAAGTTTCGTATATTCTGGAAAATTGTGCAAATGGTTTAGCTTAAAATTGGAAGATCAGAAATAATTGTGGAGCTGAACATTATATTCATTTTACAAGTTGAATGAACGGCTGAACGGGTTGTTTACGGCGAGCAAATCGTGCACGACTACAGAATCAATTGTGTTGAAACCAGCGAAACTGAGCCAGTTAAAATCACGTTCACTGAAGTAAAAAGCAAAGGAAAACGTCAATATCTACATGGATGGAAAGAAAAAGAGTGATGCTCGAAGATAATTTCACTGTGAAGCGGTCCTCGATGTACCATCACCAAACGCTTGACGATCGACTGCGATATTTATGCTTTCTCGTTCCCGATAAATTTATTGTGCTGATTTTGAAAGCTTATGGAATTGACAAGCCTCTTCGAAATACAAGGTAACAATACTGAATGGATTAAGCTTAAAATTGTAGTGTAAACAGGTTTTCATCAGAGGTCTACCTCTGTTTTCATTCAGTTTTAAATCTGTGCAGATTTGTATTGGTTTCAGTTCGGGACTTCTAGTAAACAAAGTTTGTTTCGGGCTTCCTTCACGTGCTCGTTCAGTTGCATTTGTTGTTCATTTGTAGGCATGTATTTTTCTTGGAGCGGAAAAATAATTTTTTTTTCATTTTCCGGTTATTTGAGTGTTTGAAAATTTACTAAAACAGTTATTCTTCTCGGACTTGCCGGATATGAGCTGATTATAACCAACTCGGCGAAGCGCCTCGTTGGTTATATATATCAGCTCATATCCGGCGCGTCCTCGAAGAATAACTGTTAATTATGACTGTCTATTTACGGCGCCATCCCGGTTGCAATTTGATGTCTGTATGAATGATGTACTAAAATATTTGAATTCTGATCTTGATGAGGAAAGTGATGATGATGATGATGATGATGCTTCTGAAGAAAATGAATGATCACCACGATATTTACTGTAGTGGAAATGTATTGACAATTAATTTTCGCGAATACCTTTTTTTTCCTGCGGCGGCGATCATGATTTAAAAAAAACAACACGAACATTTATGTAATAAGTTATTTGCCGACTTGGAGTATTGACATGTAAATATAAAAAATATTCATTAGTCCCTGAATTAACTTTAATTGTCTCTTTCTACATTTTAAAATTGTTCTTAGGTTAAGAGAACGGAGTAAGAATCAACCAGATTTGTCAGCGGTAAGAAATATTTCGACATGTTTTGCCTTATTTTGTTTCAGGTAGTTGGCCGTGCAAGTTTTGTCGGCAGAATACAGCGGTCAACTCTCGCCTTGCGGACACCCCATTATTACGGACACCCCATTATTACGGACACCCGCTATTACGGACAAAATCTAGCCTTCCTCCCGGCGAAAGTTATAGAGGTTTGACTGAAAATGACTCCCGCTATTACGGACTCTCGCTATTACCGGGACTCCAAACTACGTCCCGAGGTTGTTCGCTATAACGAGAGCTGGCTGTATATGATACATTAAACGACTATAAACTTACGTGTCATTCAAATTTGAGACATTTGTATAAGGATATACATTGTACAACCCGTCGTTAGCCGCTCTTTGGGTGAATACAATCTTAAAAAAACATGCACCTTTCCTCGACCCCCTTGCAACGGTTGTTGGGTGTATAAATACGAGCTCTTATGTCCATATAATTGTTCAGCTGAGTAGTGAAATGGTTAATATAGCCGGGTTGTATACAGATATTCACAACGGATTGTCACTTCATGTTCAAAAGGACTAGTTTCCTGTCAAGAGAGGATGATCTAAGAGAACACATCCCCATGCCCCATGATAGTTTTCAATCTATTTTAAGCTTCGCGCCATGCTGTGAAAGTTATTTTAGTTCTCGTCCCCATGGTCGCGCGGCCAATGATCAGAGGATCAGATGTCATTGCGAAGATTTTCTCGCCGTCGTGTTGACGTCCATCTACTGAAATCGTAAATCGATTTTGTCACATCAGAACAGCAAAGCCGCCAAATCTTAAATTTCATTACGTCATTACAACTGACCAATCAGGTGTCTTCCTTAAAATAGCTGCGCAGTATGACCACGCGCTAAATTAGATTTTAAAAGATTATCATTGGAAGAGGCCCATGTATGGGGGATGTGTTCTCTTAGATCATCCTCTCTTGTTTCCTGTTTATTAAGAGCTATAGTGTAACATACGCAATATAGTGGAAGCCATTACTAAACAACCTGTTTTAAACAACACTTCAATAGTGACATGGTCATGCAGGATGAAACTTGCCCTAACCTTTGATTACATCATTGTACATTGTCGCAAGATAAAGTCGACTCTCGTTATATCGGACACCCTCGGGACGTAGTTTGGAGTCCGTAATAGTGAGAGTCCGCAATAGCGGGAGTCATTTTCAGTTAAACCTCTATAGCTTTCGTAAGGGGGGAGGGCTGGATTTTGTCTGTAATAGTGGGCCGGACCGTAATAACGGGGTGTCCGCAAGGCGAGAGTTCACTGTATCTCAGTGCTCTGAGAGAAGCTTGGGACTGACAGCATTGTTGGTTGGTTTATCTGACATCAAATACCGACAATCCCAAGATGAGCGCTGCTGCTGTCATGGCAATATAAAAGACAAGGTATTCCTTGTGGTCCGGCATTGCCAGTGAATTGTTGGATGATATGACCACCGCAGGTCGTTTCTGGCATGTTTGCTTCCACATCTCTTACAATCCTTTTCTCCGTATTTTCCTGTTTATTTTCTTCCTAAAGTTTTGTCGATGACCTTTTTGGGGAAATAGTTGTTCTTCGGCTATGTCTATTTATGTGCATCTACTTGCATTTTCTACGGGTCGCTGTTTACAAGGTGAGGATTCTGATTTCCTTCCCCAAGTTAACTCTGGTTCCCGATAAAGTGATAATGCATGCAGAAGTTCGCAGCTCAGTGAAAAATCAATAACGATTGCCTGTCGATCACGAATAATCCCAGAACGGTTATCTGCAAAACACGTTTCTACTGTTTAGCTCAGTACTAATTTATGTTTCAGGTGCCACTGACTGATGTTAAAAAGGTTGTAAGAAAACCCACAAAAGTGACCCGTATTTGACTCGCTGAAAGTGGCCACGAAAAAGGTGAAAGAAACTCAACTGGTATAGATAGACTCTATAGATAAGTTAATATAAATTTCAAACATTAAACTATTTAATTTGCTGTAGCTACAGGGCTGTTTTTTTGTACTACAACCTGATGAAAAATAGCCGAGACACTCTAATAAGCCTACGCCAAAGCATTGGCATAATGGTTCAGCTAATAGAACGATTTCGCATAAGCCGATTTTTATATGGTAATGAGTACCATTAAATACTAATGTAGATGAACAATAGAAAATTACGTGCGCTGAAATAAACTGTTGTTTAAAATTCTAATATGTGGTCATACCTGCGTGTAATATACGTTTGGTGTGTGGAAAATACGCTGTTGCACGCTGGTATGTTCACAAATTAGACTTTTAAACAATTTTTTTTTTGGTGCACGTAATTTTCTATTGTTCCTGTACATTAGCATTCAACGGTACTCATTACCATATAAAAATCGACTTATGCGAAATAGTTCTATTGCGTGTAAGCACAAGACAAATATTTTTTATGTGCAGACAGTCAGTCAGTCAGTCAGTCAGTCAAACAATCAGACAGACAGACAGACAGACATACAATCAATAAGAAAACACTGAAAAAACAAATAAATGAATATACAAACAAACAAACAAACAGACAAAAAAAAAGAAGCCGGTGTATATTTGGGATCCCTGGTGAATAGTCCATTTTACAGTTGTGTGCTTAGAATCCAGGCCTTTGAACAGAAGTGAGGCTGGAGGTGACTTTGTTGTGATACAAACCTTCTTTCTTTTCAAATGTAAATTATTCTGTTATTATGTAAACTAGTTTCTGACCTCTATCATCTCATGGTCACCCCTAACCTCGCTTTGATACAGAGGCTTGGTTACATTTCACAGAACTGTAAAATGGTCTATTGTCATTCTTCAGTTCATTACCTGTCAAATTCATTAGTCTTGAGATAGTGTCACTGTTTCTTTTATTTAACACCATAAGCAATAAACGCGTTGGTTGAAAACCACACGAAAAGCCGCCCTTTAAGGGTGATGAACAACAACCTTTTTTACGACATATTTTTTCTGGGTATTTGTTTTTATTGTGTATTGTTTGTATTTGTATTATTGAACTTTGTTTGCGCATTTTAAAGGGGCACTGTCCTGATTTTAGCATGATTTGGGGAAGCTCAGAAAACATATCTAGATCATAGGAAGTTGATCAATAATGGTTTAATTTTGTAGAATAGTACTCAACAAATGACAGGAACCCATTAGGAAGTGAGGATGACTAACGACAGCGAGGATGGAAATGGATTGCAATATGGATTTTTGAAAAAACGTCAGGGTGTCAGTTTTTCAAAGTTTCAAATTTGACTCGGAAATCTTTGAAATTTTCCAAAAATTTTGTTGCAGTATGGAATTTCTTGAAGAAATAGCTTTTTATCATTTAGTTAAGGTTTACTAAGTTCTTATTTGATAGATTTAGGGACCATTTCGTTACAGTTTTGAGCAAATACGCCGGGACAGTGTCCCTTTAAGTTTGCTGTGATAGGCGGAGATCATTCGATATAGCTACATGTATTGTAAAGTATGATGTTTGTTATTCAATAACCTAGAAAACACTCCTTTCTTCCAGTAAGCCATGCACTGATCTTTATTTTCATACGCCCGTCATATAAACGCCAGCTTGAGAACTGTTTGAGACATTGTTGTGATCAGTGGCGTGCCTCGCTCCGAGAGGTAATGGTCATCTCGGCCAGCTTCAGTCGGGGGAACAAGTACCAGCCGAGGGCGAAATCCCGTCTGCGCCGTGAACTGACTGAGCCACGAGAATCACTTTTAACATTGATTTGCATAATTATAATTATTAAATTAGCGCTCGTAGGATGTGAAGGAAAGAGGGCGACTCCTTGCAGTTTAAGATGTTCGCGAAAGGAGCGTTTATTAATAGAATTGGTTGCGATTGCAGGGGAATATTAAGTTTGCTCATAAATGTATTTAACTGTTTGATAAAGAAGTTATCCGCCTTTGAACGTACCTGGGTGTCCTCGTCTAGTTTCTCCGTGTCGTGAGAGCGTTTTAGGCCATCAGCGAACCTCAGGGTGCAAACCCGACCCGTTTAGAAGGGGTAATGTCTCCTAAATGTTCACTACAAGGTGTATTTACGGAACGAACTTAAATTGTAGCTCAGATTTATAATAATTTAATTAATTAATGCGAAAAGTCGTGTAATACGGCTGGTTTTTTATGGCTATTTTTTCCGAGTCTCTATTGGCGAGAACAAATGAAATATTCTAGCCGTATTACACAACCTTCCGCTGAACAAACGAGGCGGGAGTTTAAGTAACTTCGAGTGCAACGCCAAGGACAACGTCTATTAAAAAATGAATTCATATTTTACTTCAGAATCTCGCGAATCTCTAGTTCCATTCAGTTTGTCTATCGGTGTCAGAACTATCCTCAGCTGAATATGTAAAGACAGCATGCTATACTAATCTAAAAAAAATTGAAAAATTCGCCGTTGTGGTTCACGTTCTCCGAAAAACCCTGAATTTGGTCATTTCACGTTGTTGTTTTGCAGAGGACGGCTAAGAAATGTACCAACTGTATAATGCACGTGCAGAGCTATTGTACTGATGATTACACCTTCTGTTTAATGACTTTCTCGTTGCCGTTGCCGTCGTGGTTTGCTTGAACTCCCTATTATCAGTATCCTACGGTTGGTACTAGAAATGTTTATTAGATAAGGTTTGTGTGGTAAAGTATCGAACATATTCTAGCAGATAGAAATGAAATATTTGTCAATAAAATGCATTATCTTGCTGTTGTTATGTAGTTCGTATCGTTTCTGTGGTCACTGGGCGTTGTTTTACACGTTCTTTCCATTTCCCGCCACATTGCAATCCGCACTCTCTTTTCCAGCCTCCCATGGACTTTTTCTCGGACCTCCTACCACTGCCACTGCCACTGCCACTGCCACTGCCACTGCCACTGCCACTGCCACTGCCACTGCCACTGCCACTGCCACTGCCACTGCCACTGCCACTGCCACTGCCACTGCCACTGCCACTGCCACTGCCACTGCCACTGCCCCTACCCCGCCGCCTTAACAATATTCACTGAATTGTGTTTGGAGCAGTGGGGGAGGCTACTTCCCATACATTCTCTTAAATCGAATCGAAGCCATGCTCTCACAACTTGCAAAGCAATCATCACAACTTTAGCCAGTAGATTCATCACCTGCGTGTGCCTAGAAGTTGTGTAAAGCCAGAAGAAAAGATAGGAAACATGGCGGCCGGTGAGGCGATGGAAGCGCGTATATGAATAATTATTGTATTATTATAATTATTATAATTATTGTATAATTATTGTATTATTAAGTTCAAGATGCAACCACGAAGGCAATGGAAACTAGGACGTCACAAAAGAATATAGGTTTCAAAAGTAATAGTACGATATCTCTGCACGTGCGTCATGCATTTCTTTGCCGTCCATGCAAAACAAGGAGTGTTCACTGTTTACAAACATTACGTCAAATTTGTTTTGGTATTCAAAATTTGCCAACCATTAAACAAAATAACTCATTGTTTCAACAGCCAATAGTTCTCTGGTTGGCACATTAATAACAATAGGCGACGTAACGAGAAATATCGCTATTATGGAGAAAGTGAACACACGACGGTGAATTTTCCTTTCTCTATCTGCACTTGAAGTCTGGACAGTTAGGCCGCGAAGTAGTAATGTTATAGGAATGTGATTTCATTTTTTTTTTGTTATGGTCCCTAGCATAACAGTCGCCCGCTGTAGAATTTTGCGCACGAAAAGAAGGCTCATGAAAACACCGCTGATCAAAACAAATTTTATTGCTTTGCAAGCCGGAGAGCATGGTTTCTCGGTCCCAGGCCCCCCCTGCCCCTGGGGAGCCACAGTAGTTCACAAACAGAGATATAAATGTCCTCGTGCGGACACTGATAAATTGCAAATGTGACGGAATCAGTTCAAAAATGATGCTTATATCAACTGCTTTCTACGTCATCCACTTTGGTTGCCAACCAAAGTGGATGACGTCAGGAGCCCATTATGACGTAGAAAGCAGTTGATATAAGCATTCTTCGTCAGTGCTCGGGTTCCGCTTTTAAATATATACAGTCGAACCCCGATTAAGCGGCCACCCTCCGGGAAATGGCAAGTGGCTGCTTAATAGGGGTTGGCCGCTTAATCGGGGTTTTATTTACAGTATTATTCTGATATTGGGATTTTGATAGCTGGCCGCTTAATCGGGGTTGGCCGCTTAATAGGTGGCCGCTTAATCGGGGTTTGACTGTATTACGAATTGAACAAAACATTTTATAGCTCGAAAATGAAACCATTCCTTTACTGATTTTTTTCGCTTTCAAATACGTTGTGTTCATGTTTTATTCCTCGATTTTTCCTCGTTTAAAGATCTTCGAAGTTGTGATGTTCTAGATCTTTTAATTTGACGTCACAAGTAGTAAGTTATTGGCCAGTATATTTGTGTATATGTATATCCAGCCATCCGTGACCAGATTCCATCGCAAGCAAGGCAGCACTTCGGTATCGACGATGACATCTTGCTATCAACATTCGATCGTGTAACGCGGTCAATATATAACTTGTAACACAATAATCTTGACTTTCACCGGATATGAGTTCACTTAAAAAACAGCGAGAGGCTGCTACCACGAGCACGTCGAAGTTATGATACAGGAAAAACTAGAGCGACTGGTTGATTCAAGAGTTTAAACGAATGAATGGAGTTTGCTGTGCTTTTGGTTTTGGTTATTAGCGTCTATCTTCTTAGTATCTCAGGTAAGGCTTCATAGTCTCGACTATTATATGCGTTAAAAGCAGCTTCAGCGATTCTGCCGCTGCATAAATCGAATGTTCTAGGCATAAATATTGTGTACAGTTTGGTACAAAATAGGTAAACTTTGCCCGTATTCGAGAAAATATTCGAGATATAAAGATGTAGAAGAAAGTTATAAGATTTAGTAAGGCTTGTTGATGTACTTTGAAAGTGGTCTTGTGCTTCCGTTTTGTAGTTTAAAACTGTAACTTGGAGCTCAAAGGGACTGAAGGAATTTAGAATTGCTAATAATAGCGCAAATATTATTCAATATATGGCATTTTATGCAATCAATGAAGTGAAACGTGTTGTTAGCCACCAATTATTTTCTGCCCTCAAGACAGATAACTTTGGTAGCCATAGGCAACGGTATTATTTTTTTCAGTTTCGAAGAATCGCGATAACATCGGATTAAAACAGGCCAATTTATTTTGATGTGGAGTATTCATGGCGTTCTGTACGACCAAACGTTGCCCACTGTTGGTCGTGTGTTTATTGATGCGTTGAGGGATTTATACGAAGAAGAAAACAAATTATAATAATAATAAAATTTCCAGCATGCGAGATCTCGCTGTTTTATTTTAACATTTTAGAAAGTCCTAGTCTATTTTTGAAGACGAAACTGGATTACTAATTCTTAGCAAAGCCGGATGTCGCCATTTAATAAACACTTAGCTCTAAATCGAATTTATTCTTATTGATTTCCACACATTTCTTAAATATTAGATGCGAGAATCCCGCGGTACACCAAGACAATTTCCTTGAAGGTGCTGTTACACTAGAACATTTAATATCCGTGCAACTTATATCTGGCAATTCGGTTGCGTCACAAGTTGCACGAAAAATTTCCTTGTGTAAACATACACTGAATGGATATGTCACGCAATGTTTTCGTTGCAGCAAGCGTGACACGAAGTAGAAGCAAGTTCTTATTTTCGCATTTATATTTCGACAAAGCTGCAACGGGATTTTTTCTGCGTCACCTAGGGATTGTTACACAAGCAACGTTTCGTGCAACTCTTCTCGAAACGGAGGAACAAAATTGTCGCGACAAAAACATAAAGCGACACGGAGTATGTTGATCTAACTTGAACCCATTCAGACGCGACAGATTATTCAGTAGTCCAATTTTTTTTTATATCTTATTTTTCTGTAAATTACTTCATCGTGATTTAGGTGACGTTTTTACTAATTTCTAATATTACGTACGGCAGTGCAAAAAAATTCGTAAAATAATAGTAAAGAAAGAAACGCAGTATGACTAAGATTAGTCATGTCCAGGAAACAATTAAAGCATAATGAACGAATGGAGCTCAATTAGAGATAATTATCTCGAACTAATAAGTTGTTTAGTATCTTCATGAAGAATTAAGCCCACAACATTAGCCGAATTCATATTAGAGACGGAAAACCGTCACTGGAAACTCGTCTTAAGACGGAAAATTCGTCTGATATGAATCCGGTGAAGGACGAGTTTCCCGTCTTAAACGGGAAAATCAGACGGAAAACTCGTCTTAGACGGAAAACCGTTTTAAATTCACATTAGACGAGAAAATAAGGACGGGTTTCCTGTTTGTTACATACTGTTACTGGAAATCCAGCAATTGCTTCTGGGATAGAAATGTAACCTGGCCTCATACTCGTCCTAGTCTCCGACGGCTCTAAGTCATTTATCCGTCCTATTTTACCGTCCTTCAATTCATATTAGACGGAATTTCGTCTGAGACGAGTTTCCCGTCTTCTAATATGAATTCGCTATTTCTCACAACATTAGTTGAACGCCGATGTTGAGACCGTTTGACCACCCCTCTCAACAATAGCCTAACAATGTTGTGAGGTGTTATGACGAGTTTGAATTCATTTAAACTTTGTCTCAACATCGTCACAACATTTATTTTGTTATGTTGTTGTGGCCGTTTGACCGGGTATGGTAACAACATGTCACAACAAATGTTGTGAGAATGTTGTGGCAAATGTTGTGACTGTTTGATCGGGCCTTTATTTGTTGAGAGCATCTTCAATAAAATTAATATCAAGAGGATGATTGATCTAAGAGAACGGCATTCCCCCATACATGACCATACATCATGGGTCTCTTCCAATGATAATTTTTTGAAATCTATTTTGAACTTTCAGTCCATAGCTGAACTGTTTTAAGAGCGCTACCAGTCAGTCGGTCAGTTCGAGTAACGTGATATCGGAGCCTCGATCAGAAGGAAATAAAAATTATCATGGGCACGGGAATCCTTTATCTTAAGCCGTGTTCACACTAAACCTTAATTATATTCAACTGAAGTATAATTGTTGTTCAATAATATGTTTCGGTTCACATCTGCGGAAATATAAAAAAGTTATAAATAGGCAGGAGAAGTTGAAAACAAAATGGCGCCCAATCGCTTGGCCGTCATGATTTTTACCATCAAATTCATGAATGCAGGCTGCTGCGGCCAGAGGAAGAAAAATTCGCTTCTTCACTACGTACATAAGGCGATGATAAGTTTAGTCTCTTCGTGTCACCACGTGTCCACCATTTTCTTCAATCACGCACTATAATTACTAAGGGGGCTAGTTGAAGTAATTATATTCCAATTATAATAAGGGACTGTAATTAGATAATGTGAATTATTTCCATATATAATTCGATTATAATTCGATCATAATTGAGGCCTAGCATTGAGCCCTAATGTGAACACGGCTTTAGATTATCCTGTCTTGTTCATATAGATATCATGATATGGGTAGTGAATAAATTAAGACGCGCTCTCAAGTCGAAATACTCAGAAAAAAATTCTGAGCTCCCCAACGGGAATCGAACCCATGACCTCACTGGCACGGCTTCCAGGTGCCGGTTGGACGCTCTAACCACTGAGCTATGAAGGACTCATGGTGAGCAAGGCCATACAACTAGGTTCATATGTGACAATATGTCCTGCCATACTGCAAGGCTCAATAATGTCAAAGCGAAAATATGAATAAATGATAAGTGGAATAGCTTGGAATTCGGGTAGAATACTGGTAGTGTACAATACAGAGGTACAAAACATTTAAATCTTGATTGAAATTAGTTTTATCGCTTTCAATAGAAGCACAGGTCTTTGTGTTGACTCCTGTCAACCCTCTTCGAGCCCAACATGGGGCCAATGTCACGTTACATTGGGACTACACTGCTAGCAATCAACTAACCCTAGCTCAATGGGGAACTATGACTGATGAAAACACCCTGGAAACAATCATAGCCCAGCAACATGGAAACAACGATGTGGAGTATATATCATCCAGTTACAGGGACCGAGCGTTCATAGCAAACCGGGCATTTCTTACTTTGATTGACGTGAAAGTGAGTGACAGTGGGCGGTATGGATGCAAGTTGATCTTTGATGGAGGAGTGTCAATTATCAACTCCACAATGTTGATTGTATCAGGTAGCGATTAATTCACTTCCAGTTATGTTTACAGTAACACTATACATAGTCATAATGTTTCGAGCCTCTGACGAAGCCAATTGCTATTTAGGTAGATAACACAAACCATAGTCAATAGAGGGAAATAGTTATGAAGCCCGGCAAAGTTCTTTGTTATATGTTTTTGTTCGCTATTTTGGGGCTTGACCGTGCACAAAACCTGACAAAATACAATAGGTGGTTACGTGTGTTCAAGCAACTAACCAATAGAAACGTTGCGATTACGTAATTCATGCATAGTGTATGAGCGCAAAACAAAAGATGTGCACGGTCATGGACCTTCCAACATAAATCTTGGCCTCTTTGTTTGCTCCTTTGAAGTTTGCCGGGCTTCATAACCATTTCCCTCTATTAACTATGCACAAACCGAGGCCTTTATAACTATGCCATCACGAGAAAACCAAATCCAATACTGAATTGTTTTGAAAACACTACGGGCTTAAATTTGCAGCGTTTTGAAGCTTTATTTCCTTCGTGGTTCAAGGAATCGTGCTATCTTTCCGCTTCCGCTAATGAAACGGATCTCCCTGTCTGTAGATATGACGTCAAAAATACATGCGTAAATCTCACAGTCTGTAGATATGACGCCACGATAAGTTATCAGCGTCAATTAGCTGCATGCTTGCATGCCTGCATACAAAATCTATAATACTGAACAATGATTGTCAGCAGGAAATTAGACGACCGGCACACAGGATGAAATAACTATGGCAATATATGAAATTTATGATACTCACATGGAATCAATGCATCACAGGGAATAGAGATTGCGAGCAGGAGAAAGGAGAAACCATTATTACCTGAATGCCAATACAAATTTTACAACTGATGAGAAAAAATAGTCAAATTAAGTCTTTATTGGAGCCCAATTTGGCCTTGGGATTTTGTGCCCATCCTATATCCTATGATTGTATCGATTTCGAGTTTAGTTGTGGAAATCGGTGACTAAATAAATCGATAAAATAGCCTGGTCTAATAAGTAAGCAAGACAAATGAAAAGAAAACAAAAGTTTGGGAGATAAGCAAATCATGAAGACGACTATTCAATGAGCGCCCCTTACAGTTGCTCTATCTTACAGTTGCTCTATCTGTTTCTCTATCTCTATCTGTTTTTCGTTAGTTCTTTTCTCACACACAGTCTGTTTATTAATTTGTTTATTTAAGCGAAGTCCACTACAGACGAGTCCTCAACAGCTGGCGGCGCCAGTGATGACGGGAAGGCTAACCCACATCCAGTTTATTTGGCTTTTGTTGCTGTGGTTCTCATTCTTATTGTACTTGTTATCGCGTACTTTTTCATGACCCGCACCAAGAGAGGTTAGTACTTCATTATAAATGGTCCTTTTAGACTTTTTTTCTTTCGAAATATGTATGTATGTATGTATGATTTCACGGGTTCCCCACCTACAATCGTCGTCGACACTCCATCCATGTTTGCAGGCGCCTCTCTAGCTTATGAATAGGCTCCGTGGTGGGGATGGGGTAAAAAGAAAACTGCGAGCGAAGCGAGCCGCGATAAGCCTGGGAGAAAGACGGGCGATGGAGCCTACAGGCATTCCTTTGAAGCCGCAGGTTAATTACAAGGGGGCTTCGCTCGTAGTTTTCTTTTTACCTCATCCCCACCGCGGAGCCTAATGTTGAGTAAACCTTCTGTTGTTGCAAGTTGTTCATAGGGAGGTAGAAAGTGTCCAACAATTAAAAGCCGATGGTAGGTATACTGGTTAGAAAATAATATTATTTCACTCTTATAACAGCCACCTCGCCTACGTGAATATCGATGCAGCAAAGTTCGCGAAGCTTGCACCGATTTACCGGTTTAGGCGGTGGAGCGTTTTTTCCCCTCAGGGAGGTGGAATGACCATTTATGCTAGTAAATAAAATAAATTTCGATAGCGCAACATGCTAAGTTATTGGGATGTGGGAAACGTGTCCTCAATTGTAGTCATTCGTTTATTTGGTGGTATTTTGCTTTACTATGTCACGCTTCATCAAAACCAAAAATATTTGGTTTATTAAGGCCGATTTAGACGGAACGATTTTGTCGCATGCGACGCGCTTACGACAAGCCTACGACACGAATTGTGTCGTGTAAATCAAACCTACAACTCGCTTACGATTATCGTATACGACAAGAAAAATGTCGTAGGATTTTGAAACATGTTTTAAAACCCTGCGACATGTCGTAGCCACAGACAAAGTTAATGATGAAAGTTGTATACGATTTTTACATGACGCTAGCAGCGCGCGCTATGCACTTTTCGTTGACATCTTATTTCTTGGCAAAGAAATAAGATGTTTGCATTTTTGTTTTTGGAGTGGTTGGACCTTGTTTTGGTCAATAGATCTCGATTCCAAGACAAACGAGTACAACAGTCTACAACTACAACTTAATTATAAGATTATGGTTATTCACAAATGCGATGCTGACAATATTGATGCGAATGCAATGAAACAATTTTAAATCTTTCTCTTTTCTCTCTACAGTTGTTGTCATCGATAAAAGGTGAGTACTATGCAAGACTTTCTTTCCATCATGATATTAAACAACTTCTTTGTGATTCACACTCAGAATTGGGCGAATCAAAATAGAATAAAAAAATACTTTACCTATTCATTACTGATTTGATGTGATTTTTTTAGTGTTATTTTCATATATACGCCCGGCCGGGTCGAGTTAGAACTTTAATATATCGGAATGTACAATGCCTTCTGGGTTTTTTTAACGCGCCTCCGTTTATAATGACCGTTTCCAATTGCCACGCTCTTAGAGGAGCCGCAGTGAACGAAACGCTTCTTAGATTAACATTTAACATTTTTGTCCTAAACGCTGAATGTGTGTATAATTATTCTTAACAGAAACTCTCGAACATTTGGGCCCGACGTGGAGGCAATAGAATTGGTAAGACGTGACGTAATGTATCAGTGTTTCAGTTCGGAAAGAAATAAACAAAAGAGAATAAAACCTTGTGCTGTGCACGGAAATTGATTTTGCCAACATATGACCGAAAATGCAATTTTATTTTGTCTAAAGCAGAACCAGGTACCAACAACCTACACAGACACCAGAATGGAAAGAAGTCCAAACGAACCATTTGACTCAGCCCGGCAAGAATACTGTGTGATACCTCCTATACTTATTAACCCGGCCGAGAAGGACTGGGAGGTCCCCAGGGAAAGTCTCGTTTTCGTCAAGGTGATTGGCAAAGGAGCGTTTGGCAAGGTGGCTAAGGGAATGGCGCTGGGAATAGAAAACAGTAAAGACAATCGAGTTGTGGCCATCAAAATGTTGAGAGGTGTGTTCATGCATTGGAATTCTTACATTTTCGATACATGTTTCCATCATATCAACGTCAAGTTACCAAGTGCATGAGTTTAAGTTGTTAGGATGATTATACTAGTTACCTACAGAACTCGTAAATGACAAAGTTATGTTTGAAACATTTGTCATCTTTTTTAAACAAGTTGCAATCGTTACTCCGTAGCCCGTATGTAACGAGTAGTTGTAAGGACTTTAGGCCCCTCTCTATCTTACCCTCGTGACATGGTTCTGGATTGAATAGCCCGGGAAGAGTTGCTTTTATGAGGAACGTTGAAATAGGTCGCATAAAACATGCGTTGTGATATAATATATATACTTCCATTTGGATAAATTTCAGACAATGCTACCGACGAAAATAGGCAGGACCTCCTCGCTGAACTGAACATGATGAAGAATCTTGATCCGCATCAGAATGTTATTCAATTGCTGGGATGTGTCACCAAGACTGGTACGAGAACTTTCTTTGTCTTTGTTTCTCTGCAGTAGTCTAGTCAGTTACTCGATCCGGAATGTTATTTTCTTGTTCATGATTTACAATGATACAAAATGAATTCGATAATTATTTGGAAGACTTACACCGAATCGGATCGAGTGCCTCACCATTAGACCAGGATTCTACCTGAAACCAGACATAAACATAAATAACAACTTATGGTAAAATGTCATTATAATTTTAATAACATTTTTGCCATACATTTTTATTCATTTTATCTGGCGAATATATATATTTCAAACATAAACAATTTATCAAGAAAGCCGAAACTCATGAAGGATGTGCTCTGAAAGGGTCAGCCGTTCTTGGTTGGTCAAGTTCTTTCATTTGGAGGAGTATTGATTGATTGATTGATTGATTGATTGATTGATTGATTGATTGATTGATTGATTGATTGATTGATTGATTGATTGATTGATTGATTGATCAACTTTTTCAACCAGCATCGAACTCTGTCGAAAAGGTTGCACGGATTGTTCAAAGGTTGAAAAATTCCTTCGTTGGGGCACGTCAACCAAATTACGAAACCCATTAACGTTTTAGAATGAAATGGTTTGACCAAGCAAAACACTATTTTCTTTGTCAGATCCTGTTATGGTATTAACGGAGTATGTCCCGTATGGAGACCTCCTGGGATATCTAAGGAAGAGCCGTGGACTTGACGACACATATTATAAAGACCCGGATATCAAACCACAAAGCTCTCTGAGCTCTAAGCAACTATTTGGCTTTTCTTGGGACATTGCTAGTGGAATGGAGTTTTTGTCTTCGAAAAAGGTACCCGTTAGTGTGTTCAGAACTCAGTAGTAAATTCAAAATCGACATGTCTGAAAGAAGTGGGACACAAATGTAAGTCCCAATGTCGACACCTTGTTAGGAGACGTGAGACAAATTTAAGAAATTTAAATTTTAAGTCGTTTTTTTTAAGCAAAACTAATGGAGATATCAAAGCAATATTAGGCAATTTTTTTTTAAAGGAATTTTATTACTTTAATTTGGACCTTTTTTAGCTGCTGTCGTTGAATTTTTTCTTCTTTTCCTTTCCATCTCTTATTGAAATGCGTCATTCAATTCATTCATGATTAACTAAAGAGTGCTTTTAATGCTTGCAGATAGTGCATCGCGACCTTGCAGCCCGAAATGTATTGGTAGGAGATGGAGAGATCTGCAAGATCACTGATTTTGGTTTGGCGAGAGATGTATTCAAAGAGGACCTTTACAGGAGAACAGCAACGGTAAAACTATTTTAATTTATAAATTAATATAAATAACAATCTAGTATCAGTGGTAGATGGCGCGATGACTTTCTGAAAAGTCCGTCTACTTAAACCTAGCTAATGGCAGAATTACTTTGTTCTTGGTTTTGCCAGAATGCTGATGACGTATACGTAACTTAAATCGTTGCATTCGGTTAAAGGCATACATTGAACAATATACAGAGTTCAAATTTATGACCCTGGATGAATGTGCATCCCATATTCCATTTTGTTATTCAGTTCACAACCATGTGCGTTATCTCGTTATTTGTAGGGTCGCCTCCCGGTGAAATGGACAGCGTTTGAGTCATTGTTATATGGAACCTGCACACCTATGAGCGACTTGTAAGTCATATCTGCTTTGTTTTACTAAAAAAAAACTAAAATTAAAATTTTTAACACCTTATTGTTCTCTTTTAGATGGAGCTATGGAATCGTAATGTACGAAATATTTACCATAGGTGAGGATAATAACGTTATTTTTAATATAATCAACAAAATTTCTAGATTCTGATTGGTCAATGACGAGTGCATATTGAGGCTATAGAGTGAAAAACAGAGTCATTGAGTGTAATACGAAAGTTGCTATGGAAACGGCGGGAAAATCAGCATGAACTGCTCGTGCTATTCGTAAGTTATGTTCGCTTATTATGTTTTGAAAATTCTCAATTTGCACTCGACTAAAGAGGCTCACTTTTAAAACATCGCCCGCACACATAAATAGCGAATTGCACTCCCATTCATACGATTTTCTATACTGAATATAAATAATGTAATAAACCACCAATAAAATGTCGAACACGAGTTCAGAATTACCAAACCAAACTGAACTGCAAATTAAAGACAAATATGGAAGGGAAGGAATTTAACTCCGTCTTGAAAGGTACCGGTTAATGTAAGAAAAATGACATTTTCAATAATCAAGGATTACTGTTTGTAATATAAATTTTCAACTTATATTGCGTTTAAAGGTTTATGTTATCCCGGACTGTTCAAACCTTATCCGTTTGATTAGAATTAAGTTAGTGTTCAGCCAATGACACCATGATGCAATTCTGACATATTGTTCAAATTTACAGAAACTGCAATAGAGTGTTTTCACTCAGTCCTGTGGGAATTAAATGACAAAGGCCGTGGCAGCCATGTTGGTGTCCCTAACAAAAGAAGTTAATAAAAATTATTTTGTACGGGGACACCAATATGGCGGCTATGACGTCAAGTGAAAACACTCTTTAGTCTGATTGAATACCGATCAATAGCTAATTTGTAATTAGCGAATATCTACTGGCCATCAAAACATAAGAAAACAAATAATCACAAAGACTGACAAAGAAAGACATTAATTGACACAAACAAGTCAAACAAGGACACCAACATTCAAACCAATACAATCAGAAGAAAAGCAAAGACAGTACTGTGCAAAAGTAATGCAAACGAATTTAGCCGGACGACTTTCGTGCTTTGTTCGAATCGCCTCGAAACGAAAGTCGGTGAAAATTCGACGAAAATGAACTAGCAAAAATTCGAGGAAGCGGAATTTCGCAGTATCAAGGGAAATTTCGAACCAGTGAAATTCGAACAAACAAAAACCAAAGTGGCAATAACGCTGCACTGAACAGGGCCGGTATTAAAGTTTAAGACAACGATCACACTAATATATGGAACGTTTGGGTTACAGGAGGTTCACCTTATCCAAAGATTGACGGAAAATCTCTCGCTTCTTTACTTCAAGAGGGTTACAGAATGCCCAGGCCTCCGCATTTAGATGAAAAATTGTAAGTGAATACTGTGTCATTTTCAATCGCGTCAGTGCATAGCCAAACGGCATACAGCTGTATCTAGTACAAAAATCAGGCATTTATTGGACATTTTTCGGGCGGAAATAACGTTAACCTTAATAGCAAATGTAGACGTCATATATATAACGGGATTGATTATTCTAAAGATTGTTAGATTTAAAGTGCAGATTCGTGAATGCATGTGTGACCAGGATATTCAAAGGTTATAGTAGACATAGTACGATAATTTAACCAAATCAAAAACTTTTTGCGCAGTAATACCCAACAAAATGTGACAATTGTATTTAGCGAAAACATTTTTGGGGGCTAGGTGCTCTTTACGTAGTGTCATTCAGATTGTAACTGGGGCCATTCAAGAAACAAATTTATAAATATAAATTCGTTTTAAAAGAATCTTAAAAGACCGACAGTTGGCTATTTACATTAACTTACGACCGATTGATTTCAACCTCACGACTGGTCAGAGTGGATGATTCGAATCCGCGACGTCCGAATTGTAAAGTAAAACCATTTTTTGTTTCTGTTTTTTTTTTTTTAAGGTATAACGTTATGATAGCCTGTTGGAATGAAAAACCCGAAGAGCGACCTTCATTTACAGATCTGCGCAAAACGATGAAAGTGATGGGCGACGAAAGAGAGGTAAAACCAATTCTTGTATTTATAAAAGACCGAATGCATTTATAACTATAAATTTAAACAGCTGGTTTAATTTGTTTATGATATATACATTTATCTACATTGATCCATAATTCGTTTAGTATTTCTGTTCATTAGCCCCTTTCATCTATTTATTTGACATTTATTTTACAGATCTACATCAAACTTGAAGATTATGACACAAAGCTTTACCAGAACGTCGATGATATGGATGCTTAACTTGTACACATGCTCATCATGTTTAGTTGGCATCGTTGGCATATACTGGCCTAATGCATGCACTTAACCCGAAAATACATGCCATTACTTAACGGTAAATCAGTACGAGGCTGCGAAAGGTGCTCACCATTCAAACATAAAGAATTGTCAAAACATTTAATGACGTCATCATGACAACCGAATTTCAGCAGCATTCAATTCTGTGACAAGATTTTTAGTTCAGATGTATAAAAATGACAGTATAATTTTAGGCAGCGTTCAATTTTTGTCCAGACTTTTAGTTTAGATTGATTGAAAATGTTAATGAAATTTAGAATTAGACAGTAATCCGATAGGGTATTTTTAATAAGAATACATTATTTAATTATAGGTAGGTTAATTAACATTTATGAATATTAATTAATAAATAGGAAATAGTTATAGACGTTTCAGGGCGATTCGTGGCATTACTATATAATAGTATTCACTGAATGACTAAGTGACAGTAGAATAAAAATATATCTTGCGCCGTTGCAGTAGTACTTGAAGCGTTATTAGAAGCAAAATCTCGTAATTCAATTTTTCATACGTTTCTTTAAAATATCGATTTGTCCACATCTTAGACATGAGTGACCGAATGCTCACACCAACATCTCGGGGATTACGTCATAATGACGTCATCCCGAGATAAAAATGATCATTACAGCTACAATGTACTTCTCGTTATAATAATAACCCTGATGATGAGAGAAAGTCGAAAACGTTCAACTTTTTCAATACTTTTTATTTAGTTTTCTTAGCCTTTCAATAACACGCGAACTCTGAAGTTCAAAACCCAACTAACGATTGCGTTTTTAACAGCGTCAATCATGATTACGACGACAACCAAGGGACCCTGAAAAAAATTATACTGTATTATATATGGATCGAAATCTACCAATCACAACCTACGGATGTGACCTTTTGAACCCGTTGAAGTAATCTTCTTTTTTCATGAGACGTGCGCTAAGATGATTGACAGCAGAGAAAAACGCAACCGCTGATTGAGGAGAGTTCGCATGTTATTGAAGGCGTAGTAACGTACTTAGCAAGATGAATACATAATTTCATACCATAAACATTACTGCCGATCAATTGTTTTACTTGTTACAATGTATCGTTCTGACGTAATTTAGACTGCATACTTCAATATCCAAAAACACCAAGATAGAAAAATAAGCCGAAAACGGTATTCAAATGAGAAATAAAAATTGCTGAAAAAACCTGACAAGAGCATTCTAGTCATTATTCTTGACATACCTTTAATATAATTACAGTCAATAGCGATGTTTCTCGTTACGTCACCTATTGTTATTAATGTGCCAACCAGAGAACTATTGGCTGTTGAAACAAAGAGTTCTTTTGTTTAATGGTTGGCAAATTTGAATAACAAAAACAAATTTGACGTAATGTTGATCAACAGTGAACACTCCTATTAATGTTGAGTATTTTATTGAGTAACGAGAAAAAAATGCACCGTTAGCTCTTTTAAAAATTAGATAGGGTGGTCAACATGCAACACTTCATCAATAGCTCAGTTGTCAAGCAAACAGACTTGGGATTGCCTTGATGTGCCATCAAATTTACGTCACAATCGTTACTGGACTAAGAATAGCCCTTTTCACGGTTAACTTGTGATATAACATAGAATTGAACATAGAAGCGAGGCAATTTCGGGCACAAGCTACAAAACATCCCGCTTTTCTTGAGCTTCTTAAACCCTTTTAATATAAAAACAGAGCTACAATTCTTTTAGTTTATGTTGGTTTTAGAAAAAATTGTAAAACGACTTTTCTCTATTAATAAAGAGTAGATTCACATAAGCAACAGCGAGTTCGTTTTACGATCTTTACGGCAAACTTTAACCAAAAGAGTTGTATATTTAGTTCTTCTCCGTTAGTAAAACTATTTTTATACTAACATAGTTCAAGGAACTCAAGAAAATGATGTTTTACAGCTTGTGCCCGAAATTGCCTCGCTTCTATGTTTAACTGTATTGTTATGCAAATATTTCAGGTTAACCGTGAAAAGGGCTATTGGGAGGTAAGGAGGTGCGGTGTGGGATTACTGGGAACTACTGGGGTGCTCCACTGGGAGTTTGGAAACCCACCTCTTTTTGGCCCTAGATTATCTATTTTTACCCCATTGCAGACCGTATATGAATTTTTGAAATAAGGTAAAGTTTGTTCCCCATTTATTTCATTTCATTATTTCATTTCTTTTAACATATATTTAAATATATACAAATAAATTGGCTTATATTCGTGTAACATGGCTGCGGCCAAAATTTAGTTATAATAAGAGTTAATAAGGGTTAAACGCCCAGGTCAAGGTTACCATGGTTTCTTAAGTTTCTTAATCAGTAACGACAAAACGGTTAGCTCGACAATATTTCAATTCATCGTATGTACTTTATAATACTAAATTCCTATACATTATTTCTATACATTATACCTCACTACATTATATCTCTATTACTGAAGAAAATGTTATATATCTACGATGTCTACTACAACGGTCCAAACATAGCATCCGTTGTTTTCCTTAAGGTCATTCCTTAGTCCTTAAGTTATTGTAGGTTTCCTACAATACTGGCCAGAATGTTTTGGGACACTTCTCATTTTAGACTGTTTTTGCTTAGTTCGTTCAAAACTAGCGATAATTGGAGGCTTAAAAAATAAACTTCTATATGGTTCTCCCCTTTTCCCCCTATGCAATGTTGAACCTCAAAAGCCATCGTTTAAAATTGACTTAGTGTCTAGTCCTGTGATTCAACATTGCACCAGGGGGGGAGGGGATAACATATAAAAGTGTCCCAAATTTATTGGCCAGTATTGTAGATTCTGTGGCTAAGACAGTATTTTTTAATCTCACGTTTTCCTTTTTATGGCAATTATGTACTTGATAAAACTACTTCGGGTTTCTTTTGGTCAAAAAGAACTATACACTATCTATATATCTAAAGCGCAGGCGGAATAGCGTAACAACCTGCTTGAAGAAATTTATATAATTTGAAAGAAAACAGCTTATATGTTTGTTACATTTATTTACTCCTGTCCTTCCGCACATACTTCTACCGTCCTAAATAATAATGCCCTTACGGCATCCTTTGCTATCGACACTCTCAAAGGGGCTGGGCCACGGCAGTTTTGATTTCTGACAAATGGAATTCATTCAATATTGAAATCTAAGTTACTTATCAAACAGAAATGATCATCAAAGACCATCAAACATAAATCAAGTAAACTTGAAGGAATCCGTTTCAATTTTGTAAAATTTTTGGTGTTTTTTGTTGCAACTGTTTTAACAATCAGAATAATGCTTGTGTTGAAATGAATTTCGTTTTCGAGAAAACTGTCTCCATTTACGTCCTAGACAAAATTCAAATGTGCTTCTACTATAGATACAGGGAAAATATAACCCCCAAACCTTTCTTTAAAATTTAAAATGAAGTACAGAGTTTCAGTGATAATTTATGTAACCATAGTTAATAGAGCGAAATGGTTATGAAGCCCGGCAAAGTTCTTTGTTATATCTTTTTGTTCGCTTTTTTGGCCTCGACCGTGCACAAAACCTGACAAAATACAATAGGTGTTTACGTGTGTTCAAGCAACTAACCAATAGAAACGTTTCGGTTATGTAATTCATGCATAGTGTATGAGCGCAAAACAAAAGATTGTGCACGGTCGTGGACCTTCCAACATAAATATTGGCATCTTTTTTTGCTTATTTGTTCTTTGCCGGGCTTCATAACCATTTCCCTCTATGTTAACTATGATGTACAGTGTAACCACTTACAGGTCTATAAATTCGGTATTCGGCAAGACTGAACGGCAAGTGGTCTGTTTGAGTAGAACACTTTCGAAATATTTCAAAGTGCTATTAATAACTTTTAACAATTTTTTTCAATTTCTATATTATTCATTGTCACTGAGGTTAGTCCCAGTCCTCCACATTTCCGTACAGTTGGTCGTCGTAGACGTTCATGTAAATAATCTCCTGAAATGAAATGAGGAAATGATAGTTAATTGTTCATCCCTAACTCAGTTGTACGCCAACATTTATATATGACAACTATACCTTTATTTAGGGGTTGCACAGTTTATATAGATGTATTATGCCATACTGGATTAGCAAATGCAGACATACTTGAAACTGACTGAACAATTAAACAATTATTGGATGAGGTTTTTGTGATATCCAGAATAATCAAGGTATCGTTGAGAGTTATTTTTTATTATACACATTCAGCGAAAATAATGCTTCTGCCACCGACGTGATTACCCTTGGAAATCATGTACCGCGGTCATACATGACATGATTACCCGTGAGGCTATCGTGACCTTGACATGATCATTGTATAATCTGCAGTTAGATGCTTTCAAAAGCGCTGATTTCGAAAATTCACTGTACGCTTCTGGCCAATCAGAAAAAAGATAGTGAGTTGAATGTATAATAACTATTTTTATTTGCGATTCAAAACAAGTAACTCCAAAGATAAATTAACAGTACTTACCTTATGACATCGTTCTAATCTCTTTATTGTACCACTAATAGACTCAAATGTTGGTCGACGGTCTGGTTCATTACTCCAGCATTCACACATCAGGGCATAACTGGAAAACAACCAAATGCCTAAATCGTAAACTCAAGATTTATCCATATTAAATATATACTACAAATTTCAACCTTCAAGTATCCGAAAATGATCAGCTATGGACGGATATTGTCTTTATGTTCCACTAACTTTTCCGAAGCAGCATTAAAATACGTGACATTCAGTCTCTTTCATTATGCTCTACGTAATTTCTTTCAACTGGAGGCTCACCAAAAATGAACCTTAACCAAACAACAACAACAACAACATCGAAAAAGCATTTCAACTCACATTTCATCGTCCAAGTGCTCAGGCTTTGGCATTCTGTAATCACCTTTTATCATGTAGGGAATACGATGAGCCTGAATCTTGGGATAAGGACAACCACCTAATAGAGAAAGAGGAAGATTTGCGCATGAGGTACACTTACATGTAAGTAGAAAGAGTGGCCGCTTTAACTGAGATAAACATGAGCATACTATAAAGAAACTAACTCACTGACTAAAAGTGATAATCACTACATTGGAGTATCCCGGTTTTCTGGAGTGGATTTTTAATCCTACAGTACTTTACATACACACTAATTTTAAATCCACGTAAAAACATTGACGTCTCAGCAAATTGATTGCACTGTCAGTTCGCATGTTTACATAAATCAGGAACCTCTACTTTGGGGACACCTCCATTAAGGGGACACCTCCTACCGATCTTGTTCAACATGACTTTGAAATGACAAGCTCTATTATGCCACGTTTCAATTAAATGGGACACTTGGTGATATAATATATGTATCCATGTGTGTGCCTCTTCCTCCAAAGTTCAGTGTAGCACTTTATTTTGACACAGATAGTTCTATTTTTCAGTCACCAATGCAAGGAAATAAAATGTGTACCAACGACGTGGATTGTATCTCTAAATTTGTAAAACCCATGCACGCGCCTGTGCGATGTGCTTCTGTCACAAGAACGTATTCTCAGAAGGCACTCGAAACAACTGATACTAAATAAAGTCATAACCAATCAAAACATCTGATATATAGACGTCATCTTACCTATTGTGAAAATCTCGTACAGCACGACACCATAACTCCATCTTGGAAAAAAAAGAGAACAACAACAAAATCATTTTGTTAAACGACATGATAATAAATGATGAGTCAGCATAATATGTCGTGACACTAAATATATAGATTGCATTTACAGAAGTTTCGAGACTACTTTTTCCTCCATGGACCGTGAAAAGCTATATGTGCTGGAAAAGCTTTTAAGCTAAAACTAGTAGAATAGATCGGTAGTGTAGCAGCTCTTGTAAGCTACTAATATCACTGGCCCTCTATGTGTAGTGTATTTTGAAGACTATGGGCATTGTTGATTATTCGTTCTATTGTTGGACTTTACGAGAGCTGCTACATGGCCCGAATAGATAAGTAATAAAGCAGTAGTAAGCTACTACCTACAAGTAGCTAATAGCGACTGAAACATAGTTCAATGCATTAAATTAGGGTTCTACAATAGAACAGCATTTGACCTTGGAGGACGTCTCTCTACATTGTGCTTCTCAAACTGCTGCTAACTACCGAATACATCATTGATGCTATCAAGACCAAATTCAAGTTCATTTCATTCATATTATTTTCTCATATAAATATTAGAAAAGACTGTCATAACAGCCAGCACTTACACATCACTTTTTGTAGTACATAAACCGTAGAGCAATGACTCCACCGCTGTCCATTTTACAGGCAGGCGACCCTATAGAATACAGTGTCGTATGAATGATTAATCAGTTACAGATTGATGGCCATTTTGTTTTCAGACTTTGATTACGTTTCATAAATCATTAATAATTCATCAAATTATAACAAAGGAAATCATACCCGTAACGAAGGTTTGGATACCGGGTCCTAATTAGCATAGGCTTCTACGATTTTAGTTCACCGTTTACTCCTTAGCTTTTGTTTCGATTGAGAAGATATACATGTACCAAACGTGTTTCATCCGATTTCCTAAACACCTCCAATTTTAAAAAAATACTCCTCAAAAATACTCCGCTACGCGTCTTATTTTCAACTCTCTTCTTGGTGTTTGGAAATCGGATGAAACACTCGTGTTTTATATATTTATACATTATTTAACATATCACAAAGTCTCTCTACACTCAGGTGTAATACATGCACAATAATATCACGAGAAAAAGAACTGAGAAAATGATAGTCATTATTATTATCTGACTTTGCCGACAGAAAGCAGAGAAGAGCCGCAGGACCAACCCTGCTTAAGGCCCGCAGGTGGGGGAGCACTTAGACTACCCACAGTGCTTTTCAGTTTGTTAACCATGTGCTTGTAAGACGGTCATCTTGTTGTCTATATAAAAGACGTGAGCTATGGAACTTATTACAGCACGGCGGCGGCTAGAATGGAATGAAGTGACAAGAGAAGCCCATCAAACTGTAAGATTGTACTGCCATTGACTAGGTCTAATGCCTGACGTATAAATGGTTTTCGGCACATTCTAGACCCAACCTGGCAAATATCCGAGGGGTAAATTGCGATGGACTAGTATCCCGTCCCTGGGAAGTTCATGTAGTAATACGGCTAGCCGTTTCATGTTTCAGAGTTGTGCACCGGTTGTACAAGCTGGGTACCAGAGGTTTTTTCTCGCGAGCCCTGGTCATATGGTCAAATATTGTTTGATGTTTTGCCGGGATCAGGCTAACCTTTTAGATTGTCTTGCTGAGGCTTTTCTCGCCACTAACTAAAGAATACATCGAATTTGAACCACAATCCTCCCTGATTAGTGATGATTTTAATTTTACTTGCATTGCATTGTTATACCTTGGTCCGTTTCCGATAAATATCATCATTCTGTACATCTCTTGCCATCCCAAAGTCTGTTATTTTGCAAGTTTCTTCTTCTCCTACAAGCACATTCCTAGCTGCCAAATCTCGGTGAATTATCTAAAGGAGTTTACAAACAAAATATTTTGTTAAACAGTGCATATTAAAGTAAATCAACGGGAAGTTTATAACTTGAGTACGAAATTTAACATTCTATATAGCGACTTATCATTTTGGTAAGTTAGAAGATGACATCTTAAGGAATTAATTCGAGAGCTCTATCTACCTTTTCCAAAGGTATGTGAACTTTTCAGGTCCTGCGTTCCAAAAATGGCACTCTAATCAAACGTGTCTCAAACTCCAGTAGCTTCTGGATTTTGGAAAGACCCGACGTTTCTCAGTTAAACCTCACTAATAATGTATTTTCAGCTGCCTACACTCAACATATGTCTGCACACAACACAACGCCATTGGGTCAACTGAAACACGTTGTGTATGACTGTACTTACCTTGTTGGCTGCCAGGAATGCCATGCCATCAGCGATTTCCCGCGCGAACTTCAGAAGTTGTTCTGATGTAAGAGAACTCGACGGTTCGACATCCGTGTCCTTATAGTAGTTGTCATTCAGACCTCGGCTTCTTCTCAGAAATCCAAGCAAATCCCCGTATGGTATGTACTCGAACATAACCATGACTGGATCTGAAAATTCAACAGGGTAATTAATAATAGGGTTCAAATCTGTCTACAAGGCTAGTGGGTTATCAGGCTCGCGCTTAACTCCGGCTTCCTATACTTCCTTGGCCGGATGGAATGCTAATCCATCGCAGGTAGCCCCCCAGCATTTTAACCCATTTACCCCTGATTAAGAGGAGAGGCTATGACCCCGGCAAGGGCTCGAATCATTAGGCCAACGTGCCTCTCACAAAGGGGGTGAGGAGTAAATGTACATTTACTATGCAGGTATAAATACAATTTTGGCCGTTTGTCAGTTGTCAGGGAAGCTCATCCAGACCATCCTAATTAGGGCGCTGTAATTTGTCCTTGTGTTGTGTTCTCTTGATAAATACACTTTACTCTCACAGTGTCTCTCTTCGCCCAGGAGTATAAACGAAACGATTTCCAAACACTCACTTGCCCTGTATATTATAACGATCCTCTCGGATACAACGAACAAGCACACGGAACCTCAGGATATAACGAACAAACCTTGCGAATCCAGCCATTTCAGTAGTAAAGACGTTGATTGAGCTTCGTTGCTTTTATAACGAACCCATCGACTGAACTTTGTCTCGTATTATGACGAACATCGGATATAATTAGTAAATTTCTGGGCTGGTACCAAGCATGTTCTTTATAAAGGTTACGGAATGTTCCTTTATTTATTCTACAGCATAATGGGCATACCTGACAGTGTAACTGCACCCATCAAGCGGATAACATTAGGATGAGGTTGTAACTGCTTCATGAGCTCGTACTCAGCTAACAGGTCTTTCTTGTTGGACTCTAGAGCTTTTTCTGTCGCGAAAGAAATCAAATTACTATTATACATTGAGATGAAATATACTGTACAAATTAAACTAATCAGTGAAGGCAGAATATTTTCAACGCTGGGGAGAGTAAAAGCAGTTTGTTCAATGGGAAACAGTCTTACAGTGCGACGCGCCTTACCATAGCCACCCAACAAACGTTTTTACAAGTATCCTCTCGTAATATTATAATTTGTTTGATGGACATGCCTCCTTGCAAAGTTGAACACGATCAAATGGAAACTTGTCACATCGTATTTATCAACAAAAGTTAAAATACAGTGGAACCTCGATATAACGATGTGCCAAGGGGCTGACCAAATTAGATCGTTATATCGGGAGATCGTAATATCGAATTCCCGATATAACGATTTTTCGGGAAAAGAGCCAAAATTATCGTTATATCGGGGTATTGTTAATAATTGATTTTTCATGTACTGTATAAATCCCTATCGTAACAAGCTGTTGACAGGCACGTTACAGCCCTTGTGCAATGAGAACTAAATTATACAGGAAAAGTATTGCCCGGGAGTATTGTCATATCTTTTCAAGTGTTAAGCCTCCTTTTTCATCGCGCGATGATTGATTTTATCGTTATATCGGGGTAAATTTTACGTTTGGGCTGCCAGATTGTGATCGGAAATATCGTTATATCGAGTATCGTTATATCGGGAGTTTTCTCCATACATTTACTGTAACATTTGCCGGGCTGTCTAATGTTGATCGTTATACCGGGAACATCGTTATATCGAGTATCGTTATATCGAGGTTCCACTGTATTACGAGAGAATACTTGTAAAAAAGTTTGTTGGGTGGCCGGTAAGGCGCGTCGCACTGTAATTTGGTTCTGCTGAATAAAGTTATCATATTATGTTGCATTTCTGTTAAAAAAAGTAGTACATAAAGAGTGAATTTTATGAAGTCTAAAAGTCACGGACAACTTTCCATACAAACGTCATTAAAAACTAAAAGCTTGCCAGCATAACTTCATCCATCAACTTCATCAGTTGAATCTTTTCCCCAAGTAACTTTATTTGACAGACTGTGACGATTTCAAATCTTACGGGAATTATTTTACATCAGATTTCCATACAAACCCTGCCTTTCATGGACTCAATCAAAATGAACTACCAACTGGTCTATTAAAAAAAAAAAAACTGGTCTATTCTTCTTGATTATGTTTTTTAATGTCTAACGTACCTTTTGGAATTTTAACAGCTACTGTTCCAAGACCTTCTGCGTGTGCCCTGGCAACCACACAGAATGCCCCCTTGCCGACATACTTCTCTATGTGAAGCTGTTCCCGAGGGAATTCCCAGTCGGAAATCTCTTCGTCTATGCATGAAACATTGGTGTATATGGCAAGTCTAGGAGGTGTTAATGGCACATTGTTTTTCTGAAGACTTTCATTTCTGCTTGGAACTCGCGGCGGCTGAGGCATCTGAAGTAAAATTGAAGTTGGAGAGAATTCATCCTAGAATAAATCAATATCCCAGCTTCTAATTATTACATTATTACATAATTTAAGCTTTTTATTGTTGATAGTACAATTTTTGCTAGCTCTTTGTTTTGCAAAAATCCTTATCACAGTAAGTAGTATGAAGTTGAATTAAATTGATTTCAGTTTATATTTTGTTTACACGTAATGTTACATAATGGGTGGCGCCTTATGTGATTTTGTTGGTTTCTTGGGCAAGAAACTTTACTCTCACAGTGGACTCTTTCTGATGACTATCAATGATTTAGTTAGTGCAACCTGACAAAATATGGGAGGGGGAAGGGGGGGGGGGGGGGGGGGGGGGGGGGGGGTTGCCTTCGATGGACTAGCATCCCATCCAGGTCGCTTCATGCTACGTTAAACGTGATATGTTGGCCTGATTACAGACTTTATCTTACTGATATGTCATTTTTGCATTTGCTGATCTTTGCTCTTGCAAAGCCATTTTATAGATTTACACAGTTGAAGATACTGAAAGTAGAAGATACACATGACATTATTTCTTACCGTATTGTAGGTGTTTTTTTCACTTTCAACCCTCGGAGAATTATTTGTAGGCTTTTTAGGTGAACTAAAATGAAAGAAAAGAATGCGTTAAATGTATAAAGTTCGCCTGAAGGGGGACCTATTTTTTTCTCTAAGAGAATTTGTTCTTACCAGGACTGAAGCTCGTTCCATTCGGTTAGATGATGCCTGGGTGGAGCTGTAAAAAAATATGATGACATATATTTAATCAAAATTAAAACCAAAATTCTCCAATCTGATTGGTTATTAGCAGGCCATATTTGGCATACAATGAGTATCGGTTTTGATTATTTGAATGTATTAATATTTTATTTGTTTGATTGTTTAGCTTTTGCCATTGTACGACTTCCCTATCAAAAGATGGCGTTTAGATAACGAACACTTTATGTGTTTTAATTTGTGTTATGTATAAAGAGGTTATTCAGCGGAAAGTTGTGTAATACGGCTGGGTACGAGTCAGTTTTTATTTTTTCGAGCCTTTAGGCGAGAACAAATAAACATTGACGAGTAAAAATGCCCAGCCGTATTACACAACTTTCCGCTGAATAAATTGTTTATTATACGACATAATATCTTTCCGAAAATATAGGCTTTCAACAGTGTTTTCCGTAGCGCGCGGTCAGGGGGACTTAGACCCGTGTAATACGGTCTCATATTTGCACTCGTTTTGGTGCATATTCACACTCTGAAATGCTATGTCGTATAATAAGTCATTTTACATCCTATTTCATTTTCCTTTACATTTTTGTATTGGATCCCAGTCTAGCCTGCAGTGCAGGCATTGTCGCGGAGTTCTCGCGAATTTAAATTTGAACTTAACTGAACTTTCGGTGGGCTCAAAGAAGCCTGTCACCTAGCCAGAAGGCCTGGTACTAAGCCTAGAGGCCTGGGCCGGGTTGTTCGAAAGCCGATTAACGCTAGTCCAGGATTTAAAGTTAAACAAGCTCTTAATTTCTCTTGTATAAACAAGAATTTTCGAAGAAAATATAACCGGGCTTTTTTTATCAAGCAAGCAAGCCGTTTTACCTGCTTTCTTGCTTGAAATCTATCAGATTAGTCACGGCAGTCACGCTGAAGTCTGATGTTTGCGTATAGTGTCTACTGTCAATTTTCTTGCCTCTGAGCAGTCTTTGAAGATCATTCCTCAATATAAAGCCAAAGTTGAATAAGAGGAAAAAACACGACAACATAGGTACGAATCGGTGTTGAACCATCAATCGCAGACGTTCCGCGTTGCACCATCATCATTCGCAGCTATTCTAGTCACAGTTCGACAAATTGCGCGAGTCAAAATGTGATATTGTAACGTAATGGTTGTTATTTATAAATCTTCTGCATACAAGGAAGTGAATTGCTGCACCAACACGAAAAAGTAATGTATTTCACACTAAATAAACAGCAGAGTATTCATGTTCAAATCAAAAGTAATAGCTTGATATGAAATTTGACCTAACGGCGACCCTGGTTTATCACAGACGTTGACTCATGTGACCCCATGACGTAATCGTCCTTATTTATAAATCTGCATTTCTCAGCAAGTTTCTGTTTTTCTCAGAAAATATACGGAAAAGATATGTATTTCACACAAAATGACAATTATTTAACAGGACAATATTCATAAAATATCATTTAGGCAAAGGATGACCCTGGCGAAATCTAACGTAGCCTTGATAAAAAAATTGATCTAATGGCGCTTCCAGTGTATGTGATGTACGTACGCACCTCACAGACAATCTCTTCAAGTCACGATTCGACGTGACCCTATGCGTAATCGTCCAAATATAAATCTGCACGTCTCAGCAAGTTTCTGTTTACATAAATCTGCGAGTCTGGGCAAGTTTCTGTTTTCCTTTACGGAAAAGAAATGTATTTCACGCAAAACAAACAGGACAATATTATGACCCTGGCGAAATGTAACGTAGCCTTGACAAAAAAAATTGATCTAATGGCGCTCCTAGTGTGTCCACCTAGCAGTGAGTACAATGATTTAATATTTTGACGAGTCAAACTCACCGACGTTGCGAAATCTGTACGCCGCTCCGATGTGTTTACGCGGTTCTAAATTAATATTTATTTGGACCAGTCCAACTTTCACATAGGCTCGATTTCCGCCGCTTTCTCGAGTCCGGCTTCGTTCTTCCCCGAGAAAATCTTTCACAAGGCGAATACATTCATATATATTCATACTCACCCCTAGCTCTCCCCCTAGCACTTTGGCGGAGTAGAGGTATAAGAGATTCACGACAAAAAAAAACAGAAGCTATTTTATTAACCGGGCTGGGCCCCAGGCCCACGCCGGGTTAAAAAGTTTTTCTCTGCTGATGTTTTGTAAAGTTTAAGATTAGTCAAAGTCAAAACAGAAAGACAAAAAATATAAACAAAAAACCTCACTGAAAAGTTGCAAAACTGAAATCAAAATTTGCGCTGATCCTGGATTAGCTTAATCGTCCTTTGAACAACCCGGCCCTGGCTACTTATATAATTAGCCGTTGCTTCGATGTGTAAAAACGTGTTTGAGAAAAAAAACTTGCGTTCAACCGAACGAACTTAAACTTGAAAGTGAACTTGGAAGTTTTTGGTATCCTCAGCGATATACATTTTTGTGGGCGAGCGATGGAATATTTCTTTGGAGTGTTTAGCCGCCATGTTGAATTGGCAAAATTTAGAGTGTTGGGACGAAAGGTCCACTCGCCCCGGCCCTCCAACGTTTTCCTAAATATATCCAAGATGGCGGCTTAAACACTCGATGGAATATGCACTGAAGGCTACAATCTGAGTGTTAGCTACACCATGATGATGAGACAAAAGGTGACTCAACAAACTATTAGTATATTGCATGTTAAAACGTAGACAGGAGTCACGATGTCTTTACAAGGGGCTACAAGTTACCCTTACCCACGTTGTGTGCGGCTTATTGACTAACAGTGAAAATGTTTATAAAAGCGTCCTACTTACTAACCTGCATTACGCCTTCTTTTGACACAAAATACAATAGATACGATGATAATCAAGAGTAGAACAGCACCACCAGCAGCAGCACCATATACGTAAGCTTTACTTGAAGAGTCTGGTATGAAATACAAATAAAAGAAAAAAAATCAGTTACTTGCAATTACAATTGGACTCGTGCGGTGATGCTGTTTATAAAATAATTGATCGTGAAGATTTTCAGTGTGCGCGCTCCGATTGGTCAATAGCTATGTAACATTTAAACACCAAGGTGCGCTATAAAAAGAGCGTGGCTCCTTTTACTTTCCACACCATCTAATTTAAGAGGACTTTCCACAGGAGTATCGCGGGTATGACTTACCGGAAGTTACTGTAGTAGATACTGTCGATTTGGCAGTTGGTATTGTCGGTTCTGTGAACAAATAATTTTTTTATTTATTTTATTTTTTTATTTAAATATTTAAATAGGACCGTCCAATTAGATATGCCCTTTAGCTACGAAGCTCATCGCTTGTCTAACATATATACAGTAATTATGTCACTGGAAAAGCACAAGTTAGTTGTTCCCCATTAACAGTAGCACAGTAGTTCGTCTACTGTGATTATCCCTGTGAGTTTTTCCTGCTGCATTTTTACCGTACTAATCCGGACACTAATTCGCATACCGTTGCGAGCTTTGGGGAAAATATTACCGGTACATGAGTACATGTACTCAAAAAGAATATAACACTTCATTGACCAATTACGGTTTGTGGACGTGTATCCACGTACTGGCGGGTAACATAAATACTATTCATGATATTACTATGAATATTACCATTTCGTTAAAAAAAAACGAAAAAGACAGCTTTTGCGATATAAAAAATTTAAGTTTTTTGATGCTAAAAATCCAATGAATACATTGTACTTGTAGAGTTATACAGAGCTTTTTACTTACCAGGCACGACATTGAAACTCTTTATTTTACTTTTTTACTCTCTCCTTGGTCGTTCTCTGCAGCCACAGTGAATTGATATGATGCAGCCCATTTCAGTGTTAAATTATAATATAGGTTTATCCCAGCATCTTTCTTTTTCCATGCTTCCTTAGAAGAATTCGAGTAAAGTTCTCGGCAAAAGACCAAGTACCGTAAAATTGGCCTCCCATTGTCAGCAGTCGACCTGGTCCAACGTAGGACGAAAGAACGGTCGTTTATCAGCTTGTTCTTGTTTACAATTGTAGGCGCATCTGGTGCAAATGCTGGTAAAGTTGATAGAGAAAGACATGAAATCAAGGAAATGTTCATGTAGCAAAGGGACAAAGCAAAGTAAAACATAAGAAATCTCAAGGCTATCTGACTAAAGGCATAATGCTTTCGATGCGTTGAAAACCTAAGGGGGTGTCCCCCCACACTTGTACGGTCCTGGGCTATGACGTTGGATGCACCCCCGAGGGTTAAGTGTCTGACGAAATTTTCATTCAGATTCACTTTACATAGACTACAAGCAGTCCCTCTTTCGCTTTATAGTCCGTCGAGCGAGAAGGAAAATAAAGTGAATATTTCGCGCGGCCATGTTTAAGCCGAACTATGGAAAGAGGGACTGCTCGCAGTCTACACTTTATATAGCTATTGGTCTGTCACATTGCCACATAATAGCTTTTCTTACATACATGCAAGGTAGTTAGTACCAAAAAATGAGTTGTGTAAATTGACGGTATTTTCGAATAAATCTACTCTTTTTGTATAAAGTCGTCGTAGAACGCTAGGCCCATTTTGAAAATATTGTGGTACACATTGAAGTCGAGACGTCCAACTTTAATTCTAAAAGCCACAAAGCCGTCATATTAAGTTAAATCAAAGCAAAGAGATTCGTTCTGACCTGTCCTCACCACATCCACGTGGAATTCATCTTTCCCAAGAGCATTCAACGCCGTGCAAGTGTAGATACCAAAATCCTTCTCATCTTTGGGCATAATATGAATATTCTCAGACATACTCAGTTCATTTCTGTCTTTAGACCACGTAATCTTTGGTGTGGGATTTCCTTCTGCCTCGCACGTTAATTTCGAGTTGTGACCAACCCATGAATCGATTTCCAGTAAACGGCCGGTTCTATTTATCGCAGGTTTATCTTAAAAATAGTAAAAAAAAAAACATAAGGTCATTATTAAAGCTTCTCCTCGCCCCATTTTCTGCCGGACTTACATTCGGAGCATTTGAAAAATGGCAGCCAGCTAAATGCGATTTAGCCTAAGAAACGCACACTGGCATATTGTGAGCGTGCTATCAAAGTCTTGTGGAGGATCACATTTAGACAACCGAGGCGAAAATCCAACTGCGTTTGCAGGCTAAATACGACCAGACCAGGAGTAGTCCTATGGCCAAAGTTCCACTGGGTGGAGCTCATGTTAGGTATGTTCAATTCAATTAATGTCTCTCCCGTCAGATCAACTGGAAATGGAAGGGCTCACATAACAGTATTTTATTCCAAGTTTTCAGAATTCATCCCATGCAAAGCCGACCTCTGAAATAAAAAATATAATAACCCAAGCTGTGAAATTTTGTCCAGTCCCTCGACCACTCTTCTCAGTTTCCTGACTTTTGAATCACATCCGGCCCAAAACGAACGCAGAGAACAGGGATCGAGGGTGTGGCAATTAATTGTCGTGATACATGTATACGAATTTAAGCAAGCACAGTCCAAAAAATGTTGCAAGTCCATAAGATGGGTGAAGAAAAGAAAACTGGGAAAGTGTAGGAATCTTGAAGTGTAAAATGTTCATGGAGATCAGTCAAGAAAATGTGTATGTTAAAACCATTACGAACAGTATATATACTACTTACATTGCACGTTCAAATACATCACAATGACGGAACTGTTACCAACATCATTGGTTGCCTTACAAGAGTATCTACCATGTTGATTTTTGGAAGTGTTCTTGAATGTAAGAAATTCGTTGTTTGCAATTACAATATAAGACCCGTTTGGAAGGCCCCACTGTATTCTTGGGGGAGGATTTCCACTTGCATTGCAAAATAGGCTTGTTTCCAAAGTTTCGTTGACTGTAAGGTTTCCTGTCTTATAGATGATTTGTGGTGGATCTGTAAAACATAACAGTAAGAAAGTTAATTATTATTAATGACGAGCGGAAAACATAAATAGAACATATAATTAGGCAAAGCTGGGGTAGGTCTTCGTTCAACTTGGCGATTGTGGAAGAAAGTACACTGGAAAACCCTTACTTCGTAAAAAGGAGAGATCCCACGATAAACTTTACACAGATGTGAATACCACGCCCAAGAATGGAACACAGAACACAGTGATAAGAGGTACATCCTAACCCGACTGTATGGATCTACTCTTTTTGTATAAAGTCGTGGTAGAACGCTAGGCCCATTTTGACAATTTTGTGGTACACATTGAAGTCGCGACGTCCAACATTAATTCTAAAAGCCACAAACGAAGCCGTCATATTAAGTTAAATCAAAGCAAAGAGATTCGTTCTGACCTGTCCTCGCCACATCCACGTGGAATTCATCTTTCCCAAGAGCATTCAACGCCTTGCAAGTGTAGTTACCAAAATCTTTGTCATCTTGGGCATAATATGAATACTCTCAGATATACTCAGTTCATTTCTGTTTTTAGACCACGTGATCTTTGGTGTGGGATTTCCTTCTGCCTGGCAGGTTAATGTCGAGTTGTGGCCAATCCATGAATCGATTTTCAGTACACGGCCGGTTCTATTTATCGCAGGTTTATCTTAAAGATTGTAAAGAAAACATAAGATCGTTATTAAAACTGGCGCTAATTTCGCCACATTTTCTGCCTGACTTACGTTCAGAGCATTTGAAACATGGTAGCCAGCTCAATGCGACTGCGCACTGACATGTTGTGAGCGTGCTATCAAAGTCATATGGAGGGTCACATTTAGACAACCGAGGCGAAAACCTAATGTCTTATGGCCAAAGTTACTTTGAATTTCTTAAACTCAAACGACAGATGGTTGCACTGGGTGGGTATGAGCCCTTGTTAGGTATGTTCAATCCAGGTCAGGTCAACTGGAAATGGAAGGGCTCACACAACAGTATTTTATTCCAAGTTTTCAGAATTCACCTCTGAAATAAAACATATAATAACCCAAGCTGTGAAATTTTGTCCAGTCCCTCGACCACTCTTCTCAGTTTCCTGATTTCTAAGTCACATCCGGCTCAAAATGAACGCGGAGAACAGGGGGCGAGGGAATGGCAAGTAATTGTCGTGGTACATTGATACGAATTTAAGCAAGCACTGACATCCATAAAATGGGTGAAGAAAAGAAAACTGATATACTGGGGACTGTAGAAATTTGGCACTTTAAAATGTTCATGGAGATCAGTAAGGAACCATGTGTATGTTAAAACCATTATGAACAGTATATATACTACTTACATTGCACGTTCAGATACATCACAGAGAAGGAACTGCTTCCAACATCATTAGTTGCCTTACAAGAGTATCTACCATGTTGAGTTTTGGAAGTGTTGTTGAATGTAAGAAATTTGTTGTTTGCAATTAAAATATTGGACCCGTTTGGAAGGCCCCACTGTATTCTTGGGGGAGGATTACCACTCGCATTGCAAAATAGGCTTGTTTCCAAAGTTTCGTTGACTGTATGGTTTTCTGGCTTAGAGATGATTTGTGGTGGATCTGTTAAAAAATTAACACAAAAAAAGTTAATTATTATTACTGAAGAGCGGAAAACATGAATAGAACACATAATTAGGCAGTTAGGCTTCGTTCAACTTGGCGTCTGTGGAAAAAGTACACCGTGGAGAACCCGAAGATAAATCTTCGGAACAAGTAAAGATCCCACAATAACTGAATTTTACACAGATGTGAACACCACGCCCGAGAATTGAACACAGAACACATCCTATCCGACTGTACCATCCCTGTTCCTTCAGTGATACTGCAAACGTTGGAACTGTTGTACCTGTTGTAATGATTAATGGAGGTGTACTTACATAATACAGTTATTGATGCTACAGCAGCCCAGTTTGCCGTCCCATTGGTTGCAGTACAGCTGTAATTTCCTGAATCAGTTCTGTTGATGTTTACAAGAGTCAACTGACTTGAATTTGACAACACACTGTGTTCACCAAATTTATGCCACGTGAAGTTGAGGCTGGTTCTATTCGTGCTATTTGCTGAATGAGTGCAACTGAAGGTAAGGTTGTTTCCCTCTGTAACTGTCTTGGTTTTTGGCTGAACACTGATTATGTCTGCTGTTTAAAAATAAAGCATTGACAAATAATATAAAATTTGTTATTCATTGTGGCAAGGTCATTCCATCGAAATAGAACTTACAATAGATTTTCATTCAAACTTTGCCTATTGGTTGTTTATCTTAAGGGAACTTAAATTTTGAAATAAAAAGGGGGGTCCCGGTATTCGTTTAGGAGCAAGAGGACCTTGTATATACCCCATAATTCCGTACAATAACAGCTTCCAGAAACGTTTTTATTTTAACCGTTCACTTTACGTTTCGTGGGAGCAGAAAAAATAGGGAGAAAGCAAAACGTGAAATATAACAATAAATATACTGCATCGACTTCAAGAAGCAATTTAATGTATGTTTTATGATAAAGGCACGCAGTTTTAAACGACGCTGATTCAACTTGTTCCTAGCATGCAGTGTTCTCGAGGCCACAATTATATTTTCACGAGTACTGGCTAAGTTCACGTTTCCGGTGATTATTTATTCTTCTGCAATAGAAATTAGTCTATATTCATTTTATAGAAAGAAGGTGATTGCTAGACTCAAAATAAGAGAAAAAATTGATTGGTCACGGTACTCGTTTACGAGAAAACGACGATTTATCTCTCTGGTGAGCTTAGCCGTAAAGGAAAAGCCGCCATTTTCTTAATGTGCGCGCGCTAATTACGTGTGAAATCATGCGCAGTAAGGATGCGCAATGCAATACTAAGGAATAACCTTAAAAGAGGCAAGTAGACTGAACAACTGAATGGAAATTTGAAGCTATCCAGGGTCAGAACCAAAAATGTCGGAGCTGAAATTTTGGGCGTATACACCTTATTCATAAATGGCCGCCTAACTATTTTTGTCTAGGGTTAGGGTTAGTCTTAGGGTTTGCGTGGCAAGGTTTTCAAATAAATTAATGCTATTACATTTCCAAGCACTGCAAAATATGTTATTTTGGGAAGTTTGAGCATTTTTGGTTTAACGGCTACTCGAAACCTATCCTCACAAGCCTCTTTTTCATGTTTGTGCAAAAATAGGAATATGGCCTTAAACACATACATATTATTGAATTCTTTCTTCAGTTATAGGCATTTCAATATTTTGCAGTGCTTGGTAATGTAATAGCATCAATCTATTTGAAAACCTTGCCAGACAAAACCTGCTGGGCGGCCAATGAAGAATAAGGTGTATTTGTTATCATTTCGGACAAAATAAAGACGAAATTTCAAACACCAAGAATTGAAGATGTTAATTTGGTCTCATTTACAACTCTCTCCATGGCCAAGGAGTGGAGCCAAGGTGGAGACATGCGCCATTCGATTCTGCCTGTTTTTCAGCTTATTGTCGCAAGATTCGTTCATTATTTTAATCCATACACAACAACATCTTGCTCCAAGGCGCTATTTCAGGTTTTTGCCACGATTTGAAACTGTTCCTTTTTCATCGGACCGGCTCCGAACCCTTATTTAAAATTAAGTTTCGGACGGCTTTATTTTCGAAAGGGTCGAGAGTTAATATAATCAATCAAGGTACAAGTAAAGCCTAACCGTGACGGAGCTTTGGATACCTGGTTTTATGAAGCATAGATTTTTGTGACTGTTTTATTTCTCCGTTTACCCCTTAGTGTTTCTTTCGATTGGGAAGATACATCAAACGCTCGAGAGAGTATTTCATTCGATTTCCAAACACCTCGAATTTCGTTAAAAAATACTCCGGTACGCGTTCGGTAATTTCAAATCTCTTCTTGGAGTTTGGAAATCGGATGAAACACTACCTCGTGTTTAATATGTAAAAGTCTAGTGGATTCTGTGACATGTAGTTCTCCGATTAAACCTTCAATTCCTTCCCGTTGATCATTCCTGTCGTCAGTTTCTCACTATTTTTCTGACCTGTACAGCACCGCAAATGATCCCCGACCGAAAATGATCCCCAGACCGCAAATGATGCCCAAAATCGACCGCAAATGATCCCCAACTTGAACCGCAAATGATCCCGGTACAAAAACGAGGAATGGCATGGAGTTCTATCGTTGGAACATGGTTTCAACTTTTTATTATCATTAATTATTAAAACAAATTAGAAGACTAGAATAAATCATTAGAAAAAAATACTAACACCGTAGGCTATCACGCATTAACAGACCATATTCGATTTAAATATAATTTTGATGATAAATAATTCCTCACATAAATCACTGAAAAAGCTCGTTACAGCAATACAATTCTTAAATTCAGCTCAATCTATAACCATATAAGTTCGTAACCATATCAACTGAAACAGAAACAACGTGGATACATTCGATTCATTTTAAATAAAATTTTCATGATAAATAATAATTCATAAATCACTCAAACGCTCGCTAACAGCATGCAATACAATGTCAGCTTTAATTTTAGAACCATCCTCGAGCAAATCACTGATAAATGAATAATCGCTACACTGCAAATCCTGAACACTGTAGCATTCATTTACTCATTTATGCTTTTAATGTTATCCACTATTCCGTGCGAACTCCACACCATTCCTCGTTTTTTCCCCGGGATCATTTGCGGTTCAAGTTGGGGATCATTTGCGGTCGGGGATCATTTGCGGTCTGGGGATCATTTGCGGCCGGGGATCATTTGCGGTGCTGTACAGACCTGGCGACAAACGTGGGTGAATTATAAAAACAATGATAATAATAATAATAATAATTAAGTTCTTTTCTGCGCGTTTAAAAATCTCAACGCGCTGATCAATGATGATCAAACTCTCAGTATTTGAAAGACCACACAAATAGCACGTTTTCAAGGCAATGAAAACCTTTCACAGAAAATGATTTGCATGCGATTAACTTATTTAGAAAGTGAAATACGGCATTACTTTACTATTTTCGTCTATATTTTAAGATACAAGAAAAATATCACAGGTTAAAAGTTGTTAAATATGAACGTTGCTTTCTAGAAAATGAAACGAGATAAATACAGCTTCATATCTTGAGTTATATATTGAGTTATTGACTTTGCAATTAATTAATCAGATCCCGAAACCGAAATAACACAAACTGCTTATACTCTAGAATACAAACACCATAACTAAAAACCTCCGCAACATTAGCTAAATAATGTGCTACAGTTTGCAGAATCGATCAAAGTTGATATAATTAAATTGTCACATAATGTCAGAGATTTAGAGTATGACAGACAGAACCTGCCCATACAATATAATGTAAACCTATCCGTATTATTTGCGACTTCGAAGTCAGTCGTTTTCATGCTTAGATCTGTCATAAACCGAAAACTATATAGGAGAATTTGGAACGTTTCTGCGAGCTAATAATTGACTAAGGGCCTCCACAGAATAGAGAGATAGTTGTCGACAACTAAAAGTTGTCGATAATGTGAAGCTACGTTATCGTTAACTAAGGCCCTTAGTTATCGACAACTAGCTTCACACACTGGCTTTTTTGTTATCGACAACTTTTTATGATCGACAACTAAATAGTTATCGATAACAATTGGCCTAGTCTGTGGAGACCCTAAGCAATCACATACAAGCAATGTGTGGTATATTACACAAATCGACAGATACAGTAGATGTTGAACATTGCGAAATATCCTTGAATATCACTGATCGACTTGGAAACCTCTATGGTATCCGCTTGTATCCCTACAAATGAATTTTAAATACCTGATATGGCGAGTGAGAGATAATTCCCTGAAATCCATGATACGATGAGTACAAAATTCAAGCAGTTCTCACAGTTCATAATTCACGATGGACAGCCGAGTGAGTTTAGGCCGTCTGATCTTCCGCCTGGAAACTGAAAGATTGTGTGACAGCAGTATTCGATGACAAGCTTAAGCAGTATTAAATTCGGGTTCAACAAAGGTGTGAGTCCATTAAATTCAGCAGTACAGCTGCCTGAAATGAAATACCCCGATACCGCAAAATCCCGGTTCAATGAGTTCTGGGGGCTTATATACGGGACGACTTTTAAGCGGTATAAAACTAAACCTTTCGGGACGAGCTAAGAAAAAACTAACTTTACATGCGAAAAAAAGATACGTTTATTTAATTTCCATTTAATTGCAACAGCAGGGTGGCTTATCACCGGGATTTTACTGTTTGTGATCCCATATCTCCTAACCGCACCGTATTGACGAGTCAAATCACGTCGGATATTCGCCGGTAGATGATCGAAGATTAGATATATTGTGCAAGGTATTTATAAATAAGGAAGTTATAAAATGTCAGGTGATCATCAGGCATTTTTTATTTATTTCGCACAAGACGAAGATGAAGATAGAGATGAAGTGTTTTTACTTTCAGCGAGCTATTTATTATTAATTGTCATTATTCATTTGCAACAAAGCTGTCGCTTTCGGGCGTCGATAAAGTCAGGAACACGGAACATCCCGGAACATTCCGGAACATTCCGGAACATTCCGGAACATCCCGGAACATAAAAAGAAAATGAAAAAATAAAAATAAATAAATAACTTAATTAAATAATTAAAATTAAATTAAGACTAAACAAGAAAGAAAAAGAAAAATAAGAAGAAAAAAATGGTCCAATCTCCGAATTTAAAAATATAATTAGTGGGAAGTTGTGCGAGGTGGGGGTGTTGGATATCGATATCCAATCCGTTGGATATGTAGTGAACAAAATACAATTTATACAACTGACCGTAATGATTGAAGGCTCACCTTTATAAAATCCTAAACCTTTATTTTTTTCAAGAAGACGTTGGAAGGGGGTGGGGGGAGGGGGGGGGGGGGGGGGGGGGGGCTGTTCTAACTATCACCCGGCCACCCCTGCCAGTTGTTTTCCAGGTCGTCAATCAGGTGACGGTCATGATTGTGAGAAGAACTTAATCAAGCTGTGTGTTTTGGTCGACGAGATTAGGCTGTGAACAGGCTCCTAAGTGGGGTATAGGGCGAAGAGGAAATCGGGGAAAAAATTGACTGGGGACTGGGGAGGAGAACGAAGGCGCCGCCTTCCCACTCTCCCCTGGGCCCTGGCTCGCCCTTTTCTTTTCACGCCTTCCTTACCGCGGACCTACCGCGACGGAGCCATAGGCTACGACGAAATTCACGTTTACGGTACGTTTCTCACAATCACAGAGCCAGAGATTTCGTGACCGTCACATGATTGACCCCATGGCGAACAACTGGCAGGGGTGGCCCGGTGGGGGTAGTTAGAACAGCCCTGTGAGTTTGTTTACCATGAATATTCATGATTTTAAAAAGGTGAGCCTGCAGTCATTGCGGTCAGTTGTCACTATATCCAACACCCCCTCCCCCACCCAACTTCCCACTAAATATATTTTCATATTCGGAGACGAGACCATTTTTTCCTTTCTTGTTTTTATATTTATTTATTTATTTATTTATTTATTTATTGTTTAATTTTAATTTTTTTTTCTTTCTTGTTTAGTTTTAATTAATTAATTTATTTTTATTTTTTCATTTTTTTTTTTATGTTCCGGGATGTTCCGGAATGTTCCGGAATGTTCCGGGATGTTCCGGGATGTTTCCGTGTTCCGGACTTTATCGACGCCCGTCGCTTTCGTACCAATCTCGTTCCCAGAGTCCTCGTTACGGTAACCCTTATCCAGCGGCTGGGCAACGAGTTCCAGACCGCTGGTCTAGGCGACGCGGGCTCTGGGTACGAGATTCCTTTCGTACAAAATCGAAACTGCCAAAAAGCAATGAAATGCAATGGATCCGACATCCGGGTCGAAAAAGATGAGACAAAATCTCACGAGTGTGGTAGAGAGACAATCACGGACAATGACTACAATGGTTATTACATGTTTTCGCATGTCAAAATATACGTATCAGACTTAACAGTTTCCAGTTTTTCTCAGAAATTTCCATCATTCTATTCTTCCGGTTGTAATGCTAGTTCCATTGCTGTTCCGGTCAGTCCGGCCCCGGATCAACACAAATTGCTTATTAACAAAAATCACTTTTTTAATGTGATGTTCCTTTCTATGATTTTAATCGTAGTTTTCAGTTTTTTTTATTATTATTTATGAAATTTTACAAATCACAAATTTCCCTGTCGTAGACGGACGCAGTCCTGTCCATGTGACAGGCCCATCGTTCCTGTACCGGTTATAATAACCAGGAGCCCATGTGTCGGAGTTGCTCGCTCCGGCTAATGGGCTCCTGTAATAACATAGTCCATTAAGGCCACCGTTTTTCCGTAAAACTCTCACTAAACTAAACCTAGCCTGTTCCAGGCGTTCGGATAGTGGGGGAGCGACGCGGAAAGACGCGCGAATCCCCTCGCCTTTTTTTCCTCGCCGCTCTTCACGCTTTCGCGCGTCTTTTCGCGTCACTTCCCCACTATCCTGACGCCTGGTACAGGCTATCACTAAACTCGAGGGATTCAAAATTGTTGATTTTAAAATATACACTATTCTGTCAATACCTGACGGGTGAATTCCACACTATTACAGGAAAAGCACTATTGTACGAATCGCAAAACGTTGAGTGCGATATCGGTTTTTCAAGTTAAGTCAAATGCCCAATTTACGAGACTGACCATAGATTTTCTTTGAATCGCATAGACCCTATTCCAAAATGGCTGCCAATTTAAAATTATTTTGTATGCATTTAAATTTGCCTCACTAACCTCGTTCTTGAGTAAAAATTATTTTGAATTATCAACTCAAAAACGAGGTTAGTGAGGCAAATTATTTAAATTTGAATACATACAAATAATTTTAAATTGATAGCCATTTTGGAATAGGGTGCATATATAGCTTTAAGAAATATTGCAATCTTATTTTCCCAGCACGAGTACACAAAAAGCCATTTCATCGTCAAGTTCAAGTTCCTAAGATTTTTCTCCTTCCAGTTGTATTCCTTGTGAATGAGCTTGTCTGATATTCCAGATATCATTAAATGCTTACAAGAGAAAATGATAAAAAAATAAAAAATTTCCTCTTGATGCTTACTAAAACGGTATTTTATTGACCTTTTTTCACGAAGCATGGATAAAATAAACAAACAACCCGGTGATCACGCAAATACCTCGCTTTTAATTTAGAGCCAATCAAAGCGCGAGATTTATCCGGGCTATGCTATTCTATGTAAAAACCGCGTATAAAAATAGGCGGTTTTACTTACTTACTTTTACTTTTACTCTGTAAAACGGTTGTCGCCTAATTGTGAATGAAACAGACGTCAAAATATTTATAAAGGTCTGAAAAGAGAGTTTGTTTTATTTAGACATTGGTAGTCTTTCAAGTCATTTTTATCAACAAAATAAAAAATTTGAAGACAAAAAAATTTGTCTTCATCTCCCCGCCCCGAATACGATATTAATGTATTTTTCTTTGGGGGAGAAGGCTTCGGAAAATTAAATAATGACTTCTAATTTGAAAAGACTTTGTCACTGGGTGGTATGCTGTATCCCAAGGAGGTTTGGCCAGGATTGTATGTCAGTTTATGAGGAACATTTTCCTTTATAGATTTCCGTTTATATTTAATTATTTGAAAATGTTTTGCTTGTTTCCACAGAGTGATGATAACACGAGTGGATGTTTATTAGAGCAAGAAAAGCTGTAGAAACATGTGCACGAGTCGTAGGCGAGTATTTGCGCAGATGCTTTGAATTAACACGCTTTCAAGGGTGTACATGTTTTCATAACTCTATGGAAACAAGTAAACAAAGCTTTAATATTTTTCTTTTGTAGAATCATAGTTAACGCTCAAAATAATTTTCCGTATTTCTTTTTTAATGGTGAATGACGCTCGACCAATCACGTCGTGCATAGCATCTTGTTACACAAATATTTAAATAAGTAAGAAATAATATTAAAATTTGTAATGTTGTCCGCTTCAAAATTAGCACTCGTGCGTTTGGAGTTGAACATCTGTTTTGTTTGAGTTATATATAGCTACATGCTTCAGTTGCCACTAAATGGATTGCTTAACTATATTCTCCCCTGCAAACGTTTTCTCATAACTATTCTCGACGTAACATCCTTTCTGTGGTGTTACATCGATCTCATCCGATCCTCGCCGGAAAAGTGAGTGTAGCGGATGCACAAATATTATGTTAAAAACAAAACTGAATATAATTATAAACATGCTTTGCCGCTGAACTGTATTTTTCCCTGTATAAAGGCTTTCGACATAACATCCTTTCTTTTGTGTTACATCTCATCCAATCCTTGAAAAGTGACAAGCTGTAGCGGATGCACAAAGAGCTTCTGTTACACGCGTCAACTCTTTGATCCTTAAACAAAAGACGGCCTTTCGGACGAAGCCCATTAAAAAGCAGATGTTCTTCACACTATCTCTTATTAGTTCTCTTCAGAATTTGCAATTATCATGAGCTAGCTATATCTCAGGATTCAGGCATCTTATACGTTTTATCGCATAATTACCACTTCGCCGAATGTTTTCCGCCAGAAAAGGGCGTCTACGGTAATCGAAGGTTATTTAGCCAAGGCTTTTTTAATTGGAAAAGGTTTCGCTTTACACTGAAGTTCAAGAAACGTCGAACATCAGCGATGGTCGATAATCGTTATCTGTGCCCGCTCTACAACCCCGACTTCGATAACTCCAGTGAAACGTCTTTCACTTTAAATGTTATCGTCGCGCTGTTGAATGGGATATTTTTAGTGATCATATCTATATCAAATCTACTTGTTGTATACGTAATATGCAACAGATCTTCACTGCGTACCTCAGCTTCACATGTTCTCTTGGCGTCCCAAGCCAGTGCAAATGTTGCCGTGTCCCTTGTGGCGCAACCGTCATTGATCGCTCTCCAAATAGAAGACATTCTTGGTAATGCGAACGGTTACTGTACAGCTCAGTTGCTAAATGTTGCAGCATCCATTATTTGCATATTAGCATCCTTCTGGTCTGTTTTGGGAATGTCAGTGAACCAGTATCTAGCTTTGGCGTTTCCAACGTGGTATACTGCAACGATTAACTCAAGAAATGTCATGGCCATGGTCATATTCGCCTGGTCTGTGACTACTCTGACATGTGCACTGTGTGTCGCATTAGGTATCACCAGACTCTTTTTATTTATACCAATTATAGTAGCTGTTCTCTTCACGTTCCTTGCCCTCGTGTTTAGTGTAAAGAGCTATTTCAAAATTCGACAGTATCTGATGCAAGTGCAACAACAACTAGAGGTTCCAACTGATACACAGCGAGAGGTTAATACGCCGAATATTTCCCGCCATCAGAAAACTGTCACCATGGTATTCTGTATCTTAGCAACGGGCTTCATAACACATGTTCCTTTATACAGTACAGTTGTCACTGCATATTTTGTTGGGTGGACAGAGTCAACAAAAACTGCTTTTGTTTATAACATTTACCGTTGCTTACTGCAGTTCCTCCTTGATTTCAGCCATTTACTTTCGGTGGAACGAGGAGATCCGCCACGCAGTTTTTCATGTTCTGGGTTATTGAACTGAAACCTTAATTCGAGTTGATGTAACCATAGATACATATCTCGCGTCTGGCATCTGAGGGAAATTTGCATATACATGTCGTTATACACTCTCTATTTTTTGTATAAAGAATCTTTTTTATAAGAATGTTCAGGATTGGCGAAGTTTTAAGAATATGCTAAGAATATACCCAAGGCTGAGACTTAGTTAAGATTTTTTTTTCATGTTGATAGAAAATAAAATACAATAAAATCACATGATGTTTCACTTTATATGTACCATTTATACTTCTTTCCTTTTTCTTATTCGTGTACAGCTCAGGTCGTATTATTTCTGTTATTTTTCCTGAAATACTATCGAATATCAGTCCAGATCACTTTGTTATCTAAGAATGCATTAATAAGAATATTTTCAGCTTAAAATCGGCAGAAAAATAAGAATATTCAGCCTGAGATGAAAAATATACATTCTTACAAAAAAAAAAAAAAGAGTGTATACGAAAGCTGTCTTGTTCGAGCATGGTGAAGTCCGGGTAATGTTTTTATTTATTATTATTATTATTATTATTATTATTACAAGTGGAACCGGAATAAAAGCAATATATAATTTAATTGTCATAATGGAAAAATGGTAAATATGATACCACCTACTGCCCTTAATTTTAGTTTTAGTGGGGTTTAGAAATTGCGAAAATCATGCAAATTTGTTAGTAAAATATCGGCCCTCAGTCGGCCCTCAGTCTTTTCTGAATGGACCTCGTTGAACTCGATCTGTACTGTCAACATTTTCTCGCGCTTGGTTAATAATAAGATATATGTATTATCATAGATACAAGACCAATTGACAGTGTTCTTTGTATAGCATAAACCAACAAATGCACCCTCAGACAACAACCCTGAGTTTAAATTGTGTATATCAAAAACCCCAGTAATGCAATTTGTAAAATTCATAGTCAGAGCAATATGTAAATAGCTCAGAATAGTGGATCCAAAAGCTTCATATGAAGGTAAATGAGAGCTTACATGTACAGTTTATATCAATGAACCAATGGTTCACATGAAGCTACTTGGAAACTTACATGTGCCTAATATTATTCAGTATCAGTGAATATGAATTATGGTGATGTCAAAAATTCCTGGAACAAAAAATATACTAAAGAACACCAGTGAAAGTCACTCAAATGTTAAACTCTGAAAATATGGTAGCAGTATTAGAAGAAACAGTAACCCGACACTGTTAAATTATCATGTTGTGACTAATATGTATTTTTTACATTACAATTTTTTTGTTTTCCTTTCTCTTGAATTTAATGTCATTAGCTAGCACTGTCATTACGTACCATGCTCTAAAACAAAATAAAGACGAAAGGAAATAAATATCAAACAAAAATAAATTTAAACCAAAATTAATTAATGTACATGATTTGAAAAATAAATTTGGAATGGTCTGAATTTTAACAGGCCATGAATTGACATAAGAGTCAGACTGGTGTGAATCAGACCAAAAGTATATGTATTTTCCAACAAAGGCTTGACTTTTCATACCATACTCAATTACACATGCATGTACATGTATATTTATTAAAGGGGCAAAATACACTAACAGCATGTGCTAACATTTAACATTTTAAACATTCAATATTAAAATCACACTGTTTAGGATCAGATTCAATGAAATCTAAATACAGCAGACAACCACCACATTTCAAAAATATTTCTTCAAATATTTATTTGGTCCTTTTTTTTTCTGGCCACAATTTTTTTTAGTGTCATGATTAACTGCAACACCATCAATCAAGTGTCACCCTCTGAATTAGTAAAACAAACAATTTTATATATTATATAGATTATAAATTATTTCAAACCAATATCAATTTAATTTATTCTCCTGACATCACAAGTGCTGCCTGATATTACAATGGTTTTGAAGTACAAATCTGAAGAGAAAACAAAGCAGAGAATGTAATTAACCATCAGGTCAGCTGGAGGAGAGAGGGCTTAAGTGGTAGACCAGTATACTGGTACCCAGTATTAACCCACCTCAGAAGAGAACATATAATTAATTATTATGCTCTAGATCAAGGATAATTAATGAAAGGGATTTTCAACTTTTAAATAGATATCTATTTACTATGCTTTATTCTTTTATATACACCTAAAAAGGTTTGAGATGCAACTCCCTTCCCCCATTTCCCCCAAAAGAAGCCGACCAAAAAAAAACCTTTTGAACAAATAGCAGATATTTAGCCCACGTACAGCTTATATAATATATAATAACTTTACAGTACACTCCCCTAAATGATGAATATAGCTCTGAAGACTTCAAAGTGAATTTTATGGGTGTATGTAAAACCAAAAAGACTCCCGAAACACCCCATAACACTCCGAAAACACCCAAAAATTACAAATACGAAGAAAATTAAAAATATGAAAAAAGGAAATGAAAATAAATAAGATATTATATGGCTGAAGTGGTCCAAAAGGGGAAATGGAACATGGTCAGTGGTCTGAAATTTGCATTTAGTATATTTTTGGTGGCGGAAGATGCAGTGGCCTAATGGAGTAATGGTTAGCATGCTGGACTCAGGACTGGTTTGAGCCCTGGCTGGGGTCAATGTGTTGTGTTCTTGGGAAAGATACTTTACTCTCAGTGCCTCTCTCCACCCAGGAGTATAAATGAGTACCGGCGACAAAATGCTCCAGGGTGGACTAACTTGCGATGGACTATCATCCCAACCAAGGGGGTTAAGGAATACTCCTAGTTGCTTCATGCTACAGAAACTGGGATTAAGGCTCCGGCTCCGGCAGTTGTGGGCCACTACGCTCATGAAGACTTTACCTTTTTATATGTTTGGTGTTCCTGGGTGTTCCGGGGGTGTTGACCAGGGTCACTGTTCTTGGTTTAACATACACCCAAATTTTAATCAATACTGTTAATGAGATAATAAAATTGCATGCGTTTAAACACGGAGCGAGCCTATCAGTCGAGGCTGTGGAGTTCAGCCTTCCAATCACAATGGTCTAATTTGATTGGTTAATTCACCCAGGTCTAATTATGTGCAATTATTCAGTATTGTCCACGTTGTTTGCACAATCACAAAGCTTGTAATTCTGAATAATTTTGCAAATCCCGTCAAAGTCATCTTCACGAGACTCGTTCAAGTTCTCGACAAACTCAGATAAATGGAAACAGGTGGCTCTTTGATCGCAGGCTTGAGCTTTGCAGCAATTTTAGCTAGCCGCAAAATTTGGACTGTACTGTACATGTCGAAATGGGCGAAGGGATTCATTGTTTGCATTCAGTTCCTCCAAACAGTGAATATATATATTTGTTTTGCGCTCAATATTCATTATTATATAGCTTGTTGTGTTTGACATAGATCAATTAGTTGTTTGGATAAACCAACCCCAACTTTTCTCGACTGTTGTTGTGCGACGTTTCAGCTTTCCCCACATGCCATTAATGATAAAAATAGCCAACAAAGTGCTTCAGACGGGGCGTGTCCTTTCCTTTTATAGGCTCGCTCCGTGTTTAAAAGATATACGGTATCCCTTCAATTTATGCTCTTCACTCTCACCTGTAAAATCCACTGTCTACTGACTACAATCAATATGTTTATTATAAGACCATGACCTCCATCTATGAAAAAGATGAAACAGAAAACAAATTATAAATACTACATTGTGCATGGGAAATTCCTTAGTACTCCTATCATCCTGAGACTCCTACGCAGCCGTTATTTGTGTCGTCACGCAGCGCTTCTCCCCACTAACGGCTGCTCAAACCTGGACCACATTCCTTTCCTTTTGGCCGCAGCAACTTTGACACCTATCGGCAAAAACGTGACTGTTACCGTTTGCCGAAAATCTTTTTCAACATTATTTTTTAATATCATTCATTTGTCTTCAGTTAAACCATGTTTTATTTTGCTGTCTGGTGTGCGTCAAATCTAAAAGGCGGCATACTGGCGTCCGCTTGACGTTTCCGATGCTAAGGTCACGATAAGACACAATCTATTATTGGTGTATTGGCGCGAGCAAGTTCCGAAAAAATGACACTGCAAGACAGCAACTGTGATTGGCTTAAATCGGGAAAGGAATGTGATTCGGATTTGAGCAGCCGTTAGTGGGGAGAAGAGTTGGGTGACGACACAAATAACGGCTGCGTAGGAGACTACTGTCATCCCAGTTCATCTAAATATACCTGATTAAATAGACAGCTAGATTTTGACTTTCATTTTACTGAAACAATTTTCAGTTGATAACAAAATAAACTTAAGTCAAACTTAATTATTGCCAATTATTTTTTATAATATTATACACTGCACCATAGCGTCTGTATTTATATTGTTTGTGATCAGAAAACTGAAGTTGTGTGACGTGTAACAAAAAGTGAAAAGTACAATGTTTACAAACGCTTTACTCTTCTGATTGGCGTTAAACCTCGAATTGTAATATATATAGTCTATTTTAATACACAACAGCTCTTCTGTCCAAAATTTAAATTAAAACAAACCGCAAAATATTTTTCATAAAAATTGAAGGGCCACAATTTTTTGTAATGATTTATAGCAAGCAAACATTATATTTAAATGTTGTTCAGCACACAGATTTGACAGCATAGAAACGTAAAATCGCCGGCCTTCATTCAAACGCAGCAATTCCATTTTCCCTCGGAACATGTAAGCTTATATTAATATTTTAATTTCCCAGGACAAGAAACAATATGGCAAGCAAAACATCGTATCGAAAAGAGAATAGATAACAACTCACTAGGCACCTTTCCAGTATTTCAGTAAAAGCTGGAAGATTTTGTACTATTTTAGCCTAAAGAAAATCGTTTGTTTGTTTATTGAGCTCAGCTTTGGGACTGGGAATTTTAATTCAAAGATGCACAATGTGCAGTGACGATTTATATCATTATACTTCGCAAGCAATACTGACACTATTAGAAACATAAAATCGCCTGGATTCAAATGGAGAAATTCAATTTCCCTCTGTACATTTTAATTTCCTAGGACGAGAAACATGGCAAGCGAAATATCGTATCGAAAAGCGAAGAGAAAAACATATAATAATTCACTAGTAAAGCCGTTTATAGATTTCGTACTATTTTAGCCTAAAAAAAAAGCTTTTGAAAATCGTTTGTTTGCTTACCGAGCTCAGCTTAGGGACTGAGAATTTCAATTCAAAGAGGCAGAGCTTATTCCTTCTAGTTTCGTTTCTATTTAGCTTTAATATAAAACCAGAAACCCATAACACATAGCTGATTGCATCGGATGTAAACAACAGATGAGTGTTAATTTACCAACACTCTAAAACCCTGATTTCTTAATTTGAGAACGAGTTTTAATTTTTTTCCGGTAGTAAGCGCCCGTTTCTTATTTTAAGTACTCAACTTTAAAATAAGAAACGAAACAAGAAACTGGCGCTTCTTATTTTAAAGTTGAGTACTTAAAATAAGAAACGGACGCTTTCTACCGGAAAAAAATTAAAACTCGTTCTCAAATTAAGAAATCATGGTCTATTCTAGTAGAAAAACTAACCGAAGGTATCTCTTGTCATAGAACATATAAGTTAAAGGTAAAGTAAAGGTAAGTTTTATTAATAAGCTTATAATTATTTAGCAAAGCGTCATACTGGAAAAATGTTTTGCCCAATCCAGCCGTTGAATTGTGAAGACACAACATATGCTTAATTTGATACCCGTTTGACCGTTTCAAGCCATAATCAAAGCAATGTTTGGAATGAAGGTAAGCCAGCAATTTTCAATGTAAAAATACGCCAAACAGGCGTTGTTTTCCATATTTTCACTTACCGAGCTCAGCTTAATTTCGGACTGGGATTCCTGCTCGTTCTTTCTCAAGTTCCTTCTTGTTTCACGTTTCGTTTTCTAAACTGAAACAATGCAAAACAGTCGTGAAGTTAACGATTAAATACGTAAACAAAGGTGCAAAACTTTCTACCTGCCTAGCAGCAGGAAATTTAAATAAGCTCAAGCTTATAAACCGAATTGAACGGAAAATTATAAAGCTTACCGCTAGCGGCGCTAAGCTATTATACGCTCGCCTGCCAAATATAAAATAAAACTCAAGAACACTTAGCTTTCTTTTGGCCAACAGGCGAGTACTTGAATCTGCACTTTGTCTACTACCCGAACGACTTTCTTCGCTCTTAAGCAGCAATAAGATGCTAGAAAGCGAAGGAAAATTTCTTGAGTCGACAAAACACTTTCTTTAGATCAAGAACTAGCGAAAAAATCCGGCGAAAACACGCCACTGAGCTGACGCGACCGGACGCGGGCCGGCAACCTTAAAAATGGCGGCAAAACACAGCCTCATTTTCATGCATAGTAGTCACCAGGCTCCAGGGAACTGCTAATTACAGCCCTGAATCCTATGACGGAAATTTAATTTTGCAAAACAGACAACTGAATTGGAAAGAGGATGCTCTAAACCCTCTCATAAATTTCTCCTTTTGGTTTTAAATTAATAAGTGGCTGATTTAGCGCCAACAAGAAAATGTCCATGCGCTGCTCATGCGCTGCTCTTCCCTGATATTTAAAAGAAAAAATAATAATCGCCCTTTTGATAAACTTTTCTTCAATATCTACAACTAACAGGAATAAGGCGCTGTTTTATTGAGCATAATGTACTTTTAAAGCAATTTGAAATATTCAAAGCGATCTGGTCACGTGACTGATGACGTCACGTAAGATACGTGTTCAAAAACGTGTTCTTCGCATAAATATCTATCCACATGTAGATTTTTGTTGCTATGCGCCTTACATTTCGTGAGATATAGCTGAACAAATTTTCCACACATTTTTGCACTCATGTATAGCCCCCTTAAATTTAAAATGCCAGAATATTAATGGCCATTTCAAAATTCCCCATATCAATGTCTTGCTGACAATATTGATTACTTTTCAATTGATAGAGACCTGTTCTCACAGTAAACAAAAACGCACTTTCTCCCCTCCCTCCCTTTTATACGCCTGCCACGCAGGCTATAAAAGATGTGGTTATTGTCCATCGTGGTTCTTTAAATATATGTAGATGAACGTTGAATCATTTGTCTCACGATGGAGTCACTTTGAGATAACGATGAGGTCAATTGTTTATGTGTCGCTACTGATAAACTCACCAAAACATTATTAACTGGGCAAGGCCTGAGGCCGAGCCCGGGTCAAGAATCCCTCCAAGTTTTTTTTTTTTTTAAGCGGCCGACGCCCAGCGGCCGGTCACGTGACTGATGACGTCACGTAAGATACGTGTTCAAAAACGTGTTCTTCGCATAAATATCTATCCACATGTAGATTTTTGTTGCTATGCGCCTAACAGTTTTTCTTAACACAATTCCACAGCATATATGTCATTCACAATTTATTTTCACGTTGAGCGAAAACATATCTTTGCCCACGTTGAATATGATGCAATCTACATTAGCTAAAATTAACCACAAGAGAATTTCTCCGGCTTCCGGAGCATGATGCAATATATTACATCAGTCACGTTTTTCGTCACGCAGGTTCGTGTGTTGACTCTTAGGATTTGGAGGGTGCACCTCAGAGTCCAGTGACCGCGGATAGTTTTCGTGTCGTGTAAGAGCTCTTTTCATGTAAAGAAACAAGCGAAATATTTAATTAGACAAGGGAAAATAACCTCAACTACTCGAGAAGAGCCACTACAGAGCAGGAAATGGAGGGGTCCGTGTCACGAAGTAACGAAAGTTAATTTTATATTTCTTATATTTATATTTCTCGTCACGCATGTTCGTATGCTGACTCTCGCTCATTTTAGGGGTACACCTCAGAGTACAGTGACCGAGGGGGAGTCGGGGGAGGAGAGATCGATTGTTGTTTCCCCCATTATTAAGGTAATCGGCCGCTTGTAAACTACTTTAGGAGTTCTTGTTAAGCGGCCCATGCGCAGCGGCCGCTTCAAGAAATGGACTTTTTTTTTCATGTCGCTAGCCTTAGTCCTCTTCACGGTTGACATGATGTTATCGCATCTCGGTCTAAAATTAGCCAGTAGAGAATTTCTCTTCCACATTCTTTCTGTAGTGTCGTGTAAGTGCGTAGATGTATTTAGTTTATTACAGTAATCGCATTGGAAAAAGCAAAGACAAATGTCCCACAGCAGTGAACAGCAGTGTTGTTGCAAAATGTGCTAAATTTTGTTGTGTGACCTTTTCTCGTTATTCGATCCCACGGTTGACATGACGCAATCTCTGGTCATGTAAAGATGATGCAATAGAGGTATTGTGCTATGAGCATGAAGCAATCCGCATTGGGATTTCTCTTCCTGATCGCAGTTACGATACCAAGTGGTATATGTTTTTGTAAACGTGATTAGTGTCCTTGGATTAGTGGTATTAAGATAAATTAAGGTATGTTTTCAAATGACTATTTGTCATTAGTTGATGGCATTTAGATATATATTTCAGTTTCTACACAGTAATCTTAAAGTTAACCTATGAAGTCTGGAATAAGCTTATTAATTAGACTGCAAAACAGTCGTTATTTTTCCGCTCAATAAAACGCGAAGCGCCGTAAGCGTGATCCTCGCGCGCAAAGCGCGCAAGCCTCGCGCGCCCGCAGGGCGGGTGAGGCGAGAAAAATAACGACTGTCGGCATTCCATACAACGAATTCGTTCTGACCGGGGGTTCAAATAATATCGCTGAGGTGTTAAAAATACTTGACAGCTCCAACCACATTTTTTGTTTGTCCAAGTTCGCTCTTCAGTGTTGATGTCAACGAGAGTCTTGAGGATTAATTTTGGTTCTATATTGCCTGTAAAATGTAGGAAGTGTTCTGTTTGAAGAGAAATCGGTCGGATGAATCAAACAACACTGAAGAAACCCGCCTCGCGAAGAGGGAAAAATAATAAGAGTACACGTAGCGAGCGCGCCAGACAATGGCAGATTTGTATCGCAATTAATATTTGGACATTTTAAAACTAAATGGATATCCACAGAAAACATACTTGCCGAGCCCCAAAGAATTGGAAAAACGTTGCAGCCTTTGACCGAGGTTATCAAAGTCGATCTGTCGCTTCAATTTGAAGAAGGAACTATCTTTTCGTTGAGAGTTTGCTCGCCGTGTGCCCTCTGCTCTGTGTTCGCAAATTTTAAAAGATAAATTAAATAAGAGCAATCAAACTTTTACCATCGCTACTGACCACGACGCCGCAACTTGAGAGGAGGACGGTTTGAGATTGAAACGAAGGAGTAAATATCTCCGGTAAATTTCCGACATCTCCATAAAAGTGCGCGCGTGTATCAACAGAGCTATTGTAGCGCCATCATTATTATTTCCCGAACAGCAGCCATTAAAGGAAGCTTAAGCTCGTCGTTCTCTGACATTAGGCTCCTAGGACAAGGAAAATTTTCTGCCAGATCTTCCCGGAACAGAACGCGTTCCACAACGGAACAGACCCATTTTAGACCCGCCGAAACTTCAGTTGTCGTAAATTATGCAAATTCCACGAAGAGCTCGTTTTACGTGAAATTGACACGGCTTCGAATATCTCTGATGAGGTGCGATGAACATTTTGTTGACAGGTAGCGTCAAAATTCAACCAATGGGAATTTCCCGTTCATGGAGCAACGGGAAATTCGAACGAATTCGTTGTATGGAAAGCCGACAGTCGTATTTTTCAGCGTCTCTCCCCAGTCCTACTCTCCGTTTTCACACTCGTTCCAGACCTTTCATTCGAAGACCGCGCGCGTATGAATCGTAACGCGAAAAATACGACTGTTTTGCAGTCTACTTATTAATCGTTTGTCGTGAAAGGTTTTAACATTCACACTTTTCCTACAAGAGATGAATAATTCAAATACTTTCTGTCTAGAAATCAAAAATGTGTGCATAAGAAAAGTGATTCTGAGCATCTTAAAGTTAACCTATGAAGTCAGGAATAAGCTTATTAATCGTCTTTTCCTACAAGAGATGAATAATTCAAATACTTGCGGTGAAGAAATCAAAAATGTGTGCATAAGAACAGTGATTCTTTTTAATACTAATCTGTGAAGCTGATCATGTATGTGCTGATGCAGAGTTTCAGAATGTAGTTGGATAACAAACAAAAAGTCGTCTTTCTTACTTCAGCAGAAATGAAACTTGATGACTTGAAATGACACAGGGAGCAGAGGAGTCGAATTGCGTTACTGCGTTATTCGATCTTGTTTTCATGTCGCTAGCCCTAGCCCTCTACACGGTTGACATGATGTTATCGCATCTCGGTCTAAAATTAGCCAGTGGAGAATTTCTCTTCCACAGGCTTTCTGTAGTGTCGTGTAAGTGCGTACATGTATTGAGTTTATTACAGGAATCGCATTGAAAAAAGCAAAGACAAATGTCCCACAGCAGTGAACAGCAGTGTTGTTGCAAAATGTGCTAAATTTGGCGGTGTGACCTTTGCGCGTTATTCGATCCCAGCGGGGAATCGGCTTCCGGTTTCACGCAAACTGCGGACTTTAGCGAGACTGGCGTGACTACTTGTTTTTTTCACTGCACTTTCCCAGTTGACATTGCATTGCATTGTGAGGGGTTTTCCCATTACATTGTAAACGTTGCCAGGAGACATGCAAATAAATATCCACTAGATAATTTCTGTTCTGTTTAATACATGCACCTCATTAAACGAACGATAAAACTCGGTCCCAAAAACATAACAGTTTTTCTTACACAATTCCACATGTACAGCATATATGTCATTCACAATTTATTTTCACGTTGAGCGAAAACACATCTGTGCCCTTGTTGATTATGATGCAATTGACATTAGCTAAAATTTTCTACACAGTAAACTTGACCTAAGCTCAAACTTACGCTAGCCAAAATATTGCATCACCCAGTCACGTTTTTCGTCACGCAGGTTCGAAGTTGACTCTTAGATTTGGCGGGAGAACCTCAGAGTAAACTGACCGAGGGGGTGGAGGGGTGCATTGTTCTTTCTCCCCTCAAGGTGAAATCGGCCCGGGGGGGTTTCTCAAAAAAATTTGGGTGGGGGTGTGCCGCTAGGCTATAACAACCCTAATTTTGCGAACCTGTTCCAGACCCGGGTACCCGGGTCACCCTCCATGTAAACAGGCCCTAAATGTTGAAAAAAGATACCCTATTCCGGACGATTCTTAACGATTTTCTTTCTAACCCAAAAGGCTAAACTACTAAGCAGCACTGCGAGTTGTAGTTGTAAAGCTTTTTTAACACTCCTACGCGTTTCCTTTCGTCTGACTACTTCATCTACCCTAAGCCAGAGTATCAATTACCGATCTTCTTGCCAACTCCTGGGAAACTGATACCCTGATACCCAAAAATGCCTTTTGGTATACCCTGTTCCAGACCAAAATGCTCAAAAACCATACCCTGTCCAGCTGCACGTTCCTATATAGCGAAAATAAGGGAGTTCCCCCCCCCCCCCCCCCCTCGGAAATCGGCCGCTTGTAATCCCTTCAGGGGTTCTTGTTTTTTTTGGTGTCGAGCTCACCCAGGTCCCCACTCGGCCAATGGGTAATGAACTCCTGCCTGACTAAAGTTTACAAGCGTATTGAGTTTTACTTGAACAGAGTATTCCATTTCAAAAACGCGTTTATGAGTTTAAACTTGCTACACACAAATTTTCACGCAATTTGCAGGTCATTTCAGGTTGTACGTTGTACTCACAGACAAGAGGATTGTTTGCGCCGATCTTCTATTCCATTGCGCAAACTGCAGACTTTTAGCGTGACTGGCGTGACTACTGTACTTTCTTGAGGTTTTCGCCAAGCAAGAAAGCAGATAAAATTTAAGCACCAGATTTTGATTTTACCCCTACGAGAAGACGTTGGACAGAGTGTTATAGTTGAACCGCTATCGTTTCGTGCGCTGAACGCCGGGGCTGAACGGGGCACGAGCCATCCAGGCCATCGCTTGAAGAGTTGATTTAGCCGTTGCCCCCCGGGGGGGGGGGGGGGTACTCCCTTATATGGCCTATACGGGGACGTGCCGCTGGACAGGGTATGGTTTTTGGCCTCTCAGCCCTGAACAGGGTATATAATTTCATGCGAGTCAGCCCTAAACAGGGTGTCTAAAATAAACCTGTCCTAAACAGGGTATTGTTCCGGGGTATTGTTGCACGGCCGGAGACGTTTGTCGGTCTTTAGCAGCTCGTCAATCAACATCACATCATTTTCAAGACAAGATAAATGCTATTGTTGTCGGTATCCTTTAATTCCACCCAATTAGCATTATAACATAAGTGCATGTTGACAGAAAGTTAGTTGATTTAAATGACACTGTCCCGCCCAGCCCTAAACAGGGTCCTAAAATAGAGGGTGTTTCCCTACACAGGGTGGGTATTTTAGGGGTTTTTTGCCCTTAACAGGGTCAGGGTTTCAAACCCTCAGCGGCACCCCTATACCCAAACATGGGTCAAGTACCCCCCCCCCCCCCCCCCCCGGGCGTTGCCCCTAGAAGACGTGAAGTTTATAAGCGTATTGAGTTTACTTGAAGGGAGTTTGTATAGAAGCTTATAGAGCCATTTTGTTATCCGTCAGTGTGTAACTAGCATTCAGGCCCCGGTTGTTCAAAGGGTGGTTAGCGCTATCCACCGGATAAATCACTATCCAGTGGATAAGTGCCCGACGTAACTAATCGAACCGTTCGGTAATCGAACTTAATCGAACCTAATCGAACTTAATCGAACGATTTAATTCGATTAGTTCGGTAATCGAACCAAATCGAACCAAAAAATTTGTGTGAGAGTTCGATTACGTTCGATTTCCGAACCAAATCGAACCGAATCGAACCGAATCGAACTCAATCGAACACAATCGAAAAACGGCTAAAAATGACTCAAAATATACCAGATATTTGAACAGTCTCTCAGCATGCGAGAACAACTTAGAATTACGTTCAACAGACAATAGGAAATTAATCTCACTTCACTGTAGTTCCATTTCATGATTTATTTTTTATCAGCTTACTCTTAATTAACGGCCGAACAAAATGTAGTGAACTGAAACAAAGCCAAAAACAATAGTTAATAATACAAATTAGTTGCGAACAGTGCGGTCATGGTCTGAACGTGCCAGTGCAATTGACCGTAAATATAACAAGAATTGACGTTGTAAAGTTGAAAGCCTCATTAGCCAAACATAATGTAAACTCTTATATTGATGAGTGTTGAGTGACACTGTGTGGCAATGCAAGGATTCGCCCAAACATAAAATAAATGGCAATTTATTTGACAAACTTTCCTGTTTCTCATATTCATTTTTGCGTATGCTCCGGGGGACAAGCTTGCCACACTCGAGCTTGTGACGCTTATGTTCCCATGCCAACTCCATTTTCAATCGAATGCCATCCAACGTCGACCACTTCGTGCCATCGAACCTAATCGAACTCAATCGAACCTAATCGAACCTAATCAAAAGTTCGATTACTCCAAATTTTTTGTGAGAGTTCGATTCTGTTCGATTACCGAACTTAATCGAACCTACTCACGTGATTAGGTTCGATTAAGTTCGATTCAGTTCGATTAATCGAACGTTCGATTTGGTTCGATTAGTTACGTCGGGATAAGTGTCAACAAAACAAATGGATAGTGATTTATACGGTGGATAGCGCTATTCATCCTTTGAACAACCAGGCCCTGATGTTTAACAAAGACGCGTATGCGAGTAAAGTACTATGCTTCGGTTCATTTCTTTGTCAATTTCAAGGAATTGGATTTTCCACACCTTACCCCACTCGGCTAACCCCAACCGGAACACCTAAATATAAATTCTCTTATCTTAAAAAAAGACGAATTTCTTTTAGCAAGTGCGGAGAATTTAAATCCTGAGCTTAGCAATAAAATACTTTAGAAACGTATCTTTATAATATTTCCACAAGCAGGAAACTTAACCAAGGAAGAAGAACTTCCATTTCAAAGACGTGTAAGTGAGCTTAAACCCCACAACTGCGATTGCGATGCATACATTTTAAACAGACTTTTCGCACTGTTTAAACAATGGAGCAGAGAAGAAGCTGTTTGACCTTTGCGTCCGATGCTGTTTACTTGCTAAAGATAGTGTATTCTCGGTTTTCACTATCACGCCATAATAAAAAAATCGAAACCGTTCAATGAATGAAGTCAAGGAATTGACATGACATAGATAATAAATAAATAAGGAATCAGTCCAACTCTCAGGTCTGTGCGGTATTCTGTACTCGAGTTATTGGTCAAAATGTTCCACACAAATTTATAGAGCTCAGTATGGAGACGCCATGCATGTTGGTGTCCCTCTGAGGGGCACCAACGTGGCGGCCGGAAATAGGAAAAAAAACATCTGGAGTACACTTTTGCCAGAAAGAAGGTTTGTTTTCTCTTGTGAACTTTCGAATATTTAGATAAATATTTCTCCTTAAACTGAAATTGTTTAGAATGCTGAAAATCACCCGAAGAGTCATGTTTTAGATACGGAACAGTTCTGTCACGGCCGTCCTCCTGATGTCCGGGTACGATGAAAACTCGGAAATTTAAACTGTTCTATTTTCAAAAGGAAGCATGATATCGGGATAAGAAATTGTGAAAAAGATATATATTTAGGTAATCTTTCCTTGAATGAAGGTAAAAATTCTGCAGTCCTCGCGGTTTTGAATTTTAGAATTTGATGACGTCACGTGAAAACCAAGAATTGACCTTTGCGTGCCATATGGGATAGCACGCAAGCATCAGATATCCACGTTACTCGCGTGACTATGAAATTTTAAGTTCAGGGTCTGGTAGGGGGGATCTGGATCCCGAATCACGCGCCGATTTTTCGTAAATTCACGAATCACGTAACTTTTTCATGTCATTTCCCGAATCCCGTAGTTTTTTAAATTTTTAGCTGTTTTTTTTTTCACTTGGCGAAAAAATATGTTTTGTTATCTAAACAAGTATGTGAAGTTCATGTTGGTTTGACTACGATGGTTTGTAAAGAAAATTCTGCGAAATTTGAGTAAACATTGGCAAAGAAATGTTGCACCAAACTCATGCAGTCTTTCCGGTATCAACTGGGTGTTTTCTTGAAATGCGTTTTATATAGATAGAAGGGTCTTCCAAAAGCTACAAATTAACTTGAATTGAATCACTTTTACAGGAGAACTGTTAATAATGTTACGTTAAAATAAGATGAAAGGGCTCTGCTCACTGTAGGTTGAGCTCTGCGGCCATGTGCGATCGTGCGCTCAGAGTTTCAAGTTGTTCTAATAAAGATTGAATTTCATTCTCATATGGGACACGAAGGCAGACAGGCAGTATTTGACAGATAACACACACAATGTGATGAAACATGTTGACAAACAATCACACATTTGATTTTCCCGAGAATATATCTGATTTATCTGTTGAAATCACGAATCACGGCCCAAGAATTACACTGTAAGCAGATCACGCGTCACAGGCCATAAACAATTCCCAAATCACGGCTGATTTTCAGCTGTTTTCTCGAATCACGCGCTCAATTTCGGCCAATTCCCGGATCATGCACGACCGGTGACCGACCCCTTCCAGACCCTGTTAGTTTTGTCACCGACATTTTAAAGAAACGTATGAAAATAAAATAAAATAAAGCAGGAAAAATTTATTTGCCCGGTTTTAGCTTTTTTTATGTGTCGCTATATACCTCTAGTCGGAATAATAATGAGGACATAAACAATAATGTTTTGGTGAGTTTATCAGTAGCGACACATAAACAATTGACCTCATCGCCTGATGAAGAATAGCAGTAAAGCAGTCGAAACGTCGCGATCAACATCTCAAAGTGACTCCATCGTGAGACAAACGTTGCGGCATTATCAGCCTCATACAAGTGGAACAAATGCTTTTATTACAAGACAACACAGCTGGGTTTTTTTTAGTGGAATCTGTCTCCTAGATTCGTTCCTAGAAAATAATCATTAAAAAGATAGTCTTTACTCCAGTGTGTACGTCTTTCCTGTTCACAATCTTGTTTTGGAAAGTTGTCACGTTTTCCATCCTTATTTTATCTCTTATGTAGGAAAACTGGCTTTCAGCAATTTTCAAATCATAGAGCTGACTCAACAATAGTAAGACTTCACTCAAGAAGATATTTCTTAACATTTAGATACTGTACCTTTTAGTGGCAATTTACTCAATTATTTCTGGAATTTCTGGTAACATAGGAGGATTTCTTGTCACTCAAACACATTGACAACAAAGTGAAATTTTCTAGTAAATGTTGGAATTTATTTAGCTGAAAAACGTTTTACATATAAAAAATAACTTCCTAACATACACAAATCTCTTAAATTATGACATTCTGCCGAATGGCCTCGCTGAAAACAATTTATATTCGTAAAAATTCATGAACAATTAAATCTGACACATACTGCTCAATTCAATTACAACTTAGAAAATTAAATACACACCATTTTCGTTCACAAACGAGTGCGCCCGCGTTCGCAACCAGTTATAACCGGTTTAACCGGTGATTTGTTGTTGTTGCCTAGTAACGGCCACATGCCATCGGAAAGAAATAAAGAAAGAAATATGAACGTAAACGCCATGCGAGATTTTGATCCAGCTTGAGCTCTTGGGGGACAACATTATAAACATCGCTTCGCGAGGAATAATAGAAAATAAAAAGATTATAATAGAATAATAGTAGAAAATAAAGCTTTGTAGAATTAACAGTTTAGATTTTAGAATTTTGATGACGTCAGAATAAAATGCGTTTCAAAATCTAGTAAAGGAAATGCATACTTGGAAAGAGCTGCTGAGTTTGAAAGGACGTTTAGGGTATTTGGATGCTTTTCGAAGGAGTATTTTGTATTTTGAGACTCGTAGACAATTTGTTGGATAATAAATGATGCTGCTCAATCTTGTGGAATATCGTCTGATTTTAGCCAAGTCGGCATACATCAAGCGATATTCCGCGCGATTTTGCAGGATAATTGTTAATTATACGTATACCAGTCTTACTGGCCGCGCACGCATGAATACTGGTATTATTATGACGTAGAGTCGATCTAGAGGGCCTCTCGGAATGTTTTTTGCTTCACGAAATGATGAAACCTCGGTTTAACAGGAAGGGAATAGATACAAACGATCGAGGTAGAGGTAAATGGATCGTAGTCCACTTCCACATTTCCTTCAGAACATACCAGGGAAATAAACAATAAAACCGGAGAAAGTGACGTTGTTATTTAGTAAATGGTTTGAGCCCAGGAGTATCAGTTCATCTACTGTGATCTGTGGTTGATTACTGACGTTTACACACAAGCAGTGCGACAGCGTCAGATGCAATGGATTTATTATTTATTTATCGTTGTTTATGCCTATTTCGAGCTTATTGTTGAACAGTAAAATCAGTATTGCTGCTGACTTCGTGCACCTATTGGCCAACTCATGTTCCTTATTTTAATAGGAACAAAGAATTCCCAATTTTGCAAAAAGGAATTTTTTAGAGGAACACGTGTTCCGATTTATTACAAACAGGAACTTTTTGTTCCGAAGAAGCAAAATTTGGGACCCATTTACGTTCTTTGAAAGGAAACATTGTTCCTGTCCGAGAATGAATAATCAGTTCCTTCTTTTACAAAAGGAACACGCACAAAAAATTGAGGAACTCGTGAAATTCAATAATCGACTCCTTGAAAATTACTGGCACAGGCTTGACTAGTCATATCAAACAAACCACATGATGACTGAAAGCGTAGTGTTTTTGTTGCAGTACGCTGTCGATACGCCAGTGTAAAATCATGATAACTGAAACTTTTTCGAAGTAACTGAAGTGACGAAGTATTGCTCGTTCAATAGTTACTCCGCAGTGATGTTTATGGTTAGCGAATAGATTCTATTCATAAATGGCTGCCATTCTTTTTCTACATTTGTAGCTTAAGATTATTTAATAAAGGTACTTATGCATTTTTTTTAAATTTTGAATGATTTCGCCACAGGCCAAATGTCGAGACAGGGAGCCGGAGAAGAAACAGGACTTGCGTACCAATTGATATCCACCCCCAAACGGACAACTCACTGATATAGAATTACAGGCCTGACCACGACACCGGGAACTTCGTGCCCTACTCTTTTCGAACAGTGTCGTGGGTTCTTTTACGTCCCCTTCGAATTGTTATGTAGGAGACTAGGCCAACGGCTTAACGTCATCGCCCAGCGACGCGATCATTTGAACTGAGACAAGGTGTTGAACACCATAGCCAGCATGATCTTAATTTTAATGGAACTTAATCGAACTCGCAATCGAACTTACTGGCGAACAATTGAATTCGATTTTGTTCGGTCATCGAACGAAATTGATTTAATTATATTAAATCAAGAGTTCGAAAACTGAACGTTCGATTTTGTTCGACGACCGAACTCAATCGAACTCAATCGTTCGATTGAGTTCGATTGGGTTTGATTTCCGAACATTCGATGTGATACGCCGGGTGTTACTTCCGTATGCAGGTATGTATCATATCATATGTTGAATCTCTATACCGGCCTTGAAACGACGTCGCTTCAAATGACACTCCCAAAATTTTCATGAACCATACAAAATCAATGCATGGATTACGTACGTTGCCACGGTTTTGTAATCGCGACTCGTGCATCAGGTTAGAGCAATCTTTTATATTGGCAAGAATCCGTAAAACTAGCGTGACTTAGTCAACTCAAATTATTATGTTGCGTTTATTTAATTATTTATTAATTTGTTATATTTTTATTATATTTTTACTTTATACAGGGCCCCCCGTTGATAACAGTTACCAAATTTTAATTTAAAAAAGTTTGTCCTGTGACGTTTTCCGTGCAATGTTGAGCACGCGACTACTGAATGTAATTATTCTTGACATATCACAGTTCATTGATCGCAAACCCTGCCGTTCTTGGATATTTTAGAAATACCTTTGCCACAGTCTTTACAACGTCGATCTATAATGTGTTTTGTTAACTCAGCACGAATACCTACAGTCTACTGTATTTTGCTTGCAGTGCTGTTACTTCCGTATGCAGGTATGTATCATTTCATACGTCGCTTCAAATGACACTCCCGAAACTTTCATGAACCATACGAAATCAATGCATGGATTACTGCGTCGTGTATCAGGATAGAGCAATATTTTATTTTCACGTAATTAAATACGATTTGTAAATCGAATTTGGAAGTTTTGGGTTCAACTGGTGACAGTTTCGACGTTTGATATTGTCTCTTTAATTGTTGACTTTCTGCACCTCCTCGCCATTACCTCATGTTTGAGAGCACATGTTGGCCGCACAAGTTTTAACATTGGGTCTGTCAGTTCTTTCCCGGTGTTAATATCTGCGGCATCCTTTAATTGCTTGTTTTCTTCTTCTACTTCTGTTAAACGACCTTTCAGTGAAGCTATTTCGGAAAACAAACCCAGTAGCTTGTCAATCTTGGCCTCCAATTTGGTTATGCTTACCGAAGCATCACAACAATGGCCGCAATCTTCTTCCGTTTGAGAGCCAGTATTTAATTTTCACGTTGTCGTTTACGCGGAGTGCACTTTCAGTTTCGGTAGATTTATCTTCCTTCTGGACCTAATTCCCCGGCCTAATTCATCTTTTAGTCGATGGAGCGCTAAATGATGTTATAATTCACATATTTTCAAATTTCCACTCAGAGCGACCAAATACACGTCCACCTTGCTCTTCCACCGTGCCCGAATGTAATAGCACTTGGGGCATAAAAAAAAAATGACTTGATTACTATTTTTCTGTGAAATACGTGTGTTTGCGCAACTGAATGTATGGTAGCGAGACAACACTCATGCGCAAGCATGATAACGAGGCAAACACGGCACAAACGTTTTAAAAACAAACCCGAAGAAACCACAGGTCACCAAAGCTCTGGCGCTGTATATAGAGTTTGTATGGAGCTGAAATTCGATCGAAAATAATCATCAAAATTCTAAAATCTAAACTGTTCATTCTACAAAGCTATTCTTTCACATATTCTAGATATACAAGACATTAATCTCTATGCAAAGTTTGGTATCGATTCAGTGCTTCGTTTTGAAAATAAAGCATTTTGAAATTTGTGATGTCCCTGGATGAACGTGTTTCTGAACTGTCACAACAACGGATATTTTTATGTCATTTTTAATTTTTCAGATGTGATAATAATTGAGAAGTGATATCTAAAGAGCTTTGAAGTGAAAACTGATGATAATTGCTGGTATAGAATCTACTCTACTTCTTGTTCAATTTTATGGCGGCCATATTTGTGTCCCTCTGAAGGACACCAACATGGCGGCTGCATACTAAGTACTGTAATTTTTTGAAAATTATTTTCGTAATAACTCGGTTACGAAAAACGTTACAAAGCTAGCTATAATTTTGACACAACGTTTCTTTCTTCCTGCTCTATAAGCCGCTCATTTTCTGATTTTGTTCATGCAAGCAAATAGTTTTTGTATAACATTGATGAAAACCACCAATTGTCTCTTCCAGTGTTTTTATCGCTTCTGGAGGCCGTTTTGGGCGAATTTCGACCTACGGCCAAATCCGCCACTGTATATAGTACGCTACACTGGCGCCAAAAACGGCCTCCAGAAGCGATAAAAACACAGGAAAAGACAACAGGTGAGGTTTTAACACTTTAATTCACATTATTTACAGCTTTTCGAAAGAAAACTGAAAATTATTTTCGATCGAATTTCAGCTTTATACAAACTCTATATACAGCGCTTTGGTGACCTGTGATGAAACGAAAGTTATTGCGCTTTCATGTGTGAGACCACTGCAAGTTCACGATTGCATTCTCCTTCGTTGAACGCAACAATTTGTTTAATAGGGGGCAGGTTGATAATTCATGTTTTTAATTATCTGTGTACAGATGGAGACCTTATATTTACACAAGAACCAGAGATTAAACTTTATTTACAAGAAGGCAGCAATGCAGTCTTAACATGGGATTATAAAGTGGACAATAGGACAGCTGAGTTGAATATGATCATTTGGAGTGTATACAACAAAACTGAAAAGAAACAAGTTAACTTGATAGTGGAATACAAGAATGGTAATATCCAGTATTCTCCCATTGCCCTGTCAGTATATGGGACTGAGAGGTTGAAGAAAGAAGGGAGAGCTACTCTTGTTATAAAGGACATCACCTTTGAAGACTCTACCGACTATCGCTGCATCCTCAGAGGAGAAAATGGAATAGATACAGAGAGCATTGTTAAACTTATTGTAACAGGTAATGTTTTAGTTTATAAATTGTGACTCTCCACGATATTTCAGGGAATAAGATGAACGCACGCACACGGCATACGCTCGCACGCCTTTATTATTTCGCTTGCCAGTTTATTCGACATAAATCAATTAGTTGTTTGGATAAACCAACCCCAATTCTCCTCGACCGTTGTAGCTACGAACGTTGTTTTGCGACGTTTCGGCTTCCGCCACATTCCATTAATGATAAAAAAAAAAGCCAACAAAGCGCTTCAGAGGGGGCGTGTCCTTGCCTTTTATAGGCTCGCTCCGTGTTTAAATCAAAAGAGATATTGTTGAATCCTGAATATGACAACGCGCGCGCGAGTTTTACACAGTAATAAATTATATAATTAACAAATAGATTCTATTTAGCCGTGCGTCTGTACTCTAATAGAGTACAGATGACGTCACAACGTGACAGAACAACAGTGACCCACTCGACTGCGTCTCGTGGGCCACTTTATTAGTTGTTCTTGTCACGTTTTGACGTCATCTGTACTCTATTAGAGTACAGACGCACGGCCAAATAGAATCTATTTGTTAAATAGAAAACGATGGCACAGCCAATCAAATTGGCGGATTGCAATAGAACACGACAAGTTTCTGCAAACGATCGCTTTACCCTTTCCGAATCGGTTTTCCGTTTGCCACGGCAAAATTGCAAAAATTGAAACCTGAAATTCGCTTCTCTAAACTCTCCTCGTGTTTTCAAACCAAAGCGGTTTAGACACTTTCTCTCGCCAGAAAGACTTTCCTTCACTGTTTCAAATCGAGTCCTGGTGCAAAACCTTTCATATGAAAATGAGTTTCACTCACAAGTTGCAAATCAAACACATTTTCATGTCAATGGCTTCGCACCTGGACTCGTCTTGAAACAGAGGCAAAAGGTAACTCGAAACTGGTCTATTTCTCGGCTGAAGCGAGATTCACCAAACTTAACTTAAAATAAACGGCAACATTGACGACCTTTTTAGGCTTAAATAAGATTAAATACCTAGCTTAAGCTTCTTTGAATGAACAGAGCTCGAGTTCTGTCCACCACGGAAACGAAGTTCTTATTGAATATTATAAGCAAACCGTGACTGCGCAGATTCATGAATATGCAAATTTGTATAAAAGTGCAACGGTCGAACCTCGTTATCTCGAACTCCCCGCGGTTCTTTCGAACTCCCCGCTATTTCGAACTCATACCCATTTCCCTGGCATTTTCCCTTGTTTTTCACCCCAGTTTACTACGTTTTGTATTTCGAACTCGGTTATTTCGAACCACCGCTATTTCGAACTATTTTTCGTTTTTCCCCCCCTGAGAGTTCGAAAAACGAGGTTTAATACCTGACTCGTCCCCAGTCGTCTCTCTTGTCTCCTATTGAGACAAGAGAGACGACTGGGGACGAGTCAGAGGTTTTAACTGTATTTGTATCTCGATGTCACCTAGGATCTGGACAACAGGGCCTGGTTGTTCGAAAGCCGATTAACGTTCATCCAGGATTAAAAGTTAATCAAGACTTTAATTTGTCTTGTATAAAAGAGAAATGTTCTGTAGAGTTTGAGATTACTGAAAGTCAAAAGTAAAGTTTAAAAAATATAAACAGAAAGGCCTCACTGAAAAGTTACGAAACTGACATCAAAATTCACGGTAATCATGGATTAGCCTGAGTCGTGCTTTGAACAACCGGAACCCAGAAGTATTCGTTTCGAAGAGGCTATAATGGTTCCAACTTGGCTTCGGTCTCTCATTTTTTCGAGAGATAATATAAAGGAATATTAATAGGGAATCCCGGCCCATCAAAAAAGGAGTAACAAGACCGTCAGTTTTGGGTTGGTGCGTTTGGAAATAAGCCATTTTCGAGTTGCCTTTAAGAGTCCAAGTGCGAAACCTTTCATACGAAAATGAGTTTTATTCACAAAGTTCATTCAAATGCAAATCAAACTCATTTCGATATGAAAGGTTTCGCACTTGGAATCGTTTTGAAACAGAGGAAAAAGGCATGCAACTCGGAAATGGCCTATTGGGCGAATATTTACACATCATCGGCGGCGTATCTTCACAAAAATTGCCCACTTTCCGACTATAGATCGTTTTCACGTGACGTCACAGAATTAATTTCCGCCATGTTGGTGCACATCTGAGTCACGTGTTTCAGCTACTAATACATGCAAACATAGTCCAAAATTATAATTCCTTCCAGTTTAATGGCTTCTAGCGAAAAAAATTATATTGCTTCGTCTGATCCAGACAATATAGTCCCATGTCCAATATCTGATTACGCTAAAAAGCTGGATGTAAAAGTCGGAGAGCGCTATCTAAAGAAAATCTCGACTATTGGGATCGATTCGAATCGATCCTGTTTCGATAGAGGGGAAAACGCTTCGAACCCGACTGCCTTCCGCCGGTTGAATCGACTGATTTGCTTTGCTATTGGCTCTCGAGACCAGCTTTTACACGCAAAAGCAATTTCAATCTTTCCGAAGTCTCGAGGCCTACAACCAAATTTCATGTTCTGCCGAAACACGTTTCAGCTCACGATCTCTGGCTCTCTCATCTCGCTTCGCGGCAGCTTCTAGATCGGCTTGAAGCTTTTCGGCAGAATCACATTTCTCATGACCTAGATTTTGGGTTGGAATCCAATCTGGATCGTAACTATCCACAGTTTTGCCGCTTCTCCGGAGATAAAATGTTTGCCACAGACTCGGCCGTGCTCCAAAATGGTGTCTGTGAGGTCTTCTCTACTGATCGCAGACGGATATCCATTTGTTTCGCCTCTCCTCGGAAAGTTTCCTCACTTCTTCACCCTGATTAGTTATAACTGAAGGTATTCTTGCCATAGAAACTCCTTTATCACGGACACTTTGGGTCCCATAGCCAAAAAATCGAGCATAAAACCATTTTTTAGCTTAGTGTTTCGTGTTTACATGTGCATGTGATGTGCACCAATATGGCGGCCAATTGTAAGGTGGTCACGTGACTGAAAACGATCTATACCAAGAAGCGACTGCAAACAGTAACTCAAGCCAATAGCCCTTTTCACGGTTAACCTGAAATATTTGCATAACAATACAGTTAAACATAGAAACGAGGCAATTTCGGGCACAAGCTGTAAAACATCCTGATTTTCTTGAGTTCCTTGAACTATGTTAGTATAAAAATAGTTTTTAAAACAGAGAAGAACTAAATATACAACTCTTTTGGTTAAAGTTTGCCGTAAAGATCGTAAAATGATCTCGCTGTTGCTTATGCGAATCTACTCTTTATTATAGACAAAAGTCGTTTGACATTTTTTTTCTAAAAACAACGTAAACTAAAATAATTGTAGTTCTTCTCATTTTAAAACTGTTCTTATATTAAAAGGGTTCAAGAAACTCTAGAAAAACACGATGTTTTGCAGCTTGTGCCCGAAATTGCCTCACTCCTATGTTCAACTCTATTGTTATGCAAATATCACAAGTTAACCGTGAAAAGGGCTATTATGTTTTAGATCATTGCAATACGACGTTTCCGGATGTTTGTAACATCATTATCAAGTACAGAGTGACAGTAATAAGGTGACAGATCTGATTGCACGATCAAAGCTGGTTTGAGTTCTTTGATTAGGAGCAACTCGTAAATAAGACAATCGAATATATTTCAGCAATTTTTAAGTACCGAAAAGTTGTTATTGAATTCTAATCCAGTTTTAACATTCCGTGATCTGTACAGGGGCACCCAACGACGGTTTTCTCCCAAATGCTTTAAAACACTGTTTTAGGCTGTCTGGTGTGAGTGGTTTTTTTTTAAATCTTCGCGAATTTATTAGGGCTTTTTTTTTATTCATTTCCCGAAAAATCTCAGCTCTTTTCAGTTGAAGATGGTTATCCAATGATCCCTTTTGGAAGCCGAACATTTTAAGCAATCTTCTGATAAAACTGATCATTTTTCCAGAAGCTTTCAGGTAAAATCGCGAAAACGCGATTTCCGAAAATCGTAGGAGAAGTAAGTGAAAAAAAAAAAGCGAAAATCTGAGATGAATGGAACAGTCATCTCGACATTTTTAGCCCGCGTTCTCGAGTTATCGAAATTTCTAAGCAACCTATGCCTCTCCGAACATATACTTAACAGACAATCGTCGTTGGGTGTCCTTGTATTTAGTGAGCCGTGTTCAGCAATGCGTTGATGTGAATGTCGCTTGTGGATCAGTTGGTTTAACCAATATAGTCCATATCACATCGACCACATTGAAAATGGTACTGTGTCGCAGCCGTTACTGATCTCGTACGATGGTCAGTGTATCGTCAACGTAGCTCTTATAAAATGAGGACATCCTGTTTTGGCGCTTTAGATTTTCTTCTATGGAGGACATAAATGTGTTGGCCATAAGCGGATTAAGGGGGGATCGCATTGCCACACCATCCACCTGTTCATATACATGTAGTTTGCCATTAAACTGGAAAAGTTGGTCTTTGGTGGCGAATCTCAGAAGAAGTTCAATGAGTTCGAACTTGGTTATTTCCAGTTTATGTCTCTCGTTGAACCAGTTATTGGTGAAGGCTTTCTCAGCCGGTATCTGGATGGTTTTCTCAAGCTAGTGGCACGTTTGTAAATAGAGAAGAAACATCGTCTTCGTCATTGATAATCATCTTGCGGATTTCTTCAGCAAATTGCATGGAAGGTTTTTCTAGTTTTCTATCTTATTTATCTATTTTATGTATTTTTATATTGATGCTGAAAAGCCCTTTTCAGGGATACTCAATAAAGTGTATGTATGTAAGGTCTCGGTAATCAGTGTTGTACTAATTGATTGAAAGGAGTTTAAGTTTTTCATCGGCTAGCCACTCTGCAAGACCGTAATTTTACGTTCGTGCCGACAATATTGGTCGCACGATAGCTGCTGTTTGCGTGTTTTTGGTAGGCCATAAAGGTGAGCCAATCTGCATCCTTTCTGGCAAACAGAGTCAACAATTTTAATTTCAATAAAGTTATTTTCAAGACAATGCGTGTTTTTTTGGCTATTATTTTCCCGTTCCAGTGGGTGGGGCATTTACCACGGTCTGATGCAGAATTGTCCAAAGACCGACAAATGCCCGGGGGGATGAACAGGCTTGGAATTGATCGATACATTCAAATACGAAGTGAAAATAACTCTGGCTGGAATTCGTCGACACGTCTGCCATCGAAAACACTTAGTAAAATACTGTAAATAGAGGCTTTTATCATAGAATTGCGAGAACATCTTGACCAACAAAGAGCGCCTCCAGGGCTTCGATTTGTTTTGGCTAAAAAGCGTCTATTTTTGGAAGCTGATCGATACAGGTGTTGACAGATTGTTGACCGGAGAAAAAGAAAGAACCGATAGGAATTCTGCGTTATGAGAGCAACGTATAATTTCGAACGCTCTGGCTTTGTCTGTAGTCCGTAAAAAATGAGGGACTGCTCGTAGTCTAAATAGTCCATTTTACAGTTGTGTGCTTAGAATCCAGGCCTTTGAACAGAAGTGAGGCTGGAGGTGACTTTGTTGTGATACAAACCTTCCTTCTTTTCAAATGTAAATTATTCTGATATTATGTAAAGTAGTTTCTGATCTCTATCATCTCATGGTCACCCCTAACCTCGCTTTCATACAGAGGCTTGGTTACATTTCACAGAACTGTAAAATGGTCTATTAGTCAAGATGGCGCCCATAAACTGTGAAAGGGTCTATTTTGTACCAAACAATATACATCAGTTCTCAACACATCCCAACACCACGGTTAAAAGCTAGACCTAGGATCGCAAAATACGCGCAAAAACGGTACCTCGCTAAACTCGCTTCAAACAGGAATTGTGGAGCAGTCAAACAGCAAAAAATACAACATAACAATTTTAATCACATTCAAGTTCAACCTCGTCCCCAGGGCCATCGCCGCTTTCAAGATGGCGGGTGGGCGCGAAGAAGGCCCCATGCAGCCCAATTAACCGAAACCTCGTTCCCAGGGTTTCTCTTCTTCCCGCCAAAAGCGATCACGTGACCAAAAAAATAGCCAATCGCGAGCCCGCCGCCATTTTGAAACAATCAAAATCTCCAATATTTTTGGAGACACGTGACCTGCTGTTCGTCTTCTTCGCGCCGCCATTTTGAACGCCGAGAAGCCTCTGGGGACGAGGTTGCATTCAAATTCAGATCTGAATTCAAATCCGATATAAAACAAATCCGTCCTGTATTAGGTTGTCAGTGTAACGTTTATAATGGAGAAGAGCGAAAAAGTGGGCGAGCGAAAGAAAAAAAATAAACAACAAAAACAAAAATAAAAACAGAAAACAAAACAACATAAAACAAGAACAAAACAACAACAAATAGTCTGGAAAAACGCGTGGAAACTTCCTTCAGGTGTACCCGATACCACCCCGCACCCTGCGTTAACACCCCGAGACACTCCCACCCCGCACTCCCCCGCACAAATGCTCTCTTTTTCGCGCAAAGCCGCTGGTGGATAGTTCGTGGGCGCTTTAAAGCTATACTCGCGGAGCTCGCGTCCCTCCGCTCTTTCACTTCCCTGTTGACTTTCGAAGCTTGTTGTTTGGATCCTTTTGATATCTATATCCTGCATATAGCTTGGAAGTTGCAATGTTTTCAACCATATGTCGCATTTGTGTGCTGTTTAACTTGGTTTTATTTTTCCGCGAGGCAGGTAAGTATCTTCAGTTGATTGTAAGTATTTCCTCATGGCGCGAAAAATTATAAGCAGCTTACAACAAGCGAATCGTTCAGCATTCATACATCTGTTTTTGTTTTGTTTTGTAGAATTACAAACTATCACATTTACAGAAGTACCTGCAAATCCAACCTATGTTGTGGAAGGTAACAACATCTTTCTGAAATGGAGCTACGTCTTAAATGGATCGGTCAGACGTATTGAACTGACGTTAATTCAACCTGGAATTTCACTCACCATTCTAGAATACAAAACACCTAACCTGCCCCAACATATAGACGCGGCTTACACAAATCGATTAGGAGCCGTGAATATAACGGACACACAGTCTTCTATTACGATCCTTAGAGCGAAAAGAGCGGACAGTGGAAGCTATCAGCTCGAAGTAGTTCTCGTCGGTGTCCGTAAATCGAATAAGGTGGATGTTGAAGTACAATGTAAGTATGAAAACGTTACGCTCAGTTTTGTATTTTGTCTCCTTAATCAATTTATTTTCAGCGATGTGGGAAAACTGTTTGGACCACACTCTTTGGGTATGAGCGTATTTCTTTCGTCCTACGCAAGGTGTTCAATATATTTGCTTGATGTATTCATGTCGGCAGCCTGAAGCTGCATGAAGGCAACACCAGTTGATGAATAAAAGCTTATGTTAATGTTAAATTTAACTAAAAAAACAACAACTGAGCGCTAATAGCATGCAGTAAATTGGCGACGAGACTTGCAGCGAAGTTCGATCCTTTTCGAAATTTGTGGTCGAAACCTCTTTATTATACAAATGAATATTTTGGAAGCTAATTCTAAATTCTCGAGTCATTAGGACTGGTTCATTTTCGCGCAGTTTTGCTAATAATGTGGCAACCCAGATCAACCGTATCATATGTTAGAAGATTAGACACCCTGTATTAGAAGCGATCCATTAGAAGCCCACAGGACACGAGTAGGTAAGGGTTAGTCATATTTCATATAAAATATATTTTTTGCAAATGATATGCAAAGCAAATGTTTTAACTTTGTAAACAAAGTATGCTTCGACCGTGTGCGTGTGTCTGTGTGTGTGGCGGTATACGTGCAGGTTTGCATGTTCTATATATTAAAGATTATAGTTTTACTTTAGTTCAATTAGTAGACATTTTCATTCCGAATCGGTTCATTTTCTGAAAGGAAACGTAATATTCTAAATTAGATCGTAAGATCTAGAAAACTCACTTTTTGTTAATTTGCATTTAATAACAGCATACATGTTTAATGAGGTTTTTTAGTAAATTCTGAAGGCCAGTTTCTGCCGATTCGTTGCATTTGAACGCATTAAAAGCTTTGTGATCTCAAGAATTTTATACTGCGATTGTTTTGGCTGTTCATTAGCCTACATGTATATGTATTGGTAATATTAATTTCAAAAGTGATGAAGCTTGTGTTTGCTGTTAGCTGGTACTTGATAATGGACATTTTTTACATGAATCATTTATATTGCCCCAGGATAATAAAATTGTGTAGTCATCCCCTAAAATAGGTGCCAGAATTTTATTTGCATTGTCATGGCTACACTAGTGACTGTGTGTGGAAATAAACAGAAACCACAGGAATATTTCAGTTTCACTTCAATTTTGGATCAGAATGTTTCTGGTTATCCATTATTTGCATCAGGTAATTGTGTTTGCATTGTTTGCATTCTCTTGTGCAGTGAGGGGTGAAAGAAATAAAAGAAAGAATATTTAATATTATTTCTAGACAATGACAGAGATTAAATTAATTCTTGAAGCTTTTTATACAAGTCATGTTGGAATTCAAGCAATTTCTATACCCTTGCATGACTGTTATGGTAAAATTTAATAATTTATAAAATTTTTGTTAAAATCCTTAGTCATGCGCTTCAATATTTTGTAGTTTTTGAAAGGGAATGAATTAGTAATTTATATATGTTCTTTAAGCTATTTACACTTATGGTGTAATATACATGTATGGAATAAATAATCAAGGTTTGATATTGGTATGGCAGTCATGAAGGCATTTGTCCATGGACTAGCTGACTTAACTATCAATTTATAATTATTATTATTGAAATAATTATGGTTTAAGGTATTTCCAGCTATTCACTTTATGATTGACAAGCTGAAGACACCTTTTCAATGTGGAACTGACCCAACCATAAAATGGTTCAGTGCTTGTAGCCAATATCGTGGGAAATAATTCAAACAAAAGATTCAGTCATAATTTTTTTTGCATTTAGCTTGTTTCGAACAAAAGATAGACTTAACTACTACTAAAATTCAATTAAAGCAATGTTAAAGTATTGGCTTTTGAGCAATATTTCCCTTATGTATGTACAAGCTGTTAATATAATTCTAGTAGCTTTCATGACGTGTTTACTTTGTTTACGCAAGACATTGGAATAAAACAAAAACAAAAACAGAATGTCCAATATACATACATGTACTATATGTGGAAGTCGATAAAATACTATACTATGTTAGCTGTTAGTGATAGCCTCTTCACCAAAAGACATCACTACACAAGTGTTCTCAACAGTAAAATTTAATCTTAGACTTGAATTAAAATTTCACCCATAGCTGATTACATATGAACATGTATGGTTAATTTCGTAATATTGTACTTCAGTTCTACACTGTACATGTTTATCTTAGTAAATTGTGGTGTTAAAACCTCCAACATTCAGTACTCCCTATTGACTCTCAAACCATCTGATATATTCAAAGTCTAATATTACTGTGTTTAATTCGTGACATTTAATATTCATGTATCGAAGAAAGAAATTATATTGTAAAGTTTATACTGTAAAATAAAGTGCCAACGACATATAGAGGAGCGAATAATTGATAGAAAGCTTCAAATATATGATCATGAAACATATACGTTCTTAATTATTAAATCTGACCGGCATTACATTGTAAATATTACAGACAACATGAAAGCCCCAGTTTATTTGATGACAAGATAACAAAATTAATACCCCATCCTAAAGTTGCTTAGAAATCGAAGATGTGTCTTCGTTTGCTGAAATTTTTTTCATTTTAGTTGCATGAAAGTTGAAAGAATTTTAAAATTATTATCGGAGCAAGGAAGCGTTGCGTGACAGGGCCAGACTGTCAGATGTTTATATTTTGTAATGACTCATTCCAAAAAATTAAGATTTACCTTTTATTTTCATAGCTATTTTGATAATTAATTTTAACTGTAGATAATTTTAGTCCAAAAATTGCAACTTCATAAATAACTGAAGTCTTTTTCTTTCCAAGAGTTTCGTATAATGAACTGAAGACGAATGAATGTTTACATATGAAACAAGCGCGTGTAGTGATGAAGGAATAATAATAACAACACTGAATGAACCCTGAAAAGGAATCTCTGTAGCCTGCGAGAGCAGACGTAATTCCCGGCTCGAGTTTCCGTGCCGAAAACTAAGGATTTTTTGGCTGTGGCTTTGGCTTGTAACGGCGATTAACCAGATAATAAATGTACTGAACGCAGTGATCAAGGAATATTGTATACACGCTTTGTCTTGTCAGTAATTTTTGATTATGCAACGCTGCCGTTCAAGGACAATTTTTGTGCTATAAGATGTGTACAGTATTCTGTTCGTTTCTTTGATCGTGAGTCTTTAAGAACGTGTCAATCGACGAAAGACTGGTACATGAACCGGTACATGAAGCCCAAGCCGGAATTGAGAAGCGAACACACATTTTTTTGGAATCGAGAAGCGAACACTGCTGCTGGTTCTAAATCGAGGAGGGAATTGAACTGACCAAAATTTGTGCGTATAACCCTATAATTTCCTTGATCACCTGTTGCTTTACACTCACCTGTACCCTCGGCCCTCACGAAATACCGAAACGACACTGTTATTTATTATTAACTTACACCCAAATATGGGGTATTACTTACACCCAAATATGGAAAACGAAACTCACGGAGAATTTGAGAATTTTCTGCCAAATACAATTTATGAATGGCCGCCTCGGCAGCTTTGCCTCATGGCTCAGCTGCCTCGTTGGCAATAAATTTTGACCAGCCCACAAAGATCAGCTTGACTTTGTTGCATTTACCGTAAAAGCTCTATTAAGCCCCCGGGGGGGGGGGGGGGGGGCTTATTTAATTTTAGGCCTCAAGAAGGGGAGTGGGGCTTATATTTAGAGAGGTGGGCTTACTAGAGAAGGGGGGGGGGGGGGGCTTATTTCAAATAATAAAAAGAAAATTCACATTAATTTTTAATTTTTCAAACTTTACTATTAGACCACTAACTAAAACAGAACAAGAAATGGGTTATGTATGAACGTCTTACAAATGCAACGTCATTTTTACCCCAACTCAATGATAGTTCTTGAAATTAAAGACCATGTTTTCAATACAAAGTGACTGAAACGCCAGAAAAATATTGCCGAAAAAGTCATTTACATCAGCCTGATGGAAGGGGGGGGGGGGGGGCTTAATAGAGAGACCAAGGGTGGGGGGGGGGCTTATTACAAAATCTGACTTCCAAAGGGGGGGGGGGGGCTTATCAAGATGTTATGTACTCAGGGATATCGATGTAGCCAAGAAAAAATTAAGCAGGCTCATCAATTGGCCCAGCCAGCTTTTTTGGACTGTGTCACTTTCAAAATTAACCCCATTCTTTGTTTTCTAGTGAGATTTCAGCTGTGATAAACACTCTTTCAGCTGGTGAAATTCGTCGGTAGCCGGCTCTACCTCCTTGTGGACTTACATTTTTATGATCATTTCCCGAGAAGCAAGATTTGTGTTGCGAGAAACGATTCTTGTACTGTGAAAAACAAACGTTGTATCACAAAAAGTGAGATGTGTCTCACAAGATGGTGTTACATGTACAGTGTGTAGCTACATGTACAGTACCTTTGAGTAGTATTGTAGTACTTTATACTAAAATTACTGGTTTTCCTTATTAATTTACAGATCCGCCAGAATTCACAACGAAGAGTGGTGATCAAGATGTCGTCGAAGGTGATGTTGCCAGTGTTACATTAGAGTGCACAGCAGATGGTAAACCAGCACCAATACATCACCTGGACCAAAGTGCTTGATAATGGCAGTGACTCCAATGTACTGTCTCGTGAGAACACACTTGTACTTGACAATAACAGAAATAACACTGGAACATATCGCTGTACTGCATACAATGGGATAGGAACTGCGCCCAATCACACAGTTAATGTCAATGTTAATTGTAAGTCAATGTATTACTGTATTATTTGGTGAGATACTTGCTGGCCTTTAAATAGCACTTTTGACTCGGATTGAGTTGTCCGGGCTCTACATGGTAGCGCTGGCCAGGGTCACTGTGTTGTGTTTGTGGGCAAGACACTTTACTCTCAAAGTGCCTCTCTCCACGTGCACCCAGCAGTATAATTTTGTAAATGGCACCAACTAATTGTCAGGGCAACCTGATGAAAATGCTGGGGTTACCTGTGATGGACTTAAGCATAGTAGCAATACTATAATGTACAATGTAGAATGTAGCAATACTATGTTAATACTTATAGTTGATTCATGCTAGCTTGGAAACCAGAGTCGGCAGATACACGTACATCACAGTGTAAGCCACCTGACTGCAGGCTTCTAGACAGACTTTAACCATTTTAATTTATTGATATACAGCATGAGTGGCTATGACATTGAATTGGATTTACTTGGACTTGATTTTTGTACAAAGGGCTCCATGTTTTAAAGTTGTGATGCAACAGGTCTTATTTAACATTTTACAATGTACATGTAGTTCCTTAAATTTGTTTTTACTAAGAAGCAGGACTAATATAGACCCTATTCCAAAATGGCTGCCAATTTAAAATTATTTTGTATGCATTTAAATTTGCCTCACTAACCTCATTCTAGAGTAAAAATTATTTTGAATTATCAACTCAAAAACGAGGTTAGTGAGGCAAATTTAAATACAATGTCATACAAAATAAATTTAAATTGACAGCCATTCACTGTGTGTATTCACATCTGATCGACGAGTAACAGTTAAAATAATACTGACAGTAATAAGATGCAAAATCATAACATAAAATTATGCACTGTACAACACACTGTACCCATTAGTCTTTCCTTCAAAAGTGTCATCAATACATGATATTTAGGGGCTTATTATATTCAATGAAACGAAACAAAACGGAATGAAACAAAATGAAGATGTTTGATTTTAGGAATATAATATTATTATTCAGACTGGTCATGTTCGTTTCGTTGATTATCACTTTTCATTTCGTCGAATATCACTTTTGGTTTTAAAGTGTTTAGCTATCAACACACATATTGAATTGGGTGTTTAACGACTTCCCCCCCATGTTGAAGAGTTACACAACACTGTCTGGCCCAGTCCAAGTCCATGTACATGTATGTAAGCTACATGTACAGCATGTTCGTTTAGTTGATTATCACTTTTCATTTAGTCGAATACCAGTTTTTGTTTTCAAGTGTTTACTATCAACTCGGCTTCAGAATTGGGTGCTTAACGACTTCCCACCATGTTTAAGAGTTAATCAACGCTGTCATTCACGTACGTAGCTACAACAAGTTCGTTTCGATGATTATTAATTACTTTTTATTTCGTAGAATATCACTTTTGGTTTTAAAGTGTTTAGCTATCAACATGCGGATTGAACTGTGTGCTTTCGACTTCCCGCCGTGTTTAAACACGAAGATGCACTATAAAAGGGATAGCTCCTCTCCCTCTTTGTCATGAAATCCCTGCTTCAATGGCTAAATCAAATATGGCGGCCTATGCGAGCAAGAAGGAGAAAGGTCATTGATGCAAACTAAGTCGAATCGACTACCTTGGGATCTTTAATTTCACTTTAAAATACTCACTTTCATGAAATATAACCAAAAAACACCAGTAATTCCTCTTTCGTAGCTAAAATCTAAGATTTTGGCTTACCAAATTTGAATTTCGCGCCCGTAACGGTTCCCCCAATTGCGAGATGCTGTAGAATGGCGCACAGACCCTCGCAGCTGAGATTAGCCTTCTTGAGCCTTCAAAATGAATGCCTTGTGGTCTTTCTTATTGTAACATGCTCAATTCGTGGTTTGATGGTTAACAAACAAATAAAGTCTATTGCAAAAATACCACTGTTTGTTTCATGACGGACCTTGCGCCATATTAGAAAGTCAACTTCTGTCTTGGATCAAACCGCTTTGCGTTCATCGCTAATACATGTCTTTTAATTTTCAAGTTTATTGTCAATTTGGCTTTACTTCTTGATATCTTTTTGACTGATTCTTCAGAGAAAAACCCGAAAGATGCCTTCTTGTGCACCACGCATACGGATATAAGATTATATATACACGAATGCCATGATAATCAACGAAACGAACATGACCACAGGGGTGTAGTGGCCTGGCCTTCAGCAGTCTACCGTGGAGGACTGGATATGATGAAGCAGTAAAATGGCGATTCGAAACTGAAAAACATAGGGGATCAAAACTCAACCCTTCTCCACAAAATATATCTTTATTACTACTTCAAAATGCGACAAATTGAATTTTTATAACTCGTCAGTCAAACTATGTCCCGGCAGGCTTCCTCAAGAAATAAAACACTTGCCCGGTAATTTTTTTAGTTGTCCCGGGCTGCTGGGCTCCCTATTTGTCAGACCCTGCTTAATAAGCTCCAGCAGTGTGGGCCAATTTGGCCCTTATTGCACAGTCGTAACTCTGGTTCAATGCAGAACACTGAACAAGTTTTCCTTTTGTTTTAGACAAAGCCAGAGAATATCCAGTTGATAGTAAACGACTCCAACATCTGCAAGGGTGACGTCATCAGCATCACCTGCTCAGCTGATGGTAAACCTGTGGTACATACATATCAGCTGTTTGAGAATGATATACCAGTGAGTGATGGAAGCAGCAGTACAGGAGTATGGAAGCAGAGCAATGTCAACTCAAGGTGTATTCACCTACAGATGCGTGGCTAACAACACTGTTGGCACAATCAACAAGAATGTTACTGTTACTGTAAATGGTAATTTGAATATTTTTTCATTCTTAATTCTAAGCATTGTTTGAATAATAATATATTCTTAATTTTTTTAGGCTAATTTCGGTGTTTTAAAGTTTCAAATTTTAACTATTTTATGCCTTTGGTAATGACAAAATTTTAGTTTTAGTTAGTTACTGTAGTCAGTTAGTAGAAATTTGCCTCTAATTTATAGATATGTAAAACATTAATACAACTGTTGCAGTGTTCCCACTAGGTTTGGAAAACAGGAGTCCCAAGGACCCCCAGTTCCAGTAATTGGGGGTCCTTTCTATTTTTTAAGGGTCCCCTAGTGAGAAAGGCATTTTAAGTGATATACATCATGTAATATTACATGAAGTATGGACCGCTGACCATCAATGAGCCGAGAGTTGTTCGCTCGTTCGCGTGGTTATCATCGTGATTCTTGCTTCGTTTTCGAGTTTGCAGCCAAATTTTCATAGTTTCCAGCTTGGAATGGTAATTAAAAGGTAAAGGAAACTAGTAAACTTTAAAACATTGTTTCTTATGTGTATTTTGTATCTTGAAAAATCCTATTATCTCAAGAGTGGACCAACTATGAAACACTCGCAATTTTGAGCGCTGATTTATGTGCGTCCCTGGGACGTACTGTTGGCTAAAAACTGTGCGTCCTTTTTATTTTTTGTGCGTCAGATACGCACAGCTGTGCGTTAATGGGAACACTGCTGTTGTCATTGTAAGCTCTGTAAAATTAAAATGACAATGAATTTTATTGTCATTTTAATTTTAATACAGGGCCCACAATGACAAGAGTTGTATTTATAACTGAAGTGGCTACCACTGTATAGAATTATTTGTTATTATTAATATATTATACAGTTTTAATAAGGAACAAACTTGAACTTGCAATGGCTTGCTTTACATGTATGTATATAAATTAATTATGATGTGTTATTATATAATGAAACATAGCTATGTACAACAACCATTGTGATCAAAATTAGCGTGTGAACAGGCTCTCTACTGAGGAAAAAGGGTAGGGCATGATTTAAGGGCCTGATAATGGAAAAAAAGTTGGCTCATCTCAAAAATGGAGATTTGTGGCTAATAATATTACTATTAGTCAGAGAGCATGGCCTAAAGTTTCAATAAAATACTTGTAGTCCAAGACTTACATGTAACAAAAATACTTAAATTAGAAAATACTGTAATTGTTGTTTGAACAACTCAGCAAGTTGAAAAATGCTACATGTATACACCTATTTCGATTAACGTTGTCGGATAAGAAATTAAGGCTGCAAGACAAGTCCGAAAGGTGGCCATGGGTAAAAGTAGAAAGCTGTTTGCACGCTTTGAATACTAATGAGATATGAAAACATTATTTCCAACGTTTCCTTTTTGTTTCAAACCTGTAGGAGTAAGCTATACTTTTAGCCAAACTAAATATTAACAGAATCATACAACAGCTATTGAAGAAACACGGAATCTAATTCACTGGGGCAAAGCAAATACATACATCACATGCAAATAAAAAATTGTAGATTTCATTTCACTGATACATGTATGTAAAATTCAAATGAATACCCAGACTACCATTTGGTCTTGTCTTGTAGGTTTAACGCTTCTATCCAACAACGTTAATTGAAATATTATAGGTGTATGCTGTAAAATGTGAAATGCTGTCAGTAACAGTGCTTTCATTCTGCGAAATATTCAAGTGCAGAGTACTCTAGCTATCCCATGTACAGTAATTCTACCATATAAATCCAAAAAGCTACAATAATATTGTATACAACATATTCAACATTTAATTACGGTAATTTGTGACATTTTGTTTTATACAGTCCCATCAGTTGTTTATCCACTAAAAAACATCACAGTAACAGAGGGTGATAACAGGACTCTAACCTGTAATGTTTCTGGGAGTGCTGTGTCATCTGTGACATGGACGGCAGTCAGCAGTGGTAGTCGTTCAGTGGGAATCACTCGTGAACTCACACACATCAGTAGGAATGATTCTGGAGAATACAAGTGCGAAGCAAGTAATTCTTGTGGAAATGATACTGCAAGCACATTTCTCACTGTGCACTGTAAGTGAGAGTAGTTACAAGCTGTATCATTCTGTATGTACATATACATCATTAATTCTTATTATTATTTTACAGTATTGTAGATATTGTATTAGGCATGTGTTTGTACTGTGCACAATCAGAAGAACATTAAGAATCCTTGATGAGTAAATATTAAGCAATAATTTTTTATTCTGGAAAAGTCGCTAGAAATATCACCTGATACATATACCAGCTGACAAGGCCGTAGACTGAGTTGGCTATAATCAGACAATATTCTGCAAAATTGAGCAGGGTAATGGTTTTGTTATTCAACAAATTTCATCAGTCACAAAATATAAAAATAATACTACCACCCAAAGCATTGATTAGAAATGTCATGTAAGCGCAAACACTTCCTAAACTTGCTTACAACACCTCAGTTTTTGTTTGGGGATTATGTGATCTCCACGTAATACAGTGGAACCCTGCTTTACGGACACCCGCTTAATACGGACACCCGCTTATTACGGACAGTTTTGTTTGTCCCAACGAAAAGCTCATATATTTTCTCTTCTCATACACCACTGGTAGCCATGTCCAAGCCGACCGATAAGCCATGTCAAGCCGACCGCCCCAAGCCTGACCTTTATTGTAAAATCAAAAACTATACACATATCACGCTAAAAGTGGGAAGCTTCCAAAATTACAAGCTTTGTACATCAGTTACATTGTATAATGCTGAAATTAAAAAATACAACAAAATACTTACTGAAATTCTTTGGGTGGGTGGGTGGGAAGGTCAGTAATGGCGGACGCAACAAAAACAACTGCCCGCCTCACCGGTCACATGACCTATAACCCAGGCCCCAGCGGTGTGTGAGAAAAACATTTTCCACTTTTTTCGTTTCACTCAGCCAGTGGAAAATTACCGTTTATATTAACCCGCTTATTAATGCGGACACCGTTAATACGGACAGCGGACACTTTTCTGTGACCCGAGTGACACGCTCTCATCCAAAGTTAACCTCGCTTTACGGACACTGTTATCTGTGGCACTGAATATTTTCATTTTTCACGATTAATCCTGTTAGAAAATGAAAGCTTGACTACAGGTTATTGCGATTTATTACTAAAACAGTAGCACAATAGCGTGACGTGTTTGACAACTGTCTTTCTTCCGATGTTTGACCGTTGTAGACCTTAAAGATCCTTAAAGTTCTCCGTTCACTACAAAGTTTCACTTCCTTGGCCTTTTACTGCAGTCATTGCTTGTAGGCCTTCTTCCTCTTTGACGTCTTTTACCTGCTACATGTGTCTGTGACGTTATTCTAAGAGCCCGCTTAATACGGACACCCGGTTAATACGGACACTTTAGCGTGTCCCCTTGGTGTTCGTATTACCCGGGTTCCACTGTAAAAAAACATTAAGAGCAACAGGTACATTTTATACATGTGCAAATTCCCCCCAACTCATCATGCTAACAACATAACTAGTTTTTGAAGTCTTAATTGTTGGAAACAAGACTATGAAAACAAATTGAAACCTCTCTACCCTAGTGGCTATATGAAGACTAATAAGTATGGTCTTACACAACTGAACCTAGGAAGCAACTCTTTAACTTAATACTAAAGGCATTCCATTAACTGGTTAGGGCAATTATTTGTTTGTAAAGGCATGCTGCCCTCCCCCAGTCCCCCCTCCAAAAAAAATAATTAGAACTGATGGTCAAAAAAACTTGAGGTAGTAGATTCCCCCCAAAAATGACACAAAATGGTCACATTTCATTTCATAAAACAGCATAGTGAGTAACTCATCCTTTTTTCATGTCAAGGTGGGCATACAGGGTATCATGTGATAACAATGTTTTTTTACTTGTTTTAGTCAAACCAGAGAATTTCCAGTTTACAGCAAGTGAATCAAATGTGTGTAAGGGTGGTATGATAAACTTTACCTGCTACAGCGGATGGTAATCCTGCAGTACACACTTATCAGCTGTTTAAGAATGATACAATGGTGAGTGATGGCAGCAACAGTGATGGAAGGTGGAACAGAACAATGTCAACTGGAGGAGTGTTCATCTACAAATGCATGGCTAATAACACTGTAGGAACAGGATACAGTGCAAGTGTTACTATTACTGTCAATGGTAATCATTTTACTTTCAATGTATTATGTTGATGCACCTCTATGTACTATAAACTAATTGCGATTTTGAGACGGCAATACCACATTATATTGGCGGCTAGTTGGGAGAAAATATATTCCGTATTGGGCGGAGTCGCGAAGCGACGGAGTCCAATACGGAATATATTTTCTCCCAACGCCGCCAATATAATGTGGTATTGCCGTCTCAAAATCGCAATTAGTTTTTGTATCGCGATTCAAACATTTTTGGACAGATTAAAAGGAAAATTCAGATCAGTTGTTGTTGATTGAAATATAAATTCCCACTATACGCAACGTGTTGTACACGAATACTTGGACGCGAAAGCATTTTTGGTCTCGAAGAAAGTCCGACGGTAAATTGCTTATGGAAACAAAGGCGATTCAGAATTACGTCCCTTGAAGATTTATAAAGTACCAAATGACAATGTAACCGGAAAATAATCCAATGTTGAACCGAAAAAAAACTTGTTTAAAAACATCTTACGTGATTGTACGACTTAACGCGCGCACATCGCGAAAGCAGTTGAAAACGGTAAACAAACTCTTTCAAGAAAGAAATGATTTTTATTACTCACCTTACGCTAACTTTTAGATTGAGGAAGTTGTACCGGCGAATAAAGCCTTCCATAACTGAGCGAATGACCAGAGATACAAGATTGCCGACGATTCATCGAAGCGAAACTTTTGAATTTTGTTGCGTACGTGAGGAACCCAATTCAGTGCTGCGATGTCAATTTGAACTTTGTAACCAATCACAGACCAGAAAGTGAGACGGCAATACCACATTATATTGACGCCTCGCTCGCTAAGCAAACCTATAAGCGAATCGCGATACAATGCATGCATTTCTGTTTTAGCATGCAAACACACTTTTGCATGATCGCTTTGTTTTATTGTTTGCCACACAATAATAATCATTATTAGTCACGTTGATGTGGATCACGATGGATCAACTGCTAAATACAGTATATTGATGGTCTTCATCAGGCAATGGGGTCGACTGGTTGTGTATTGCACTGTGGTTATATTGTGATTGGTGCATTTTGATCTTCACTCACTGTTATACAGCTTGAAACTATTGTAGGTCTCAGACTACTGTATATATGACTTCAGTGTATGACTATACCCAGTATAATAGTGTAGCCCATCTTTGCTTCTTTTAGGGAGCATAGGGCATCGACCATGGACCTCCTCCAAAGCAAGCTCATATTGCATGCTGTGCCTCCCATGTCTGCTTTACATGGCCCCTTCTCCTCGATTCCTGAGGGTTCCATTCAAGGGCAGTATGGGTGATGTTGTTCTCAGGCTTCCGGAGCGGTTCATTCTTGTTCTTTCCTTATGCCTTACTACTCCTTGCTCAGTCTCTTCTTGTGTTAAAGACTCTGCAAAGGTTTTTGCAGTTTCAGTTTCAGTAACCAACTGAATCCACCACATAGGGGGTTGGCGTTCATAGCTTCACCAGAGCTCTGTTTGCCACTTTGTTACCGTAGTGGCCATGGGGCATACTAAGTCCCCACCATACTTTGCGCTGACTGACCCTGCCCTACTTTGGAACATTGCCCAGGTTGTATGACGGGGAGATGGACTTTTGTACCCCATGCAGTACATGTATATCATGTGGCAAACAATAAAACAAATTAAAACATTTTTCATTAATCACATTGGTCATATCACAAATGATACTTAAATACAACAATAAAATACAATCACGTAGGGTTTACTTTAATATTAAATGAAATAAAATAAATTAAATTATTAATAACTAATGTTTTAACATCTACAGTGTATGGTGTACATCTACATGAACTGGTCAGGGATGTAGATAATAGCCGGGAGCCGGTAAAAATACCCGGCTGTCACGCTGATTTTCCCGGCTGAAAAACCATGTACAGTCTTTAAAATGGATACCTCTTTCTCCTGAATGTTTTTAGCCAAATATTTTGTAACTTTTCTGACCGTTTGTACCTCTGTTATTGTCTTATCGTAAATAACACGACTGTAAACACGGCATTAGCACGCCATTTTGAACGACGATCGTGTGTTTGCTCAAGGCTCATTGACCAGAGGTGTCTCTACTTCATGTATGCGAAATAATGTACGCCAATTCGCGTTAACGCTTTGCTTATTAACTGAATCGTGGTATTTATTCTTGTATGTATTGTAAGGAACATAAAGACACATCACAAAGTTTTTCACAGCTTTATTAACAGAAAAACATTGATTCTTGCTTACTGAGAACAGTCCAAAATGGCAATGAATTAACCCCTGAAAATCGAGGAAAACGCATTTGCGAGAGTCTAGATTTCAAATTTTTCTGGGGGGGCATGCCCCCATACCCCCTTAGTAGGATGGTGCCTTTGGCACCAAGGGCCTCCGGCCAAGTATTTCCGCCTATTAGCTATATAATCCCGCCTGTCAAAAATGAATCTACATCCCTGCTGGTACATGTAAATGGTTTTGGAACTTTCAGTACTTTTGTGGTTACATTACATGTAGATCTGTGTATTGTGTGACCTGGTTTTATTCAAGATTAGTTAAATTAACTATGAGTGTGGCGTTCATTGTGGTCAGTGGTCCCTCTTCTAGGTGGTCAGCAGTATCACTTGAGTAAATGCCAGGTCCGGATGTAATTAATGTGGTCTCTTCATATAGCATGGCATTCCTGTCCTGGCTAGCTCAATGCACGGCAGTGGTTTCCAGCAAGTGTTTAGCAGGATTTGTTCTCCCCCGTTCCGTCACTTATCCTCCACCCACTGACTTATTCAGTGTTGACGGGTGCCTGGAGGGAGGCTCATGGATGGGTTGTGGGGATATTCCAGCCATAGAAGCGGTATTCCATCTATGGACTGGCCTAATTACCACAGTGGATGCCCTAGGATGTCCCAGGCACCAATCCTCCACTTAGCGAGGCATGCAGTTATAGAATGTACTGTATTCCCAGGGCTAGATGCTTCAATAATATATTATTAATTTAACAGTTTCTTTGTTGCCATTGTCTAATTACAGAGCCTTCAACCATACCAGCAATCCAAGACACGCCAGTAACTGAAGGTGGCAATGTGACTCTGACATGTCAAGCATCTGGGATGCCTCATCCAATGGTGTCTTGGATCAAGCCTGGTGGTCAGCGTAGTAATGGAAGCGTGTTGGTGCTTACAAATATTAACAGGAGTGAAGCTGGAGAATACAGGTGTGAAGCCAGTAATCAGTGTGGCAATGCATCAGAGGCAGCGACGGTTGATGTGCAACGTAAGTTGAGTATATTTGTAAACTATTTTTTTTTACTGTAATGTGTAACAGATACCAAAACAATAATTAAAAATGAAAGACCGTGTTTACGTAGCTGTAAAATGTTTCTAGTAAACTCGTGATCTCATTTGATTTCTTTGATTTTTTGTTTGTTCTTTGAAGAAATAATATCAGTTTTAATAATAAAGAAATTGTTGTAAAAGAAATAAATTAAATTAGAAGTGTCAAAAAAGAAAACAAGAGAAGCCTAATGATACAACACACAGTATTTTCAGACAGTCACAGGCTTAACTTTTGGGATCAAACAACAACTGGTTTATGATGGACGGACATAGGATCTCCTCCTTTCCTCCTTTCATGTTTTTTCACATTTTAAATAATTATTCTCAAGATGCATCAGTGTAAACAAAATAAAAAAGTAATGTTTCAATACTTACAACAGTTGATTCGTAGCCAAACATGATGTTACGCATAATGTGTTTACCTACCCTTGTGAGCGGTGCTCTACATTGAGTTCCACACAAGGAAGAGCACATTTGCTTTAGTGTAAAACACATATACATGTGCATATGTAAACAATGTAGAAGATATAACTACAGGTCTTGTGCACATGCTTTGGAAACAACCACCTTGTTCCAGAAAGAAAGCTACCACAAGGAGAGCATGGACATGTGTCAAACAAATAAATATCTGTGTTTGACATATACCAATAAGCATGTAGAATTATGTTATGTGTAATACACGCACGTAACCTCTACCCGGCCCCCCTCTCCCCGCAAGGTTTTACACCTCACCATCGTAGCTCCATAGCTTCATAGTGCCACAGCAGATGTTATCCGCTTAAAACCATCACGAACGTGTGAGTTTCCTCAAGAACTCTGCCACTTAAAAGCTATGTGTTTTCGCTCTTTTTTAGATAAACCAGAGAATGTGCAATTGGTAACATCTGCAGCTGACAACAAAGCATGCCGGGGTGATGTTATCAGCTTGAACTGCACAGCTGTTGCTAATCCATCAGTGACGTCATTCAGCTGTTAAGGACGGCACTGCTATCTCAGACACTTCAGGAAGATGGAGTGAAAACTTCACAGTGGAGGAGTGTTCATCTACAAATGTGTGGCTAATAACACTTTAGGAACAGAACACAGTCAAAGTGTTTCTGTTACCATTAATGGTAATTTTGTTGTCATTTGATTACGTTTTTTAGTTATTTTAATTTGTTTCTTGTGAAGTGAGGTTACTGATTTTTGTCCACCAAAGAGCACAGGTCGGATCAAGTTCATGAAGTATTTCTGTCAATATTTATTATTTTATTGAGATGTGTACTGGCATGTGATGGCACACAGCACGCTGATGACTTAATGGTTTAAGGTTCTAACCTTTCAATCTGATCATCGTGACCAGTGACGATAATTCAAATCTGTCCAGGATTCTTGTTTTCCTTTTTTATTTCAATTACACTGACTTCAACATAATACTGCCATCAAATTGTAGACAGAAACAGGAATGCCAACTATTCACTCCAAGGTTAGCATGTGTCTACAGCAAAGTTTATATTAAATGTACATCTTGCACATGATCTAGATGAGGCCAACAACAGTTTGTCTGCATAGTAAAACTTTGCCCAGACTCATGTAAACTGATTAAATTAAAACAGATTCACCAGCCAGAGAAAATTAGGGGTGGACTTCTGAGTGGGGGTTGGGTGATTTTGAAAACAAATATCCTGCAAACACACTTGTCGAAAAAAAAAAAATTGTGCACACGACCACTGCCGAAAACTTCAGTGAAAAATATCATGCACACAAATGCCCGAGAAAGCCAAAAAAAAATCAGGCTTGAACGGGATTCGAACCCATAACCTCTGCGTTACCGGTGCAGTGCGTACATGTACATAACTGCGATGGTCTTTCACGTATTAAATCTTTCACCTGCAGTTCAAATATATGATATTTCATATATTATATTCATTCTCATAATTATATTAACTACGAGTTTATTACAAACACACAATATGACCATGCAGCTCCCAGTTGGCTTGATATCTCAGTTGGTGGAGTACTGCATTGGTATCGCAGAGGTCATGGGTTTGAGTGCTGCTTTTCAGGCTTTCTTTTCACAACTGCTTAAGTTGCATACATAAAGTGCAATCATGATGTTTCACATAATATTAAATCTTTCACCCGCAGTTCAGATATATGATATTTCATATAATTATATTCATTCTCATAATAAAAACATTGTTGAATACTTCTTCAATGCATTTACTGTATCTTGAAAATCCTATGCTGACAGTTTGATTGCTTGAAGAAGAACTTCCCCTTTGTATGATTATTGTTTTCTGGATATTTTTAGAGCGTTCAACCATTGATCCTATAAATGATAAGACAGTAACTGAAGGTGGCAATGTTACTCTGACATGTCAAGCTTCTGGGATACCTCATCCAATGGTGTCTTGGATCAAGCCTGGTGGTCAGCATAATGATGGAAGCAGTGTATTGGTGCTCACAAATATTAACAGGAATGAAGCTGGAGAATACAGGTGTGAAGCCAGTAACCAGTGTGGCAATGCATCAGAGGCAACAAGAGTTGATGTGCAATGTAAGTGTTTTTTTACTCTTGCCTGCATTGTGTGCAGGTGCAGTCAATTATGATGACCAAGTAGGTTAAAAACGTTTGTTTCACAACATTTTATAATAGTTTACCTTGTATTTTATATTTTTAACATTTTATGGAGAATTCAATTTTAAAACAATATATTATGTTAGTTTTTTGGGTTGTTTTTGTGTGATTGCGGTAGAGTAATGATGTGGGCCACTTTGGCCTGAAGTGCAGACCTTTATAGACTGTTGAAACATGGGAGGTGCAATGTCCTACAGTCTGTAATTGCCTGCTCTGAAGTTCAAAAAGGGACTGCATTGCTCAGATTGCATCATAAATTATTAAGAAATGAATATGATCACCAGAAAGATTTCATGAAAATGAGTATGTTTACCATGTTTGGTTATGTTTACATTGCACTATTAGTAACCAGGCTGTGAGCTGTCAAAGGTTGTCCAATTTCCATTCAGAGATGGCTTCCCCCAAATCCATACAGACCATAATAAATTATAGTATCTGTTCCTGATTTTTGAAAGCCTTCTCCATGGTTGCAATCTAACGAAAGAACCCCAAACTTGGTTAAACTGGATAATTTTAATGTGATATTTCTTATAATGGGCTCCAATTTTTAATTCAATTAAAATTCAATAACTTGTCCCCAGTCTCAATTTGAACTTTGGAACAAGCAATGAGCAACTTTATAAACATGTTTTTTACTTGAGTTACTAACTTTACACGGTTGTGCTTTTGCTCTTGTTTAGACAAACCAGGGAATGTGCAATTGGTAACATCTGCAGCTGACAACAAAGCCTGCCAGGGTGATGTTATCAGCTTGAACTGCTCAGCTGATGCTAATCCATCAGTGACGTCATACCAGCTGTTAGAGAATGACACTGCTATCTCAGACACTTCAGGAAGATGGATCAAAAACTTCACAAGTGGAGGAGTGTTCATCTACAAATGTGTGGCTAATAACACTTTAGGAACAGAACACAGTCAAAGTGTTTCTGTTACCATTAATGGTAATTTTGTTGTCATTTGATTACGTTTTTAGTTATTTTAATTTGTTTCTTGTGAAGTGAGGTTACTGATTTTTGTCCACCAAAGAGCACAGGTTGGATCAAGTTTCATGAAGTATTTCTGTCAATATTTATTATTTTATTGAGATGTGTACTGGCCATGTGATGGCACACAGCACGCTGATGACTTAAGGCCGGTTTACACGATACGATTTGTCGGCCCGATTTGATAAGAAAACGACCGAGCGAACGAAAATCGGCCCGATTTGTAAAATCGGGCCGATTTTCGTCCTCGCGCTATATCGATAAAAGAAAAATCGGCCCGATAAATCGTAGCGTGTAAATGGGCCTTACGAGTGTGCCGACAGATCGGGCCGACAAATCGTATCGCATAAACAGGCCTTTAATGGTTTAAGGTTCTAACCTTTCAATCTGATCATCATGACCAGTGACGATAATTCAAATCTGTCCAGGATTGTTGTTTTCCTTTTTTAATGGGGTTGTATTTGAATTCAAGCTAAGTTAAATGCACGACAATAGTGGCCAGCGGTACCCCACATGATCGTAGGGTTGCGGGGTGGCCTGGGGGTTTTGCAGGGCCATTATCGTCTTACAGTTCTCCTGTGGATGTCAAGCCATTTCGTGCGTGTTGCCTTTCCTTGTTTTGCTCCCGGCCCATCCCTCCCTTTAGGTAAGTATACAGGGTGAGTATGTAGTTTTTTTCCGCTGATTATCAGTGTGACGGTGCCTGGTGGTTTGCCGCTCTCAGGGTTGCCATGGTTACCCTACGTGCTCGGCTCGTTTTGCATGTGGCTCCACCAACCTTACAGGCACCTTCCCCAAGCTCATCTATTGTTGATGAGTTTAATTTCAATTACACTGACTTCAACATAATACTGCCATCAAATAGTAGACAGAAACAGGAATGCCAACTATTCACTCCAAGGTTAGCATGTGTCTACAGCAAAGTTTATATTAAATGCACACCTTGCACATGATCTAGACGAGGCCAACAACAGTTTGTCTGCATAGTAAAACTTTGCCCAGACTCATGTAAACTGATTAAATTAAAACAGATTCACCAGCCAGAGAAAATTAGGGGTGGACTTCTGAGTGGGGGTTGGGTGATTTTGAAAACAAATATCCTGCAAACACACTTGTCGAAAAAAAAAAAATTGTGCACACGACCACTGCCAAAAACTTCAGTGAAAAATATCATGCACACAAATGCCCCGAGAAAGCCGAAAAAAATCAGGGTTGAACGGGATTCGAACCCATGACCTCTGCGTTACCGGTGCAGTGCGTACATGTACATATTAACTGCGATGGTCTTTCACATATTAAATCTTTCACCTGCAGTTCAAATATGATATTTCATATATTATACTCATTCTCATAATTATATTAATTACGAGTTTATTACAAACACACAATATGACCAGCTCCCAGTTGGCTTGATATCTCAGTTGGTGGAGCACTGCATTGGTATCGCAGAGGTCATGGGTTCAAGTCCTGCTTTTCAGGCTTCCTTTTCACAACTGCTTAAGTTGCATACATAAAGTGCAATCATGGTGTTTCACATATTAAATCTTTCACCCGCAGTTCAGATATATGATATTTCATATAATTATATTCATTCTCATAATAAAAACATTATTGAATACTTCTTCAATGCATTTACTGTATCTTGAAAATCCCATGCTGACAGTTTGATTTCTTGAAGAAGAACTTCCCCTTTGTATGATTATTGTTTTCTGGATATTTTTAGAGCGTTCAACCATTGATCCTATAAATGATAAGACAGTAACTGAAGGTGGCAATGTTACTCTGACATGTCAAGCATCTGGGATGCCTCATCCAATGGTGTCTTGGATCAAGCCTGGTGGTCAGCGTAGTAATGGAAGCGTGTTGGTGCTTACAAATATTAACAGGAGTGAAGCTGGAGAATACAGGTGTGAAGCCAGTAATCAGTGTGGCAATGCATCAGAGGCAGCGACGGTTGATGTGCAACGTAAGTTGAGTATATTTGTAAACTATTTTTTTTACTGTAATGTGTAACAGATACCAAAACAATAATTAAAAATGAAAGACCGTGTTTACGTAGCTGTAAAATGTTTCTAGTAAACTCGTGATCTCATTTGATTTCTTTGATTTTTTTTTTGTTCTTTGAAGAAATAATATCAGTTTTAATAATAAAGAAATTGTTGTAAAAGAAATAAATTAAATTAGAAGTGTCAAAAAAGAAAACAAGAGAAGCCTAATGATACAACACACAGTATTTTCAGACAGTCACAGGCTTAACTTTTGGGATCAAACAACAACTGGTTTATGATGGACGGACATAGGATCTCCTCCTTTCCCTCCTTTTATGTTTTTCACATTTTAAATAATTATTCTCAAGATGCATCAGTGTAAACAAAATAAAAAAGTAATGTTTCAATACTTACAACAGTTGATTCGTAGCCAAACATGATGTTACGCATAATGTGTTTACCTACCCTTGTGAGCGGTGCTCTACATGAGTTCCACCACAAGGAAGAGCACATTTGCTTTAGTGTAAAACACATACACCTATTTCAATTAACGTTGTCGGATAAAAATCGGATAAAAGCGCGAAGCCTACAAGACAAGACCAAATGGTAGTCTGGGTATTCATTGAAATTTGCATATCGCTGGAAAAGAAATCTACAAGTTTTTATTTCGCACGTGAAGTATTTGGTTTGCCCCGAATTATAGAATGTGTCTAATTTGTTTTTCCATGTTTTTACACTAGCTGATTCTGCTAAAAATTAGTTTGGCTAAAAGTAGCTTACTTCTACAGGTTTAAAACAAAAAGGAAACGTTAGAAATAATGTTTTTCATGTTATTCTCATTAGTATTCGGTGCGTGCAGCAGTTTCATACTTTTACCCATGCTACCTTTCGGTCTTGTCTTGTGGGCTTTTAAACACATTTCTATCCGACAACGTTAATTGAAATAGGTGTATACATGTGCATATGTAAACAATGTAGAAGATATAACTACAGGTCTTGTGCACATGCTTTGGAAACAACCACCTTGTTCCAGAAAGAAAGCTACCACAAGGAGAACATGGACATGTGTCAAACAAATAAATATCTGTGTTTGACATATACCAATAAGCAGTGTAGAATTATGTTATGTGTAGTACACGCACGTAACCTCTACCCGGCCCCCCTCTCCCCGCAAGGTTTTACACCTCACCATCATAGCTCCATAGCTTCATAGTGCCACAGCAGATGTTATCCACTTAAAACCATCACGAACGTGTGAGTTTCCTCAAGAACTCTGCACTTAAAAGCTACGTGTTTTCGCTCTTTTTTAGATAAACCAGAGAATGTGCAATTGGTAACATCTGCAGCTGACAACAAAGCATGCCGGGGTGATGTTATCAGCTTGAACTGCACAGCTGTTGCTAATCCATCAGTGACGTCATTTCAGCTGTTAAGGAATGGCACTGCTATCTCAGACACTTCAGGAAGATGGAGTGAAAACTTCACAAGTGGAGGAGTGTTCATCTACAAATGTGTGGCTAATAACACTTTAGGAACAGAACACAGTCAAAGTGTTTCTGTTACCATTAATGGTAATTTTGTTGTCATTTGATTACGTTTTTAGTTATTTTAATTTGTTTCTTGTGAAGTGAGGTTACTGATTTTTGTCCACCAAAGAGCACAGGTCGGATCAAGTTTCATGAAGTATTTCTGTCAATATTTATTATTTTATTGAGATGTGTACTGGCCATGTGATGGCACACAGCACGCTGATGACTTAATGGTTTAAGGTTCTAACCTTTCAATCTGATCATCGTGACCAGTGACGATAATTCAAATCTGTCCAGGATTCTTGTTTTCCTTTTTTATTTCAATTACACTGACTTCAACATAATACTGCCATCAAATTGTAGACAGAAACAGGAATGCCAACTATTCACTCCAAGGTTAGCATGTGTCTACAGCAAAGTTTATATTAAATGTACATCTTGCACATGATCTAGATGAGGCCAACAACAGTTTGTCTGCATAGTGAAACTTTGCCCAGACTCATGTAAACTGATTAAATTAAAACAGATTCACCAGCCAGAGAAAATTAGGGGTGGACCATTTAACTTCTGAGTGGGGGTTGGGTGATTTTGAAAACAAATATCCTGCAAACACACTTGTCGAAAAAAAACAATTGTGCACACGACCACTGCCGAAAACTTCAGTGAAAAATATCATGCACACAAATGCCCCGAGAAAGCCGAAAAAAAAAATCAGGCTTGAACGGGATTCGAACCCATAACCTCTGCGTTACCGGTGCAGTGCGTACATGTACATAACTGCGATGGTCTTTCACGTATTAAATCTTTCACCTGCAGTTCAAATATGATATTTCATATATTATATTCATTCTCATAATTATATTAACTACGAGTTTATTACAAACACACAATATGACCATGCAGCTCCCAGTTGGCTTGATATCTCAGTTGGTGGAGTACTGCATTGGTATCGCAGAGGTCATGGGTTTGAGTGCTGCTTTTCAGGCTTTCTTTTCACAACTGCTTAAGTTGCATACATAAAGTGCAATCATGGTGTTTCACATATTAAATCTTTCACCCGCAGTTCAGATATATGATATTTCATATAATTATATTCATTCTCATAATAAAAACATTGTTGAATACTTCTTCAATGCATTTACTGTATCTTGAAAATCCCATGCTGACAGTTTGATTGCTTGAAGAAGAACTTCCCCTTTGTATGATTATTGTTTTCTGGATATTTTTAGAGCGTTCAACCATTGATCCTATAAATGATAAGACAGTAACTGAAGGTGGCAATGTTACTCTGACATGTCAAGCTTCTGGGATACCTCATCCAATGGTGTCTTGGATCAAGCCTGGTGGTCAGCGTAATGATGGAAGCAGTGTATTGGTGCTCACAAATATTAACAGGAATGAAGCTGGAGAATACAGGTGTGAAGCCAGTAACCAGTGTGGCAATGCATCAGAGGCAACAAGGGTTGATGTGCAATGTAAGTGTTTTTACTCTTGCCTGCATTGTGTGCAGGTGCAGTCAATTATGATGACCAAGTAGGTTAAAAACGTTTGTTTCACAACATTTTATAATAGTTTACTTTGTATTTTATATTTTTAACATTTTATGGAGAATTCAATTTTAAAACAATATATTATGTTAGTTTTTGGGTTGTTTTTGTGTGATTGCGGTAGAGTAATGATGTGGGCCACTTTGGCCTGAAGTGCAGACCTTTATAGACTGTTGAAACATGGGAGGTGCAATGTCCTACAGTCTGTAATTGCCTGCTCTGAAGTTCAAAAAGGGACTGCATTGCTCAGATTGCATCATAAATTATTAAGAAATGAATATGATCACCAGAAAGATTTCATGAAAATGAGTATGTTTACCATGTTTGGTTATGTTTACATTGCACTATTAGTAACCAGGCTGTGAGCTGTGAAAGGTTGTCCAATTTCCATTCAGAGATGGCTTCCCCCAAATCCATACAGACCATAATAAATTATAGTATCTGTTCCTGATTTTTGAAAGCCTTCTCCATGGTTGCAATCTAACGAAAGAACCCCAAACTTGGTTAAACTGGCTAATTTTAATGTGATATTTCTTATAATGGGCTCCAATTTTTAATTCAATTAAAATTCAATAACTTGTCCCCAGTCTCGATTATTTTGAACTTTGGAACAAGCAATGAGCAACTTTATAAACATGTTTTTACTTTAGTTACTATAAACTTACACGATTGTGCTTTTGCTCTTGTTTAGACAAACCAGGGAATGTGCAATTGGTAACATCTGCAGCTGACAACAAAGCGTGCCAGGGTGATGTTATCAGCTTGAACTGCTCAGCTGATGCTAATCCATCAGTGACGTCATACCAGCTGTTAGAGAATGACACTGCTATCTCAGACACTTCAGAAAGATGGATCAAAAACTTCACAAGTGGAGGAGTGTTCATCTACAAATGTGTGGCTAATAACACTTTAGGAACAGGATACAGTCAAAGTGTTTCTGTTACTGTTAATGGTGAGCACAATCAGGCTATTACCTTTATTCATGCATACACAGTGTACTTGTGTATACTCACTTTTTGCAGTGCAGAAACTCATTAATGGGCCGATTATTTAAACGACATTTAGACATCGCTTAAGAAAGTCTTGGTCTAAACCGGGTTTAAAGCAGGGAACAGGATTATTTAAACGTTCTTTATTTTAAACCTCGCCTAAGCGGTGTTTAAACACAGGCTAGCAAACAATAGCAACTTAGACCTGGTCATGAGTAGGTTTAGATGTAGTTGAACGCTTTTATTAGTGAAGGTTTGTGTCATGGATGGAAGTTCGAAGCCAGACAGTTACAGGAATAGGCTAACAAGCCGAGTCTGAAGAATGAGACAGTTTAGGGATAGATTAAATCCTGTAGAAGAATACGACGATGACAATTTTCCTTACTTAGACTGCAAAACAGTCTAATTTCCGTCGACGGTTTAGGCTCAGGAAATAAGCACGTTTTAAGAGTGGATATTTTTATCATACTAAGTTTTCAAGAAAAAAAGTTGACTTCAATAGCATGTCCATAAAATGTTCCATAAAATGAAAACATTTCAATAAGTATCTTTAAAATTATTTTGAAGTCATTAATAAAAATAATCTAGTAGTTCCCTGTAGAAAGCAGGTAGTTCTTGGCTTACATTATTGACGTTATAATTGCACTTCAGGATGAATGGTAGCCCATCACGTTTGGCGAAATAGAAGTTTTGAATTATTTTCCAAGCGTTATCATTAGAGCGATCAGTATAGCATAGAAAAACGATTATAGCGTGCAAAACCGACTAAGGAAAACCCCGAATTTTTAAAGAGCTGTTTAAGAAGAAACAATAGCTAGACCTATTAGACCACGTTTAGACGTGGTCTCCGTGAAGTGCGGCTAATCCGCATTCTAATAACGCAATTTAGACTCAGCCTAGCCGTGGTCCATGGAAGCCTTGTCTAAACCTCGATTTAGCCTTAAACCAGGTCTAACTTAGACTTTGTTTAAATAATCGGTCCATTGTCTTTTGGCATTGTTTCTTTAGATTGTGTCTTCTCTATGAATAGACCCTCGTTTAAATTTTTTTAGGAATGAATTTTGTCAGTAATTCCACATTTTCAACGAACCTAATACACCCTATTCCAAAATGGCTGTCAATTTAAAATTATTTCGTATGTATTAATTTTGAATAATTTGCCTCACTAACCTCGTTTTTGAGTTGATAATTCAAAATAAGTTTTACTCAAGAACGAGGTTAGTGAGGCAAATTTAAATGCATACAAAATAGATTTAAATTGGCAGCCATTTTGGAATAGGGTCTATAATTGCACTTTGAGCAGTACATGTAGAATTGGACTACACTGCCTTTACATGTAATGTACACGTACAAATAATGTATGTTGCTAACTTGGTAGTAGCGTAAACATTAAACTAATTAATATAATATTATTCGTGTTGCCAATTTTGATATAGGGATTAATTAAGGTACATCTTTTAGACTGCACGGAGATGCCTGGAGTAAGTAACATTTGGATAATTAATGGAGGCAAGGTTACTCCAGGTATCTCTATGCAGTCTAAAAGGTGTACTTAAAAGAATGAATACCGTAAAAGCTATGATATATTGCGCCCCACCCACCCCCCGGGTATTTAATTTCAAATCATAAATTTTCGAGAAAATTCACGTTAATTTTTTAAACTTTACTATTACATCACTAACCAAAACAGAACAAGAAATGGGTTGTATCATGCACCGTCTTACAAAACACATGCAATGTCATTTATACCCTAACTCAACGATAGTTCTGGAAATTAAAGACCTTGGTTCAATACAAAGTGACTGAAACGCCAGAAAATATTACTGAAAAGTCATTTGCATCAGCTTTAAGGAAAGGGGGGAGGGGCAGGGGGCTTAATAGAGAGGGGAAATTATTACAAAGTCTGACTTCCAAAGGGGTGGGCTTATTAGAGAGGGGCGCTAAATAGAGCTTTTATGGTATGTAACTGTATGTAAGATAAGAGTGTACTAGGTTAACAATTTGTTGTTGTTTCAACCATATAGTGCCTTCAACCATACAACAGATCCAAGATGCGAACGTAACTGAAGGTGGTGATGTGAATCTGACATGTCATGTATCTGGGATGCCTCATCCAATGGTGTCTTGGATCAAGGTCGGTGGCGAGCGTACCAATGTAGAAACGTTGATGCTTACAAACATAAGCAGGAGAGAAGCTGGAGAATACAGGTGCGAAGCCAGTAATCAGTGTGGCAATGCATCAGAGGCAGCAACGGTTGATGTGCAGTGTAAGTGTTTGTCCTCTTGCTTTTTTGTTTTTCACTGTGTACATGGGTTATGTATGAATTCAAATTTACCTCTAAGTATCTTACTACATAATTATGTACAGTGTAGTGATCATTATGTACACGTTTACCTTGCCTCAATAATATCTGTAAATAATTTTATTGGATGCAGTAATTTGACTGTCACAATGAACTTATTTGGGGTAACACCTTTCCAGATTTTTAAGGAATGCCATACATCTACAAGGCTGCAAATAACAGTCGGTCATCGGACAATGGCCAACCAAAATTTGCCAATGTCCGATGAAATCTCAACTGTGGTCGGACATAATGTCCGGACACCTTTTTTGCCTTCCTATGCAAACGCTAACGTATTTTATTCTAAATGCAAACTACATGTAGTTTACTCTGTGATGACAATGCATTAAATTAGCAGGTTCGCTTATCAAGCAGTACTGTAATATGATGTCCGACCTCCTTTTTGTTTTGTCCGACCAAAATGGTGACTTAGTCGGACACATGTCCTTTCAAGAAAAATATATTATTTGCAGCCCTGCATCTACTAACTGCAAGCGTTTTGAAGATTATGCTTTTGCACTAAAATCCTAGCCAATGAATGTAAACAAACAAACAAACAAAACAAAAACGCAATGTTTGGACTGAGAGAGAGAAAGTACATGTAGTCACTATTCACAATACATGTAGTTGAACAGAATTACTGTCAGTCATGTACAGTATAAAAAATACTTAACAAATTACATATTTTTCTCTTGTTTAGACAAACCAGAGAATGTGCAATTGGTAACATCTGCAGCTGACAACAAAGCATGCCGGGGTGATGTTATCAGCTTCAACTGCTCAGCTGATGCTAATCCATCAGTGACGTCATATCAGCTGTTAGAGAATAACACCGCTATCTTAGACACTTCAGGAAGTTGGAGCAAAAACTTCATAAGTGGAGGAGTGTTCATCTACAAATGTGTGGCTAACAACACTTTAGGAACAGAACACAGTCAAAGTGTTACTGTTACCATTAATGGTAATCAACGACCTATTTTTTATTTATGGATCACGTTTTGAGTTGTATTTGTTTTTATGGTGTAGAAAACCAATTTATAACTACTCATTCCAATTACTCAGACAAGTACTCAAGCAGTCATCTAATCAATCAATCCATCATTATCATTGATTTCATCAACATTGATTTCCTACACCATAATTGTAAAATCTTGAATTCGTAATTTTATATGTTTCTATTGAAATCTTTCAAAAACATGTTTTCATTTAGGAATCTATTTATGACTTAGTGCAATTTAAATTTACATGTTTGTTGACTCCTAAACCGGCCGAAACTAGCTGTGTGGGGACCATGGTCGTTGTACCACTTCTGATGTCATCACTTTTTACACCAGATGTTTTTAATAATCAGCTGATAAAGTGGGAAAAACAACAGCTGAATTGGACCACAGATACACACACAAAGGAACTTGGAGGTTTTCCTTGCAAAATCGAAGAAACAATGTCACCTTCTGTACCCTTGACACTTTTTGTTAAAAAAAATGTTCACTTTCCTTGACATTTTGGTGGAAACTTTTCCAACATGAACAGTTAAGGTGGCTAAAAGGGCAACAAACCACAAAAGAAAGCGAGGGAGAAAGAAAGCGAAGAACTTAAAAAAAAATTGACTTACTTTCACTTTGTCTTCTTCTCGTTTGGCTTTGTGTACCAAAAGGCCAAAATAAATACTGAAATACTATTGCCTTGATTTGAAGTAGAAGGGATTTGTAGAGAAAGTTTTCAGTTTGACTGTAATTTTTTGAGACAGGGGCCAGAAAACCGCATCTGTGATGTGAAAATGCCATTTGTTTGGGAAAAAGTAAAGCAATCAATGAGTTAATCCTAGTATCAGTAGTAGCACGAGTTACAGTGGTATTTAGTAATAATACCGCAAGTAATATTCAAAATTGTCAGAAATATCACAAGCCACTATATCAAGTAGAGTGATATTTTGCAGCAGGTCATTTGCAGTGGAGGCACATGACTTACAGAATATAGATCCATCTAAAATTATGGGCTATGCCTTTATAAAGCAGGAATGGAAATAGTGTTTTACAAGGAGAAAGCTGCTGTGATTGGAAACACCAGCAGCTTCAAAAGTGGCAGTCGAAATAACTTTCCCACTTCGAATGTTCTTTATTGAGGTTAAATCATTCACAGCTGTATCCCATATTTTTAGAAGAAGGGTGGTCATCTGATGCCCGGCTGCAAAGGGTTTATTGATATACTATTTATTCATGTTACCTTGTGTTTATTTACAGTGCCTTCAACCATACAACAAATCCAAGATAAGACAGTAACTGAAGGTGGCAATGTGACTCTGACATGTCAAGCATCTGGGATGCCTCATCCAATGGTATCTTGGATCAAGCCTGGTGGTCAGCGTAGTGTTGAAGATGTGTTGGTGCTCACAAATATTAACAGGAGTGAAGCTGGAGAATACAGGTGTGAAGCCAGTAATCAGTGTGGCAATGCATCAGAGGCAACAAGCATTGATGTACAGTGTAAGTTAAATACTACATGTACTTTCACTTACTATAAAAAGTATTTATATGACAATTGATCAATGGAAGCTAACCCCATCTCTTTTCAATGAAATGATAGATTTATCCAATCTATGTTTTTGTTCACTAAATTTTCAGTGACCTTCTGTCCACCTTCATCAGATTAAACTGAAGTTTGATATTCATAGCTGACACGCTTTATCATTCGTCTTTGTTATTAAATCACGAGCCGACTTAATTTAACAGTGTTCCTGAAACTTCCATCTCTCGATTCTATAAATTATAATTTGTTTGCTTCTTTTACAGTGAGACTACTCTCCAACCAAGGCCACCCGACAAAATTCTGTGCAAATTAGTGAATGAAAACCTTGGATGTTAATGATAGATTTCCCACAAATGATGGATCTTAGCAAACTGCACACTATATATACATGTACAGAAGCAATAAATTTGTGACCATTTTTGTTGTTTAATACTTTTACGCTATTGGACAATTTGAAAATAATTTGCTTGAGTGGCCTTGGTCGGCCTTGGTCGGAGTAGTCTTTAAAGGGATTTTTTATAGGTTAAAGTGTTTTCAAAATGCAACGTTTAAATTGTACTTGGAACAAGTTCTCTCCTGATCTTATTCACGATTGTGAACATTGTTTTTTTTCTCCCCATAGATATGCCAAAAATTACACGCATTTCTGCTGACCAAGCACTGAACAAAGGTGACATAACGAGTCTGAACTGTACAGCCGATGGTAATCCACGACCAAACATTACCTGGACAAAAGTGTCTGACAACAGTGCTGTGTCCTTCCCTTTGACCATCACTGGTAAAGAGAATGAAGGACAGTACAGATGTACTGCTCAGAATGGTGTTGGACATACTGTGTCTAAAGTTGTCTCCATCATTGTACACTGTGAGTGTTTCTATGTTGAAATTGTAAAGTTATATCTTTGGGTTGGATTGTTCAGAATGATTTCCAAATTGGGTGACAACATTGTTAGAAAGGGACAAAATCACTGTTTGACTATGACTACTGGATTGCATACGAGTGAAAGATTACAACTAAAGGACAAAAAACTTAAACATGAAGACGCACTATAAAAGGAGAGGTACCTAAGGTACCTCAATATCATTTGTCAATCATCAGTGAATGAGACGATAGCTGAAAATTAGTCGTCAGTAGAGAATATTAAATAATTTTTCGTTTTTCTTTACTAATCATTCTAGACTCCACAGAATAATGTTTTTTTTTACTACTAGTTTCTTGAAATATTTCGGTGTGCAAGAAATAGCAAAAGAACATAGAATATTATCATAACTGCGTGTTTATGCTGACACAATCTGCAAAATTCAAATTTGAGACATAATAAGGTTTTATGTTCATAGTGGATACAAAATTTGTAAAGGAATACAAGAAAATTACAAAGCTGTAGCCTCCACATGCAAAACTAAAATGCAAATTAGATGGTGACAAAAGTAGGAGGAGCTAAGTCCCTTTTATAGTGCACCTTCGTGTTTAATCAATCAATCAATCAATCAATCAATCAATCAATCAATCAATCAATCAATCAATCAATTAATTAAACCAGCAATGTGTTGTTTACAAGTTCCAATGTGACATACAGTGATACATGTTATGTTGGGTATACGTCCCGACACTTATTCCAACGCATTGATGAACAACAGATCTACTATCGGCATGCACTTCCGTGACAAGCATAACAATGTTGCTGGAAACCTTGGCGAGAAATTCTTGATTCTGAAGAAATGCAAGAGTAAACTGGACTGCTTGATCTATGAAATGTTTTTTTATTAGAGAACTCAAACCGACACTCAACACTCAATCGGATTCAATCCGTGCAAAACTATTTACTTAGAACAATACCTGCTACTTTATTCTTGTAATTTATATGCAAATATTGATAATTAGTTAATATAATATACGTGTGATCACAACTTTGGACATTTGAATTTGAAAATGATGTCATGGAGACATCGAAACGTTGTTCGATTTTACTTTCGCTAATCTTTCTTCTAAAAAAAAAATTAATTAAATAAATAAATAAATACAATGTAAACATTGGATAAATAAATAAATATTGGATAAATAAATAAATAAATATTAGATGGATATCAGTTGGGGAACCTTAATTCCCATTTGCAAAACTGATCTTCATAATCAAGATAAAATAATCATGATCTTGCATAATTTATACATGTTCTGGATCAGATTGCTTTTATGCACCAAAGAAACCCTACAATTCTACAATTCTTCTTTTAGATCCCTCATCTATTGAACCTTTGACAAACATGACTGTGGAAAAAGGCAAATGTGTCACTCTGTTCTGTAATGCATCTGGGACACCAGTACCATATGTGTATTGGATTCATGTCAGCACAGGCAAGCAACGATTGAATAGGACATGGGTTCTAACTGACATCAAAGTAGATGACCTTGGAGAGTACAAATGTCATGCAAGCAACAAGTTTGGAAATGATAGTAAAAGTGTCTCTATATATTTTGCGGGTAAGTGTGCTGTGCAATATCTTGGTATGTTTTTGGTTCTGAGAAAAATACTGGTACATGCAGTCATATGCATTGTATTTACATAAAAAAAAACTGCTATACAACTTGACACTTCATGTTTTTATTATTATTACATGGTTGGTGTGCACCTTGAGGTGGTATTGACAGAGTGCAAGGCCCGGATAGGGGGATATTGGTAGAGTTCTTTTTTTGACTTTGAATAGGTAAAGTCAAAAGAACGAGATCAATATCCCCCCCATATCTGGACCTGTAGCTTGCTTGGTCAATACATGATTTATGACATGACACAAGAGTTCAAAATGTAAAAATTCAGACAATTCATCGTCATCTTTGTACTGAATTTTTTCCTGTTGCTTTTATTGTTTTTCAACAAAAGATTTTCCTCATTTTCTTTATCTTCAGGCATACTTTTCTTGTGTGATCACATCAGTTTTTTTTGTATTTTTTTTTTCACGAAATGTTTTGGTTGGGAAGAGTAAACAACAAAGTGGTAACAATCCTGCTGCAGTCCATTTTCTTACCAATCAGTCATACCACAGAATACAAGATTATTGGAGAGCCAATCAGATATTTCCATTTGCCTCTATACCATACTGCCGTATAATAAATTAACTTGTCAAATTCTATGTTAGACACCCCCTTTTATAGGAGTGGAATCATCTGTAGGTGTATCTATAGTTCAGTGTACACGTAGGTTACCATAATTTATAGTAATTAGGCAACTTGAGCAGTTTCACAGATTAGGGTTATTTTTCACAGCATGTAACGTGTCTATCTTTCAATTGCATGTATCATTTCAATGTACATGTAAAAATAACCAAAATTGTGCAATGTGTATGAATGTGTCATCATTTTTTAACAGGTGGCAAATGCGAGGTAAAATGTACTGATGGTACATCTTGTCGTGAGTGGGGACAATTTCTCTGTCTTTGCAACAAGGGAAAGAAAGGACCAAATTGTGAACAAACAGGTATTTATGTTTATATTCCTTTAGTGTATTAGTATGATAAAAATATGGAACATTTTTAACTGCTTACATGTACATGTAGTCGTCTTGGTAGATGGTACTTTATTCCAAAAAATAAAAATTTTACACTTTTAGTTTATTAACTGAAGTTAAAGTGCTTGATAAGTGATTAATATGAATGGAAAATCAAAATCAAAATAATAATAATAATAATATGAATGGAATCATATATGAACTGTGTATGTTTTCTCTTCCCGAAATTGGCAAAATAACCAAGACAATGAAAACTGTTTTCAGTCAAATTGTGCAAGTAACCATTCAAATTGTTAAGCAATACATCTTCTTTTCAATACAAGATTAATTGTTTGAAGCTATCGTTTTGTTCACAAATGGATGAGTTTTAAACCATGTATTTTTTTAATTTTTTAGTCAACCTTAGTCAATATTTACAGATGCCTGTATTTTAATGGTGGGATGCATGATTGTACAGTACATCATCACCTGTTGTTCTATGATGAAGATTAAAAGCAAGGATAAAAGAACGTGACTAATCATTCACACATGACACCAAAATAAGGATTGGGTTGCAAATTCCTGCTTAAAAGGACAAGTACATGTAACTTACTGTAACAGTGTCAGGTCTGGTGTCTGAGCTTTGTTATCAAACACAACAAGTTTTGTCGAGCTGGTGTTTGTTTGTTTCTTTTATAGATGCTTTGTTGATAACTTGTAGACATTAAAATAGCTTGTTTAGTGTGTTCATCTTCATAGTGAAGTTAAATGCTTCCTTTTAGTTTAGATGATAGCATTTAGTGGTCTGGTTCTTGATCTGATTGGTCAATTCGTTTGCAAAGTTTGTATTGCTTGTTTGTTACGTTTTATTCCACTGTTGTTACAGTAGTTATATATTTTCAGTTTCTGCTTGAACTGAAAGGTTGTCCATGATTTGCTTTGGCTTAATCTGTTCTTTAAGCTTACATGATACATTGTACACATATATGGCCTGTTTACGTTAATTTGTTTCTGTTAACAGATGAATTAAAGACGACTCACACTGCTAGCCTTGAAATCACAGAAGAGTATAATTCCGTGTATGAAGACTTGGAGAACGCAGACACAAAGACGTTTGTCAAAAAGATCGAGGATAATGTAAGCCATATTTTAATCATTTGGAGGCAGTGCATTATGTGCATTGCTGTAGACAGAAAAGATGTTGTAAGCAATATATCATTAATCACTTACTAAGGAGTTGAACCCATGTCAGGATGAATGCTCTACAACTGAGCTATAGAAGATTTGTGGCAGCTATAGGTCTTTCCTCTGCTAGGATTAGTTTTTGGTGATGTGCGAGAATGTGTGGGAAGAAATTATGTTTGTATGTGTTTAATGTTTGTAGAACACAGTGAGAAAGATTCCCATTTCTCAGTGACCCAAGTTCTCCCAACAGGAATCAAACCCATGACATTTCCGTGCAACAGTCAGTCGAATCTTGCTATCATGATTGTGATATGTTTTGAAGCCTATTTGAGACCATTTTGAGGTGTTCCAAAGTTATGCCACAAGTCAAGTTTAATTAAGTAAAACTCTGAATAATAGTTTATTAAAAAGATAGTATAGTGAGCGATTGTAATAAGGGCATTTCTAAAAGAGATTATTTATATAATAAAATTATTTTGGATGGTTTGTCCAAAGTTAGACTCACAATGGTAAAAACTGTTCTTTTATACTAAGAAACGTTTGTTCCCTCATACTACAGGGACATACATGTAAAAAGGTGTTTTACTTTCCCTCTTGAGCTCAAAGCTCATGGTTTCAATTTTTCTTACTATTCAGTATATCCATAAGGTGTGAATGTCGTCATTTATTTCAGGTGATGAAAGAATTAAAAGACTCTGGTATTGTTAGTGCAAAGGTGACGAAATTGAGGTAATTTTATTTTAACAATTAATATTTGTGTCATTGGCTAAAAACCAACCATGTTATTGTTTCCTGGCCTTGAGTTGCCCTGCCCACTCAATCACTCAGTGTAAGGGTTGATTCTCAGTGACGTAAATTGTTGCATGCATAATTATGACATGGATTGTAACTGGCTTATGTTATGGACGTTTGCGCTAATTGTTTGTGTGTATCCTAACTGCACACGTTATCCATGTCGCATGCGCACACCATGTCATGCATCGAGCGTGCGCGCTGAGGAAGACAAATATATTGCTTGGTGGCTGCTGCGGTAACTTTGCATGGATTTAACTCTCTTAAATTGTTGGTGACCCATACATTTTTTCGGTAGATCACTGTCTTTGACAATCTTCTGCAGATTTTGAAAAACGAGAGAAAAATCAGTGTTGGAAGTTTTATTTTTCCACAGTTCTGTAAAATGTGGCAAAGAAAGTTTGTCTCCAGCGATTCATTTGCAATATTTTCAGACTAACAGTCACTGAGGCCATATCAAGTTACGAGGCCCAATTATTCAAAATTATGGTGTAGACCAAAAATGTCATTAATATTTTCCGTCCTTTTTGGCCCCAAAATGTACCAGACACCATCTCTGGCATAAAAATTTAATTTCCTGGACCCCCTAGAATCTTGCAATGGGTACTTTAATTTTTGGCTACTTAAAAACTCTCGAGATCACTGTTACGTAGTATGTCTTGTTTGTCCACGTGTTGTAATCAAAAGGATACTTTGAAACTTTCATGTACATTTGCATGACAAAGCCATAGAGTCACCTAGTTTATTTGCGGTTTTTATCTCATAGGAAGGGAAGTGTGATTGCAGATATGGACTTAACATTCAATGAAACTGCTGGCGAAAATGAGGTGGAAGCATTGCTATCAGAGGCAACTAAAGATGGAAAAATCGGCACGCTTGAAGTCAGTCAAGTAGCAGTTGGAACAATCATTAAAAGTCAGTTGTTGTTATATTTATTTTACCATATTGTTATTGTATAGTGAGAGGTGCATGAATTAATTATTCATGTCTTGATTCTTTTTGTAACAAACTATAAAAATATAGATTTTTGTTTCATCGTTTGTCCACACGATATTGTCACTTTGATGTATACGACCCTTCATCCGCAATACTGTCCGGCTTCATCAGGCAATAGGGTCGACTGGTTTTTGCATTTATTGTTTTGCGCTAATCACATCAAAGTGACAATATTGTGTGACAAACGATAAAGCAAAAAGCTTAATCTATCAAAACCACACTCAAGCAGTTGTTATAATTATTTAAACAAAATAGTTTCTTATGAAGTTTCATTGTTGTAATACAGGCGAACCCCTATTAATCGGCCACCCTCAGGGAAATGCCAAGTGGCTGCTTAACAGGGGTTGGCCACTTAATAGGGGTTTTATATCAGGGGTTTCATTAATTTTTCAAGTAAGCGGCTTACCATGGTAGAATAGGCGGCTGTGACCAATAATGCTAGGGGGTATGGGGGAAAAATGTGGCAAATGTAGAAGCTCGGATGTGCAATTTCCAGCATTCTGTGAGTCAAATCTAGTGCTCTATATGACAATTTTTATCGATCACAGTAGATCTCAGGTATTTTAAACGATCTTGCGATTATTCTATATCACGTTTGGGAGTTTAAAGACTTACACTGTTACAGTCGTTGTTTTTTTCTTTCATAAATCTTATAAGTAAACTCTCAGAAGCCCAGAAGGCTTGATTAGTAAGCGGCGGCAAGAGGCATCGTAGGCGGCGGTAGACCGCCGGTAGACTGCCGGTAGCCGGCTTCTAATTATATACAGTATTATACTGATATTGGGACTTTGATAGATGGCCGCTTAATAGGGGTTTGACTGTAGTTTTGTTTTAAGTAGAGTATGTATTTATAGAAGTGTAAACACAGTAATAGACAATAATCGTATTCTCACAGTTGAACTGGAACTACAGTGGAACCCGGTTAATACGGACACCAAGGGGACATGAAAAAAGTGTCCGTATTATCCAGGTGTCCGTATTAAGAGGGCTGATATAAGAGAAAATATGTGTTGTCGGGACAAACAAATTTACGTATTAACGAGTGGCCGTAAAGCGGGGTTCCACTGTAGCTTGCAATCGAGGCTCATGCGGGGGAATATCATTAAAAATATTTGCATTTGATAAGATTCCCCCACATGAGCCTCGATTGCAAGCTAGTCCAGTATGTTTTTTTTTTTTTATGCCATGCCATTCTCGTGAATGTGAGTGTTTGTTTATTAAAACAGACAAAATACTGTTGTGTGCATTGGGCACTCATAAGTAAGTATTTGCTTGTTTATTTATTTATTTATTTATTTGTTGATTCATTTACTTATCTATTTATCTCTTAATTTTAACTCAGAACCTGGCGACGACAAGGAATGTGGAACATTCTTTCAGGGAGAAGACTGTAAAAAGGGTAGGCATAAAATTGGTCTGTTGAAATCACCAGTAAATAAAGGAAATATAAGCCATGCGACACTTGCTTATTGTTTTGTTATATATTATAACAAAATATAAGACATATGAGATACTTGCTTATTGTTTTGTTATATATTTATAACAAAATACAAGACATGAGATACTTGCTTATTGTTTTGTTATATTATAACAAAATATAAGACGTGAGATACTTGCTTATTGTTTTGTTATATTATAACAAAATATAAGGCATGAGATACTTGCTTATTGTTTTGTTATATTATAACAAAATATAAGGCATGAGATACTTGCTTATTGTTTTGTTATATTATAACAAAATATAAGACATGAGATACTTGCTTATTGTTTTGTTATATTATAACAAAAATATAAGACATATGAGATACTTGCTTATTGTTTTGTTATATTATAACAAAATATAAGACATGAGATACTTGCTTATTGTTTTTGTTATATTATAACAAAATATAAGGCATGAGATACTTGCTTATTGTTTTGTTATATTATAACAAAATATAAGACATATGAGATACTTGCTTATTGTTTTGTTATATTATAACAAAATATAAGACATGAGATACTTGCATATTGTTTTGTTATATTATAACAAAATATAAGACATGAGATACTTGCTTATTGTTGCAAAGTAGCCCAGGGTTTCACCTGGATTTGAACCCATGACCTCTGTGTTACTAGTGCAATGCTATACCAACTGAGTTATGGAGCTACACATTGGGGCAAGGTCAATTGTGAGTTCATATCTTCCCGTGAAAGTCACAGAATGATAAGTGATTAATATGAATGAAATAGGAAAATTATTAGATAAACCATTTTTCAAATGTCCTTTTCTTATTTTTTTTTTCAATATCACTAAAAAACCAAACGACTGGATTGCATGCATGGGAAGTATCAAGAAATCAAAAAGAACAATTTCTTACAAGTATCTGAATTATTTTAGTAAAGCAATAATCCAACTGTATGCAGCAGCAGCTAAACTAATAGCAATATTTCTTTCTAGCATGTGCAATGCAATCACAATAAGCGATTAAATTGGTTAAAATTGTCATTCAAGGTTTGTTGATGAAATCTGTGTTTCTAATTAAAACAATATTATATAATCTGTGGCTTACATAATTAGTGCGTTGGACTCCGGAGTGGTCTGGGTTCTAGCACTGGCTGGGTTCACTGTGTTATGTTCTTGGCGGCACTTTACTTTCACTGAACCTCTCTCCACCCAGTAGAATTGTCAGAGCAACCTGGCAAGCATGCTGGGGGTTACCTGTGGTGGACTAGCAACCAATCCATAGGAGTAGCAATACCCTTAGCCGCTTCATGCTATGGAAACCAGCCTGATAAGTCACCTGACTTGTAGACAGACTTTTTTAACACATGTGTGACCGTATTTCTCTTGCTCACTACTTTTTAGCCAAGCCTGCTTTAATTGCACTCTGTGTGGTCGGAGGTTTGGTAGTGTTGGCTATTCCTGTGGCAATCATTGCTTACATCCTACAGAGGAAGAAAGCACAGGCATCCATCAACAATGGTAAGGTTACAAGAAATCTCGTACAAAAATACCCTACAAGAATACTATTTTCGTCCTTATAAATGTTATGGTATCTACTTTAAAACGTACTCTAAATAACTTTGGTTATGGTACAGTGGAACCTCGTTAATAAAGCAACTGACAGGCCATTAAACTATTAATAATATAAGTTATATTAACTGAGTGTGTTCAAATTATGAATGATGTCATGACAGGTATAATTTAATCCTGACTCCTCTTTGCACAACTAACGCATTTTATTGTAATGAACACAATTTTTATTTGCTTTTGCCACTGACTTATCACGTGGGCGTCCAGTGTTTTTTATAGACTGCGAGCAAGCTCTCTTTCCCGCCTCCCCACCCCCCACCCCCCAAAAAACCCCAGAGAGCTTGCTCGCAGGCTAGTGTATTTAGAAAGAAATTAAATTTTCTTTTCTTTAACCTACAGGTAATTATAGGGCTGAGCCAGACGGGTGAGACTTTTTCTTTACTTGAGATAAATGCTAATAGGAGTGTTCACTGTTTATCAAAATTACGTCAAATTTGTTTTGTTATTCAAATTTGCCAACCATTAAACAAAAGAACTCTTTGTTTCAACAGCCAATTATAGTTCTCTGCTTGGCACATTAATAACAATAGGTGACGTAACGAGAAATATCGCTATACGCTAATGTTTATGCACAATGTTTGTGGTAATTGTGTTAAGCCTGGACCAAACGAGGATAAGAGTTGTTGAGAGTTCAAACTCTCACTCTCGTTTGGCCTGAAACTCTCAATGCACTCTCTGGCGCTCTCATCGAATTTGAACTTGCTCGATGTTTTCTTGTGAGTCATCAACGACTCTCGCTTTTGTTTGGCCCGAGGTGATGATAGTCGATGAAAGTTGAAGAGAGCTCTCAGCAACTCTTAGCTTTGTTTGACCCAGGTTTTACATCTGAAACAAGCAGCACAGAATGATTGAAAACGAATAATTGTTTTTATTATTCAACAAATTGATAACACAACTAAAAAAAATACTCTTCCACTTTTATTTCAAGAACTGACTTGAACATTTTACCGCGTGCATACGAAATTACATATATCGCAGGATATCTGTTGAGTACGGCCGACAGATATTGAGTGCATCATGACCATATTTGGACAGTGTTACAATTTGTTGAATAATAAGTACAATTATTAAAAACTGAACCATTGGATAATGCATTTCTAGAGTTTTGATTGGCTTAGAGTCCATGGGATATGAGCCATTATACCATGAACGCATCGGCGAGAAAGAGAGCTGAATTTTTTTCTCTCTCCAAGGAACAATGGCCGCCGGAGAAAATTGTTTCACGGCAGAATTGACTGAAGACGAAGTAACAAAACTGCTAGAAAATGCAGCAAAGTTTGGAATGAAATATTTAATGGGAAATGCTTGTAATTGTACAACAAATACAACTGAACGAGCACTATTTATAAAAGGAAGCCTGAAACAATTTACGGGAAAGTCCGGAAACCAATACAGATCTTCACAAATTCGTTCAAAATGAATGAATTACACTACAAATTTAAGTTTAACCTATTCAGTATTGTTACCTTGTATTTCGAAGAGGCTTGTTAATTCCAGCTGGACTAAGCTTTTAAAATCAGCACAATAAATATCCATCAGAGACGAAGCATTGAAAACAATATCACAGTTTCGTCAAGCGTTGGTCAGTGATGGTACAATCGAAGCCGGATCACTTCACAGTGAAATTATCTTGGAAGGTCACTCTTTTTCTCTCCATCCATGTAGATATTGACTCTTTCCTTTGCTCTTTACTTCAGTGAACTTGATTTCAACTGGCTCAGTTTCGCTCGTCTCAACACAATTCTGCAGACGTGCACGATTTGCTCGCCGTATAAACAACCCGTTCAGCTGTCCATCAGTTCAACTTGTAAAATGAAAAATGTTCAGCTCCACATTTGCACAATTTTCCAGAATATACGAAACTTTAGAAGAAACAGCGAATATTAATCCGAAGAAAATTCAGTCTTGCAGCTCTATTTTCATTCAGCTTGTTTACCGAACAAACCGAAGACAGCGCCGGTCGCCGGACGTTTGCCGCCGTTTTCATACAAATCATGCTTCATTTAATCGCACTGAAAAATCACTCCGTCGATTTATAGTCTTCTTTAAAAAGTAATATCGAAGTTTTCCCCTAAAGTTACTAAAGTTTTTAATAAAACAATTATTCCATTCGCCCTTGTTGGATACGAGATGATTATAGCCAACTCGCGCTACGCGCTCGTTGGCTATCTATCATCTCGTATCCAACGCGGGCTCATGGAATAATTGTTAAATATACTGTACAACATGTATATATACTGTAAACGTGCAGTGAATACTTTTCTCTTTGTAAGGTGTTATCTGTCTAACGATCGCTCGAACTTTGTTTAGTTAAAACTGTCAAGAAAAGAAGTGGTTGTTTTAAAATAGCAAGCAATGTTTTCTCAACAAAGGCTAACTTAAACTTTATATAGATACTGGGTAATTTGCGTCAGCAAGGCTCAAGTAGCGATCGTTGGTACTAGCATTCTGTAAGCCGTTGATTAGCCGTGCTCTAATTTTATATTTATTTCCTTATTGATATTTGTTTATTTACATATATTGTTCTGTTTGATAGGAATCCCGCAAATGGCGAGAGGAACATTGGATTCAATAATCATGGCAATTTGAATACAGCGTATGAGAATGACAGACCAAATGGCGAGAGCTACGTATCCGAGACCCCAATGGTAACATTCAAGAGTCCAAATCCAGCAGCGACACCTGGGATAGAAATTAATGACTCCAGCGTCACTAAGGTGAGATCCGAAAATCATTCAATTTAACAACAGGCCCTTTGTAGAACCCTGTCACGTGACTTTGCCTATCATTAAAATAGGTGGTAGTACGAAATGGTTTCCAGAAATGTAACGAGAGCGATGAAATAATTAGTAAGGGTGTCGAGTTTATGTGTGAGATTTTATGGCAGTTTGAAAGTTTGAAAAATTAAGATTTTGTAAGGCAAAACGTTGTTGGATTGCTGGATCATCAACTTTTTTCCATACAAATCCTTCACATTTTTCAAACTTTAAACCACCATAAAATTTCACACTTTCACACATCATCCTCCTTCCCATTCATATCACCACCTATTCTTATGATGGTCACTTGAGTGCCTACTTCAGCTGGCTAGCTTTGTTTTATAAAGCTTTACTTCTTGCAGTTTTGCCTTTCTCGTTATAAGGTCTGTTGTGATTACTCCATTGATTTTAAATAGGCATCCCTTTATTCTAAAGCTTACATTTTCCCGGTGTTGAACTTTCTGGTCTGATAATCTACTGCAAATGCATTAAAGAAGCGTGACGTTATAAACCATTAACTAACATATACTGCTTTTGCTTGTCGCATTGAAATGTAAGTAAGTTCAAAAGTAATCGTTATAATCTCATAACTTTACATTTCGCGTCAAATATTCGGCAATCATCAAATGAATCTAACTTATCAATTTGCAACCAAAGACTTATTGCTAACTATGACCTAAGATGCGTTTGACTCAGTGCTACAGCATTTACATTATAAAGCCATAATTATGTAATAAAGAAAAATGCGGTTCATGATAAAATATACAGCTTTAGTCAATTTTGTCTGCAATTCATCACTTTTCCTACCTTACTCAAATCCTGCAAACCTTGCAATCTAAGATCATCTAAGCAGACATCAAATGCATACTCAATGTATCTGAGTTAGTAGAAACACATTGGAAGTGGGGAGATGTACACATACAAGTTCAAGACACACACCTCTAGCCAATCCGAAATTTCGACGCCATCGCCTGATGAAGACCAACAGTATTGCAGCCGAAACATTGCAGTCCACATCAAAGTGACAATATTGTGTGACAAACGAAAAAAAACAACAGCTAATGGGAAAGAGGCTCATCAAATGGAAATCACAGCCTGTTACCAGCAAAACACCGACTTAAATAGAATACAATAATGTATTGTGCGAGTAGTGAAGATGGCAAGAGTTGGACATGGATGATACCATCTCTGAAGGCGGAAGCTTCACAGCTAACAAAAGACAGATTGGAGTTATGTACTACAAGCTATGCATTTCCATGCCAGTGGTTGAAATGCTGTTAATCACCTGTTGGAATGGAGACAAGGTGCAAGATTAATAAATCAAACCTTACTCTTGACGTTTCTCAAGTACTGCTGTTTTGGGGGTCTTGCAAGTACCACATGCCAGTGTAATTGGTTCGCATAACTCTCACATACTCAGTTGCCAGTAAACCAATTGAAGCATACCCTACAGCACTTCAAGTCATAACCTTAAAGCAATTAAAAGCGCAACATTAGCAAATAATTTTGTGATCACAAAATCAAAACCTTTAGGTTAATTTGTTAAACTTGCCTGTATAATATTATAATTAGAATTCGTCCAAAATAAACAATTTAAATATAAGATTGAACTTTAGCTATAAATAAAGATTTAATATTGTAAGTAACAATTGTTCAACATAAACTGTAAGTTCAGTTAGCTTGCCACTTTGATTTGAAATAAAGCACTGAACAGATTACTATTGGAAAATCGCTAATATAAAACATCGGGTAGTTTGGAGACTAAAGTGCAATGAACTAACCATACAAGAAGTTAATAAATACATACATTTTGTACGCTACTCATCACATGTTCAGTGGTTGTTTGGAGTCAGCTTGAAACAGGTTGTCTGCTCCTTGCTACGTTCATCTTGGCGGATATTCTTTATCTCTTGTATATGTTTGTAATTAAGGTCAATTAGGGCCTCCACAGACAAGAGAGATAGTTGTCAACAACTATTTAGTTGTCGATCATAAAACGTTGTCGATAACAAAAAAGCCAGTTTGTGAAGCTAGTTATCGATAACTAAGGGCCTTCGTTATCGATAACTAGCTTCACACACTGGCTTTTTTGTTATCGACAACTTTTTATGATCGACAACTAAATAGTTGTCGACAACTATCTCTCTAGTATGTGGAGGCCCTTACACTCAAGAAGCACTCAAGAAGTGCTTAAAAATGAAGTCCCCTGCAGTTTAAGATAGTTTTTAGTAGTTTTTGTCCGGCCTCATTGTAAGTCGGCTAGTCGTTGCAAAGACCCACACATATTCAGCATTTAACATGTTTAAGGTCTCCTTATGAACGATGATTATTTCGCCCGTTGATGTCGTTTCAACAGCAAAGGAGCAGACAGCTTAGAGGCCGTTGTTTCTGTTACAGTTGAACTATGCATTTTGACTCGCCGCTTTTGGAAGCGAGGGGTCATATTAGTTCAACTTTGTTTCGTCAACAGAAATCTCAACCCGGGGAAGGGACATATGCTGATCTTGGAGATTTCCATCAGAAGGAGGTTGCCGCCCCTGTAATTGGGCCAGTAAAAACGCCCCCCGCCTATGAAAACACAGAATATGCAGAAATATCACAATTCCTTCGGGGGCCGGTTACAACGAACGAAGACACAAAAGACAAGGCAAATGAAGATGGATTGAATGACTTAAGAGACAAAGAATCATCTCCCCATAAGGATTATAATGATGTAGAAGATGAAGCAAATACATTCGAAATTTGAGCTGAAAAAGGAATGGTAAGGTGTTGGATTTTGCTTCTTTGTCAAGCATCTCTGTCCGAGGTCGAGGCCGCTTTCCACCTGTAATTTTCTGTATCTTTCTATCATTGCACAGTCATGCAGCTTACAACCTTTCGAAGCCACCATTGACTTCCCTTTGTGGCCCTAGTCTTTCCTATTATCGTGGTACCTTCAGAATTTCGCACACCTTCTGTATAAATGTACATATATTTGAGTTTCTGGCCACTGTCCGCCCACCAGTCAGTTTGTGTGTTAGTTTATACATGTCATTAGTCATTAACAGGCTGGCTATGTGGCTGGGTTTACAATAGGTTTTCTATCAAATGCGCATTTTGCATTCTTTAGTGTAATACTATTGTCTTGTGTTGGTCGTATATTATCTGTGATAAACAGAAGAGACCAATCCTAACACTCTCAGGTAAACACCTTACCTGAATGTCAGAGCCTGTGCCTTTCATTTGTAAGTTTTGCGTTTGAACTGTGTGGTTTCCTCGCATCAATGATTGACTCGTATTAATTTGTATTCAAAAACAAACACAAGGGTCTTTTTAGTTGACATGTCTATATGTGTGCACTAACTCATTTTGCATCTCACAGGAAGTGCCGGTACATGTCAACAATGACAAATAAAAAAGTGCTAGTCTGTGTTTCCAAAACCATTTGCGCTCCTTTCACTCTGTTCATGAACTCTCCTTCATTCACGTTCCGCCGGACCATAATATATAATAAAAGTTGCACTGCAAGTTTCTGAAACTTTCCCTAGTAATGTTAAAAAAAATAGAATAAAAAGAATAGGTCACCATTACTGCGAAATAGATATAATGTAATAAAAATACCGAATAATTCCTTACAAAATCAACCAAAAACACATTTTTTTTTTCGCGTTTCCAGTGATTATTAATTTTTCTCCACTAGGAATTGGTCTATACTCCTTGTATAGAAAGAAGATGATTGCTAGACCTAAAATATGCGAAAAAAATAATAGGTCACCATGCTCATTTACGAGTAAACGATCATTTACCGCTCTGGCGAGCATAGGCACAATGAAAAAGCCGCCATTTTTTAATGTGCGCGCGCTAATTACGCACGAAATTATGCGCAGAAAGGATGCGCAGTGGAATACTAAGGAATCACCTTAAATATATTTGGAAGATGCTAAAATGCTTCAGAAGGTTCTGAAATATTCCAGCATCGTATCGCTATCGCTCAAGTTAAAGACCATGGAATCATTTTCATCCAATTAACCTCTTTCAAACTAAAGTTGGTAGCCCAAACATCCATATTTTTTCTTATGGGTGTCTTCTGTTGAAGACTGTTTTTGTTCCACTGTTTGCATCTCAAGTGTTCTCATTGTTTTTTTCACTGGGTGTGGATGACATGGCAGATAATATTTTTCCCTTAACATATTCAAATTGAGAAAGATGTTATTTCAGTTTGTCAAGAGTGTGGGAAAAAAAAATCTGAGTCCCCGACAGGAATCAAACCCATGACCTTCCACACACCGGTTGGATGCTGTAACCACTGAGCTGCAGGGAGACTCGTGGTGAGCTAGGTCATTCAAATGTCATTGTTTGACCATGAGATAAAAGTTGTATTTTGGGTTTTTACATTCCCTTCAAAATTCATAATGCAGCAGATTTGGACCAAATACATTGGGGAACCGATAACTACTTTTTGAAGCATTCGTGTTTTCTCAACGGGAATATTCGGTGGAAATTAGTATGTGCAGGTCAGAAATTGTAAAGAATTGTGCTTGCTTCACGAAAAAACGCCCGTCGCTCATGTCATCTTCGTAATAAAATAATGGTGCATGGCTGCACATCCACTGAAGCATGGATGCATACACGCTAGTTAGAAAATATTTCGTCATTTACTGTTGCTATGTTTGCAAAACTCATTTAAAGACAAAGACGCACTATAAAAGGGAGGTTACCAAGGAAGACAGGCTTCATTTGTCAATCATCAGCGAACGAGACAATAGCTCCACATTAGCAGCCAATCAAATGTTCAGTTCTTCTTCCGAAATCATTCTAAACATGCAGTAAAAGAGTAAAAATATTTTTTTCACCATGAAAAAGGATGGAGTTTTTAGGCAAAATTATTACTAGAAGTAACATGCGCATTTACGCAACTCCAAACCCACGAAATTCAGCAACATTTTAATTTTAATTTTACTCCATAATGGTGCTAATTCAAATGTTCGTATGGTCAATCGAACAAGCTTTGAGAAATTGGTTTTGGCGAAGCTAACATTTCTAAACAAATGCAAGAGTGTTGCAGAAGTTCCACGTGCAAAATTCAAATGCAAATTAGAAGGAAAGTAGGAGGAAACCAGGAAGAGCTATACCTATACCATAATTGTAGTCAGGCATCGTAATATTAAAAAACTTAAAAATTTGTGTTGTCACTGACTAAAAACTATTAAAAGGACGTTTCGGTTAAATTACTATAACATGCTTAAAAAACGGCTTCCAGATGTAAATGTGATGTTTTTAAGACGCGAGAAACTCACTAGGGAAACTCACTAGGGAAACTCACTAGGGATTAATTAAAACCTTATACATGTCTGGAATGTGTATATGTGTTCATTAATAAAATTCGGTTCGCGAATAGAATGCGCGTCTTAAAACCATCGCATTACATCTGGACGCCGTTTTTAAGCATTTTTGCTGAAGAAGGTTATAGTAATTTAACCGAAACGTCCTTTTAATAATTTTTTAGTCAGTGACAACACAAATTTTTTCGGTTTTTTAATAGGAAGAGCTAAGCCCCCTTTATAGTGCGTCTTCGTTTTTAAACATTTTTATATGGTCTAAGCTCCCGTGACTCTCCAGTCGCTCAGTGTAGAGCGTCCGACCGGTGTGCAGAAGGTTCTACTCTTTTTGGGAGAACTCGGAATTCTTTTTCCGATTAGCTTGCGTCACTGACTGAACAATATATTTCTCAGGGCAATTTACATGTACATGTGTATCAAACAACAAATGTTTTTATTTTATTTATTTTAATTTTATTTTACACTCTTTATTGACTTTTACACCAAACTAATTACATGGATTAAGAACTAATACTAATTACTTACTTACAAACAATAACTAACTAACTAACAACTACATTCTAACTTATTACTTACGACTAACTTATGACTAACTTATAACTAATAACTAACTAATTACTAACGACATTACATAACTTACATCATACCGAAAAGAAATACATACATACAACATTATACAATACACCACATTAAATAGCGAAATACAAATAAGCCGGACTATCTAAGTTTCTTGTCATATGTAAAGTAAAGATTTTTGGCGTTTCCGGACGCTTTAGTTTTTTTTTTAATACTTATCCACTGGGTAATGATTTATCCGGTGGATAGCGTTATCCATCCTTTGAACAACCGGGGCCAGAAGTCTTATTCAAATAAGTATACCACATAACATCGTCAATATTTCGTAGAGCGTCCGATATCAATCTGCCTTTAACATATGCACATTAATCATGGTGAATTATAGTGGGTAATACCTTGCAAATTCGCCTTGCAATAGATTTTGATCCAATTTTTGTGTCCACATTGATTAAAGAAATGGGTCGCCAATTCTTCACAAAACGCCTCTCTCTTTCTCTGTCTTTCTTTTTTATTAGGGTAATATAACAGTTGACCATGTTCAAAAAAATAGTTTAAACATTGAATCGAACAGCAAATGGCGCGTACAAGTTCTTGCTACGCTTGATCACCAGCTGTTCCGTGATATAATGAGCCTGGCTGTTTCCCTGAACCATCTTTTTAATCGAAAATGATTTTTTGCACCACTGTCATTTGAGTATAAACCCACGAATAATTACGTTTATGTGAGGCATGAAAAGGTCATTGTCAATGGTCTTTGGTCGGCGGAGAACAATGTGTCTTTGTTGGAAGTATCAGATTCCCACAAAAAGGCGCGTGTTCAAGGAGAGGCCCTCTCTTTGCTCCTAACTGCCTGAGGTAAATGTTCCAGGTCGTAGCTGAAGTATAAAGACCATAGTCACAAGACGCAGTTTACTCAGCTGCCACGACGAGTACGTTTACGAAATTTGTACAAACTGCAAGTTTCGTTTGCAAAGACGTGTTTAATGACTGTCTGATCATACTGCGTTCACACGAAGGCCGAAACATGTTTAGACTAAACATATTTTATGTTTGTAATTGCATTTTTCTTTTTACTGATGTCCGTTTTAAACACGTTTCTTGCCTGGTTCTATAATCATTTATAAAACATGTTTCGGCCTTAGTGTGAACGCAGTATAAGATTGTAGAGCCTGTTATCAATAGCAATGGGAGGGTGTTTCTCGTCTTTTCACACAATTTCATTTCCCTTGCAGTGAACCAGAATGACGATGCCAGTGGCGATTTGGCTGATGTATTTTTTCCCAATGTTAATATGTCCTTTTATAAGGAAGAATCTAAACTTCATTTTGCATTTACCGTAAATGTTTCTTTGCGAGTCACAGTTGATATAATCAACCTTTTGAAGAGAAGTTGTTATTACGTGTTAGTTTTGAGTGCAATTGGAGTGGACCTTTCTGCGTCTTCTGTACAATGCACGTTGCTACTACAGTGTTATTTAGTTTAGGTTTTCCCAGTTAATATTATTTCTAATTTTCAAAGGTAATAAGGTTTACAAGTTAAGAATCAATCATAAATTTCAGCACCCCTGTGCCAAGCACGTGGCGTGAATTGTACCTTAGTATAATGTAAGTTAGTATGTTAAGTTAGTTAGCATAATGTAAGTTAATTTGTTTGACAAAAATGAAGGCGGAAAATATTTAAGCCTGCTAAGATTAAGTTAAAGGTAAAATTGTTTTAAGTTAAATTGTAGAGGAGGCTTGAATAAGTGGGTGGTTATCAAAAGCAAGCCCAGCTTGCTTGTTGTAGGTAATTAATTTTGCCAATTTTCATTATTATTATTTTGTGTAGTATAGTAATAGACAGTACCACATCGAAGTACAGCTACATAGCTTTCATTCAAATGGTCACACACTAGGGCTTCGTATCATCTACCGCCATTTTATGCTCCAGTAATTTGGTGTGATGCCTAACAGTAATAGTGCGTGTGTAGTGTTTGTGTATGTTGACATGTTTCATCATCAAGTACAGTAAAAACCCGCGTATAAGAAACTGTGGATTAAGAACCTGCAGGCTGAACTCCAAATATATAAGAACCTCTTCAGCTGGTTCTTAGTTGGAAAAATTAGTAAAACTCAGAAAACACAGACCAAAATGTGCTTTGGAGGTCCATAATCACAATGTACAGTATAAATCTGATTGCCTATCTACTGAAATACATAATACACTATCAGCCCATATTACTTTTATGGCCAGCAGCAAGCAGTATTTACCAAGTGAAAAGTAAGACCTATTTAAGAACCTAAACAGCCTGATTTCTCACTAAACCTGATCCAATATATAAGAACAATTTCTGCCTGCCTTGGAAAATAGGGGTTCTTATACGCGGGTTTTTACTGTGGCAGTTCCTTGCAAATGCTCTTCACATAATAACGATACCATGATGTACATGCATTAGTAACGTACGTGTTTCAAACGTTGGTTCACTGTTTCAAATTGACATCTGCCATTTCTTGAAAGTAGTTTCATCTCTCGTACTTACACGTAGATATTTTTGTAGCTTGTGAATAGGTATTTTTCTAGATACATTCATCTTTAAGATGTAGGATCTCACTGTAGCTTTCAGCGTCGTGGTTTCGTCAGGTTTCTTCTGCAGTGCAACAAAGAACTGGTAATGTTAAGAGAAACAGAGCAGGGCGTCTTCTCTAGCACTTTGAAGGTATTGATTTGGAATATTGAGATTGTATGCAGTATAGCAGGGTTACCCGCAAATGGCCCTTGGTAGGTGGAGCTTTTGTATGTACGTACCTAGACTGCGAGCAGTCCCTCTTTCTTTCCGATAGCGAGCGCGAAGCGCGAGAGAGCGGAAATCGAGCGCGAAGCGCGAGCGAGCGGGAAATGGGCCGAGCGGAAGTGAGTCACGAAGTGAGTCACGAACGATTTCCGCTTTGCTATCGGAAAGAAAGAGGGACTGCTCGCAGTCTAGTACGTACCATTTCTGGTCTCGCGTTAGCCCGTGACGTTATTTACTGAAAGCAGGCTCTTTATTTGACCTGGTGTATCTGTACAGTTGTGCAGCTTAAAGCCTTTCGAAGCCACGTTTAATGTCCACTGATGTAGATAAGGTGTATTACAGATGTCATTTTCAGTCATTTATTCAGAGAAAGAAAAATAGACAATGCGCCACTTTTCACGTTTCTCATATAAGGAACGTCTTGAACTGTACAAGGTGAATTTCATATTGTAAATGTATTTAAATGCCAAATAGTATGTATTATTTTGAGAAAATCAGTGTATATACTTATAAATGTAAAAGCGCTTCTGGTAAATGTAATTGTGTAGGTCTGCCTTTGTTTAGCTAATACACGTTATTCATAAATACCCCCCCCCCCCCCCCCCCCCTCTATTTTTTGTTTGGCAATGTTTTCAAAGGAATTGAGGAAAGCACTGCAAAATATATTGTCTTGACACGTTTGCGGTTTTGCTTTAACGGCTCCAAAGTTATAACTGATTCAGATTTAGTCCATTTGTATGCGAGATCACAATCTATCCTAACTAGCCACATTTCCATGTTTTGCCAATAATTCGTAACACAAATATAAACGCGTCAAAAGTGAATCATTGTGTGTAGTTTTTTAGGCCATATTCTTATTTTAGAGGTTATAGGCTTTTCAATTTTGGCAACATGGTATCAAGACACCAATATTGGTTAGTTGCTTGAACACACGTAACCACCTATTGTATTTTGTCAGGTTTTGTGCACGGTCAACCCCCAAAATAGCGAACAAAAACATAAAGAACTTTGCCGGGCTTCATAACCATTTCCCTCTATTAACTATGTTGAAATCAAACAAAACATTGGAGGGCTACCAGTTATGAATAAGGTCTATATCGTTTTACAATATAAATTCATAAAGCAGTTAATTAATTGATATATTAATAAATAATTACGCCATTTTAATAATGAGGAACATGTTTTTCCATAACTTGATTGGATTTTACGTTTAATGGGTCACACATAAATACTATAGGTCAGTTACCTTCATTTTTCAGATCCAGGTAATATAAGGAGACTTTCTTCTTCTTTATTAGTATTGAATTTTTTAGAGTTGCCTGGAGGGCTCGGTTACGTTAAGTCTCGGAAGGAAGTAACAATTTTCTTTTCTTTTTGACAATTTTAATAAAAGTAGCTTGTCACATTTTATTAGTATTTAAAACATTCATTATAATGATGTTTAGCAAATATTTATTTCGATAGGTCATTTGGTTTTCTTTTTATTTATAGACGGGAACAGGAATACATTTTTAATATGATGTAAATGTTTTTTAAGCTTCTTGTTCCCAGATAATTAGCCATCCATTAATTAGCTTACAGTGATTTTGCGCATTTATTGTTATACTGTACCTTAATACCAGTTACCTGTAACAATGATTTTTACGACAAGAGTGAATAACAGTGGGGCGCTTACTATTCCGATTCGATTTAAGTCTTTCCCCGACAAAATTGCTCTGAACGGAACGAGAACGAGCTTTAAAAAAAAAAAAGCTATGCTAAACAATGTTTAGATAGCCTGTCCATGGACCTTAATCACACGGCGGCCATCTTAAATCCCAGAGGATTTAAAACCTTTTTTCCGCATCTGAAACCCCGCGTAAACTCGTTTGTGAAACGTCTGAATGCGAGGCTTGGGGGATCTTGGGGAATAAAAAGCTATTGTTTTTACCAACATGGCGGGCTGTGATTAAGGCCCATTCCTTCGTCATTTGAACCTTACCGTAAACTGTGTAACAACAAAACTCCGTGTTGTTTTTTGGTAAGCGTCCCAGGATGTGTTACTCGGCTGATTTTGTATCCTCAATATATTTCATAAAATATATCCCAAAATAAAAGTAAAAATAAAATCTTGTTAAGTTATCCATGCTTTGCTTGATATTTTTCTTTGTCTCGCCAAGGTTTGTGATGGAAGGGTAGGGAAATATTGTGGGTTTCGAACACTTCTCAAAACTTAATAGGGCCATTCCACGGTTGTTTTTTTTTTCAACTTTTGATATTGGCCAGTTAGCTGCTGGAAGGAGCTCCTTGAAATTACTAAATTGGCCAAATTGTAGATTCGTATCTTGTAAAAATCACAAAGATATAGTTCCGCCAAGTCGCAAAATTTTACTGACGTTTATATGATGGGGGCACAATCTTGCCCCCCAGCATATAAACGTCTGTAAACTTTCCCGACTTTTCGCGATTTTGCAAGATATCACTCTTGAACTTGGCATTTCACTAATTTCAAGGTGCTCTTTCCTGCAGTCTCGATAGATTTTTACTAATTCTTTTTACTCGTGCCGGAGGCATACGAGTCGGAAATTGCCCTCCGTTTTTATGGGTACTGCGCTTGCGCAAGTGCCCATTATTGTCGTCGTCGAAGCATTCTTAACATTCCTTCGTAAGACTTTTTTGTAACAATTCTTTGAATAAACTGAACATGATATGGCATTGTTCGATTGTTTCGCTTCATTGACAGTGGTGTCAAGTGCAATGCTCAAAAAGAAGATTGGCATATTTAGTGAGCTACATGGAGAGAAATTGCGTTGCAAAATAAATATGAAAGACACGTTTGTTTTAAATGTTTTTATTTACGTAGGTGTATTTCTTTGACAACTGCACGAACAGGGTCGCGTTTGATTGAGTCACATTGTTGAAGCTTTTGTTGAGTAACCGCCGGTCTTTTAGAGTCCTTCGTACAATTCATTTGTTTGATTAGGGCCCGGCCGCACTAGGCGAATTTTTGTTTGTTTTGCAAAAATATCTGTCATCAGTTCCGTTTCACAAGTGCGAACGGCGATTTTTTTCCTACCAAAATTTTGTCAAGCCTTACCAAACTTCAAAGGCGCCGTCATCCTGCCCCAGAGCAGGACAAAATTTTGTCAAGCGTCAAAACTGACAGATTCGTCAATTCACACACATTAATCTCAAGGTTACAGCGATGATTATTCGCTTGCCTCGGTCCGTACAACTTGTACCGGTCCAAAATTTTACCTGCTAGCAGCACCTATACTGATGTTTGAGTAGCACAATTTGCTTTACAAGCAGTGAACAGTGCACGTCCGATCGGGTACAAGTTTGCGCTAAAAAGTGACAGTGACAGTCGGGAAAAGCGGCAAGAAACATGCAAGTCGTTTAAAATTTCAGTCCGAGAAGAAGAAATATCTAGTTAATCAGTTTGTGTATCATACCACGAAGGCAGGAGAGTAAAAACTTTAGAAAAGTACTGGTTTTAAAAGATTGTCGAGGAGTTGAATGCAAAATTTCACAGCAACAACAGAGGTTTTCGGTTTCTACGTGATTGATATGTTGTGGTTCGCGAAAAATTTGTCATGGTTTTTGGTTTTCAAGTGCGTACGCGTTTATCAAAATGAAATTTGGCGGAGACAAAATTTGTAGTATATTTTGGTAGCGCGAAACAAATTTTGTCAGCCTAGTGCGGCCGGGAGCCTTACGTTTAAGCCTCACGCGCGAGGGGCAAAGCCGCGAAAAGAAGACGGCGAGCTAGTTTACTGGAGCAGAATTTTTGAAAATCATTCCGGCACAGCTTCAGTTGTTTAAAACGAGCAATTGATAACTGAAGAGATAAATGAAATTTCTACAGGTAAAAGGTTGTCGTGTGACGTGTATTCGTGTGACCCTCCATAGGAAAAGGGGGCTTATCGCATCAGCGTTTCAAGGCGTTATATTTGAAACGCATTTGAGACCCGTTTGAAATAATTTGAAACCCGTTTGAAACACATTTCAAACAGTGTTAGAAACGTTTACTTTTTTCAGCGTTTGAAACGTGGAAAAAAGCATTTGAAAACGCCCATCTGCCAACAACCTGCATTATTATTACCACTGAAGCATAATTATTCGACAACACAAACAAATGCTGGACTGAAGATGGTAAACGGTAACTTCAGGCGTCGTTAATGAAATTTAAAAAAAGCTAGATAAATCACGGTGGTGCAGTCACACTTTTTACTTTTGATTAAAAGTTCAGTAATATTCCATCGTTACTGGGGTTAGGTCGATCAATAAAATAAACAACAAGAAAGTTTTTACTAGAGTGCATAGCAGTATTCTCAAAATTAACGGAAATGTCAACAAATATGATGCACGTGAACAAGCTATGACATTATTTGTCAACTCCTGTAATTCTGTAATTACCTTTCCTTTCGAGTATGAATTCAAGATCGTACCACATTCCAATGCATGAATTAGTATTCTTGGAGCGTCGTCTCCGTTGATTTAAGCTTCATCTGAGTCGCAACCATCGAAAACCTTCCACTCGGTTTTCGTACAATATTTGGACAAAGTCAATCAAGTTCCGTATGCGAAGCCACACTGAAGTCAACTCGCCTACATCATGTACCTAGTAATTAATTTGTTTAATAAGAGAACAGCGCGTAAAAGTGTTCTAAAGACGCTGGAATAATCCTGGGGAATAACCTCGTTCTAAAAGCATGTTTACGTGTATAAATGCGAAAGATATCAAGAAAGATAACAGGAATGTTCAGGTGTATTTCTTGTTCTAAAACGTGTAAGCGAGCACGTACACAGTATAAACATCATTACATGTGTATAAATTGACGATCTTGCAACGTTTTTCAAAACACTTCGCAACGCATTGAGCGTGCACCTAAAACAGAAAACGCTCGGAGAAGGCTTGACATGACATCGACAGCAGACAAGACTTCTAACCGCAGATCGAGCATAACGCACGCAACACTGACGTTTGGTACGGAGGCTCATCAGTTTCTATGCCTCGATTCCAAGTGAAACCAACACAGTACGATAACTCCTCGTTTTCTTTCCTGTAATGTTACAACAATTTACCTCAATGTATTAACTCCTCTAGCCCTGGTATTCATACTTGTAACTCTTGCGGGTCGAAGACGTCAGTGTTTATCTTTAGTTTAATCAGTCCGCCGATCATCTGTTCACAAGCGCGACATTCTTTTGTATCTTGAATGAAGGAAATGGCGGTCGATTTTTACATACGTTTGTAGTCCACTGTGTAGTTCTGTTTCAATTTTTCAGTTAATGCACTCTATGGATTTTTTTTGTGTTAATTCTACTAGCTGTTAGCAGTTTTTTATTGCGTGCGTCATGTATCCAGCATGATCCAGAGAACAGATAATAATCTACGGAATGTAAATTAGGCTACGACCGTCGATGATGCATACAAGATTTACGAGTCTGGGTAACTGTCGAGAGTCCGAGAGTCGAGAGTACTAGGTCGAGAGTCGAGACTGACATGTCGAGAGTCGAGACTGACATGTCGAGAGTCAATAAATAGTCAGCGACTGCAGCGCAGAACACAAAAAATGGTCGTGCTTTTGCGTCATGAAACACATTCGCCCGGTGTTGCACTCTCTAAAAGCGTAACTATGCCGCAAAATGGAGATTAGCGTGACTGTGTAATGCGTGCGTTTTCCGGACATTGTTATGATACGAATACCCGGTCATTTTCCCTCTCGCACGCTAACCGGCTTTACTTGCAAGAAGTTTCAGTTTAATAGGTTATAGCAACAGTAATAGGTATGATGACAAGAAAGGTACAAATATTTGGCGTTAGGAACTTGCAACGTACACAATGAAGGTCTGCAAAAATTATGACAACGATTTACGGAATTATTTTAGATAGCAGTGCCGGATACAGTACGTAAACAAAAAAGCTTAGAAAAAGCCGTGGAAAATAGATGATATCACCTACTATCGGCCTTTGATGTGTCGAGAACGAGCTACTCCATGTGAAACAGTAGTTTATTTTACTGAAAGATTCCGTCTATTTTTCATTATCTATGAGATAACAACCGGACATTTTCGAGTCTGGGTAATTATCGCGGTTTTCAAATGCTTGAATATAAAATATTTTTGCGTGTTAGAAATGCAAATGAATTGGAGCCACGCCCACAAAACGAGATCTGGTACCTTTTATATTTGGGGTTCTTTTCAAAATTTCGGTCGATCAGAGTCCCCCCACCCTCCCCCCCCAAACCACCCCACCACCCCCCCCCCCCCCCCCCCCCCATTATATTGCTTGCACCAGCGCCTAGCCTTACTTCGTTGGCTTGTCACGCAATCTTTTCGCCAAAGCTCGCCAAAGCCTGATTACTGATCGATTGTTTAGAATATCGATAAATTATCGATTGCCGATTATCGATTAATTATCGATTGACAGAGTTGTTGACTATTTATTGACTCTCGACATGTCAGTCTCGACTCTCGACATGTCAGTCTCGACTCTCGACATTTCAGTCTCGACTCTCGACATGTCAGTCTCGACTCTCGACCTAGTACTCTCGACTCTCGACTCTCGACAGTTACCCCAATCTCGTACCCAGAGTCAACGGTCTCCTCGGTCAGCGGGTCGTCGCCAGGTTAGACTCTGGGGGAATGGAATTTTGAATACCAGAAATCTGGTGTAACGGCCATTGTTTGTGACACGAGACAGCCAATCAAAAAATTCGATATTTATTCCATTCCCCCAGAGTCTAACCTGGCGACGACCCGCTGACCGAGGAGACCGTTGACTCTGGGTACGAGATTGCAGTTACCCAGACTCAAGATTTACGAATGAACTTTATAATTTTAGAAACTTTACACGTCATCGATTCTTAATATTTTGTTTACGTTTAATCCATGATTATGAGCTGCCCCTTCGAAGCTATCCGTATATCGGATACTATTTTTGAGCTAAAGCTATAAAGTTCCCGCTTTTAGCATTTATTAGACTTGTTTCCATCACGCTGAACCGTTCTGCAAAACTCTTTTCTATTCATTCGTCTAATAGTTCGTGCGCGAGCTTCCCTACAAAAAAGACCCTAGTTGTCCGGCTCTGTTATAAATTTGGCCGGCGTATGGCCGTTAACCTCTGTAATGAAAATAATTATGCACATCTTAATTAATTATTTTTGTGTTTCAAACGCAATGAAACGCGTTTCTTCTGTTTGAAAACGCCTTCAGTTTGAAACCGTTTGAAAACACATTTGAAATGCATTTGAAATAATTTGAAATGCGTTTGAAAAGCATTTCAAACGCTGCGTTTAAATGCGTTTGTAAAAAATCACCTTAAGCCCCCTTTTCCTATGGAGGGTCACTTATTTTATTTATTTATTTTATTTATTTATTATTTACTCATTTAGTCACACGCGCGCGCGAGGGGTGAAGTCAGAGAAGAAAGTATTGCTGAGGGACCAAATAATTTTGTTATGCTAGCGTGAATTTACAACTCTTTGAAAATCTTTCAGAGCTTCAGTTGTTGAAAGGCTGATGTGCAATTTATTTTTAGATTCTGTTATGTCAGCGCGAATGCTGCTGTGTAAACAAAGATATTACAGTATGACGACAATCAGAAGAGTATGAGTGATGAGTGATTTGAGAATTTTGTTATGTCAGCATGAATGCTGCGAATGCTGTTGTGACAAAGATCAAAGCCGCGTGCTGGATTGCAGAAAATTAATTCACCGCGCTTTCGGGAGTCTGACGTTGGACATCGTGACAAAATGATATTAGAAAATGGATTTTAGATCTACTATTGTTAAGTGTGTTAATTTTTTTTTCGAAAACGAGGAATGATTTTAATATGAAAATATCTTCTAAAATTAAAGACGAACTTATCTGCTTGGTTTGTAGACGAAGATAAGATCATCTCATTTGAGCACAGTTTCCGTTGTTTAAAGAAAAACAGTGGGTGATTGTATTCAAATTAGCTTGGGTTTCAAGTCTTGTTAGATGTACTGATCAAAATGACATGAAGGTAAATAAACTGAACAGAGTTGTTGTCCGCAACTGACAAGTCGGCGAGCTAGTTTACGAGAGCAGAGTGTTGCTAAAAGTGACCTAATAAATTTGTTACGTTAAACGTGAATCGTGCAGTGTACTGTAATACCCAGTTCAGTTAGCTAGGATATGAGCAGAGTCACGTCACGCGCGAGGAGCGAAGCCCGGGGAGGGAGGGGGGGGGGGGGCGGTACTCCCAAAAAAATTTGGGTAGGGGTGTGCCGCTGGACTATAAAACCCCTTAACCTGTACCGACTACAAAACGCTAATTTTGCGACCCTGTTCCAGACTAAATGTTAAAAAAGATACCCTGTTCCAGACGATTTTTAACGATTTTTTTCTAACCCAAAAGGCTAAACTAGTAAGCAGCAGTTGTAAAGCTTCTTTAAATTCAAAATGGATTAATGACAAACAATTGCAAGAAACTTTATGTGACATGTAATTTACAATTTACGGACAAACGTATCTATCGATTGACAGGATTTTGCTATAATAATAATAATTAATAATATCTTTATTAATGTGTCAATGTGTTTAGCTCATAGAGCTAATTGGGGGACACCTACTACAAAGTAATTATGATTCTGCGGCCTTTCTATTTCGCTCTTCTGTGACCTCTGGCTCTGTTCGGTCCATTTTATCCAATATTGACACACATGCTGAGCCCTTTTGCAGTTCATTATTGGGGTACCCAGTCTTCTCTCATTTTGATAGAGCCTGGGGATTAAAATTCCGTTATGAGGGTTTTAGGTCGAATTTATCGTTAACGTTAAATTCAGCTTATAGAATCTCAAGATCTGGTCCAAAATTTAATATGTCACCCAGCAAATCTACAAATGGCGGACCTTCGATGTTATCTTCGTTGATTCAGGCTTCATTTCCAGACTACACCAGTTTAGCGAATTAGAGCTTTTTCATTCACTTTATTTTCAGCCATCGGTCCACGGGACGCACCTGTCGCATCCCTCGCCCTACGGGCCTGATTATTTTAGTGTGGTTAGCCTAAGCAAGAGATGTTGCCTTAGGGCTAGGGTTATCAAATGCAATACACCAAAGAAAAAAATAACAAAACCAAACAAAGTTGCTGCACTATCCTCAACGGCGACAACTCGGAGAACGAAGTCTTGACCTATATTATCAATTGAGAGGTTCTGGTGAGAGTTAACGAAAGCCATTGGCGTGGAAATGTTTATATCTAGTATGTCTAGTATACATGTTATAAAGGGATGATGTGGATTCATGACTGCTGGGTAGAGAAAAATATAACTTACTGATTGAAATCGTGAGAGTCCCTAAACCCATTTCGTTTAATCGGCTCATGGGCTACATGTATGCGCATTCTCTGAGTAAAAAATGCAGTAGCCATGAGCACGCCTCGCGGGCCTATTTTTCTTATTTTCCGTGGTCACGAATGTGCACACATGCGCTTTGGAAGAAGATTTTGAGCCCACGACACTTGAGCTAAATTAATGGCGGAGTTTTATATGGCGTAGTTAATATCACACAAAAGTGTTTTGAAAACCCTGAACTAATACTCAAACGGCCGATAAAAAAAGAAATTGACGATCCTGGTCTTTTCGTAGTCTCCTACGCAGCCGTTATTTGTGTCGTCACGCAACGCTTCTCCCCACTAACGGCTGCTTCAAAACCTCAGTAACTTTGACACCTATCGGCAAAAACGTGACTGTTACCGTTTGCCGAAAACTTGCTAGATCGATCCAATTCTTGAACTAGGATGTCTGTTGTAATTATAATGAAGTTTTTTCGACATAATTATTTCATATCATACATTTTTTTCTTCAGTAAAACCGTGTTTTATTTTGATGTCTGGTGTGCGTCAAATTCAAAAGGCGGCATACTAGCGTGGCGTTTGACGTTTCCGACACTAAGGTCATGATAAGACACAATCTATGATTGGTGTATTTTTGGCGCGAACGAGTTCCGAAAATGGCACTGCAACTGTGATTGGTTTAAATCTACAAAGGAATATGGTTTAGGTTTGAGCAGCCGTTAGTGGGGAGAAGCGTTGCGTGACGACACAAATAACGGCTGCTGTAGGAGACTAGGTCTTTCGTAGTACTTCGATTCTCAAGAGAAATTAAGCAAAGTAGGGCTCAAAATTTTAAGCGAACTACAAACTTCAAATCAGTTCAAATGGATATTCAAGGCTTTATAGGACCAGAATTCAACGCTACGGTATGTACAGTAGATATTATTTTAATGTTGTTTTGTAATGATTGTGTTTTGATTCCCATTCAAATAACTTTGAAATTTGGCATGCAAAGCGGTACACATCGATCGATCAATACAAGCTTATCAAATGGTGAACTGAGAGGAAGCATTTATTTAAGCTAAAAGCTTACTCAAATTTTGTGCATGGTTTCACGAAAGAAAATCAAACGTTTCTACTTCCGAAGCAAACAGGATTTATTTCAATAATATATATGTCTGCAAGTCCTTCTTGTCTTTGTTGTGTCTTATGGTAATTTAGGCAGTAATTTTATTCTTAGTTTTTGTACATGACAAATTTGCATAAGTTTGATTTGTCTGAAAACAGTTCAGTTTTGATTTAGTTTAATCCCTGACCCTGTTTAGGGCAAAAAAGAAATTAAAATATCTACCCTGTGTAGGACAACACCCTCTATTTTAGGGCCCTGCAGGCAAAGGATTACACAAAGGATTCTGACAACAATCTTGGCCTGAAATTTATCTGATGTTGACTCATGACCTACGACTGGTTTCAAAATTTAATCCTCACTCCCCCCCCCACCCCCCCCCCCCGAAAAAAAAAAAATATATAATAAAGTGAATCTTCTAAACCCCCTCCCCCATCTAAAACTGCCACCCACGTAATGAACGATCGCTCCCTAAATACGTTTTTGAATCTGACAATAGTGCCGCACTTCGATATCATGCCAGTCATTGAACTGTGTAACTGCTTTTTGCTGAATACTAGCTACAACATTGACCAACAAAACGTTTACCACGGCACGAGTTCAAGCTGTGTGCAGCTTCTTGTTTTTTATAAGAACCTTTTTTATTTTCGTGGAACACTGCGTAGCAATGTTTCAGAAAATGATGTGGGCTACTCGCTGGCTCTCCCTCACTCGATTCCACATTCCACACATTCCAAACATTCCTAGTTAACTAATTAGCGAGAGTATCAAGATCTGTCGCCAAGATTGGGCGGCAAACTAAAAGGTCGACGTCGATCCATAGGGGGAGAGGGGATAGTAAAATTACACGATTCTCTTCACGAATAGACTTTGTGGAGTCTGGGTAATTGTCGAGAGTCGAGAGTAACATGTCGAGAGTCGAGAGTAACATGTCGAGAGTCGAGAGTAACATGTCGAGAGTCGAGACTGAAATGTCGAGAGTCGATAAATAGTCAATAACTCTATCAATCGATAATTAATCAACTGATACATTAATGATGGTATTTCTCATTAAAGAAAAAGATGCAACCAATGATGAAATGTATTACGGATATAGTCGAAATTTTGGAATTTTCGTAAGTCTTCGTCAATCTTCGGAAATCGATCGGAAACAATCGGAAAATATTCGCGAATCCTGGTAAATGTTCGGAAATTCTGCTGTTCTTTGTAAAAATTCTCAATCATTTTGAAAATCCTCGTAGCCAAGTCAGAGTTGTTTTGGGGTGGCTTTTGTATACTAAACAAGACAATGCACGGGTACACGCAAACTTCAAATTACTCATTTCACGGCACTAGCTTTAAAAATGAAAAATAGACAGAATCTTTCAGTAAAATAAACTATGGTTTCACATGTAGCTCGTTCTCGGCACATCAAAGGCCGATAGTAGCTGCTATCTAAAATAATTCCGCTAATCGGTTGACATAATTTTGCAGAGCTTCACTGTGTTAATTACAAGTTCCTAACGCCAAATAGTTGTACCTTTTTTGTCATCATACCTATTGTTGTTGCTATAACCTATTTTAAAACTGAAATTTCTTTCAAGCAAAGCCGGGTAGCGTGCGAAAGGGAAAGTGACTGGGTACTCTTATCGTAACAATGTCCGGAAACACACGCACTACACAGTCACGCTAATCTCCATTTGCGGCATTTACGCTTATTTTATTAACCGGGCGTGGGCCTAGGGCCCAGCCCGGTTAGTAAAATAGCTTCTGTTTTTTTTTTGTCGTGATTCACCTTATACCTCTACTCCGCCAAAGTGCTAGGAGGAGAGCTAGGAGAGAGTATGAATATATATTCGCCTTGTGAAAGTTTTTCTCGGGGAGGAACGAAGACCGGACTCGAGAGAGCGGCGGAAATCGAGTCTATGTGAAAGTTGGACTGGTCCAAATAAATAATAATTTAGGACCGCGTAAACACATCGGAGCGGCGTACAGATTTCGCAACGTCGGTGAGTTTGACTCGTCAAAATATTACATCATTGTACTCACTAGGAGCGCCATTAGATAAAATTTTATATCAAGCTACGTTACATTTCGCAATGGTCATCGTTTGCCTAAATGACATTTTATGAATATTCTGCTGTTTATTTTCTGTGAAATACATTTCTTTTCCGTAAAGGAAAAACAGAAACTTGCTGAGATGAGCATATTTAAAAACAGAACCTCGCTGAGACAAGCAGATTTATAATTGGACTATTACGTATACGTCATAGAGTCACGTCGAATCGTGACTTGAAGAGATCATCTGTGAGTTGCGTACGTACATCTCATACACTAGGAGCAGGTGGTGTGCGCACTACGATCGCCTACGCATTGTGGATGTAAAATTTTCAAGATGGCGGCGAAGCTTGAGAAATTTAGTAAGTTTTGTGCTTCGTTTATCGATAGAAACATTTCTTTTCTGAAATCGTTTTCTACAGTTACAAGAAGTAATACTTAGTTAGATCGTATTTATGTCAACAAAATAAGCAATATGTGTTATTTCAAGCCAAAACGTGAAGCACGAAAATTCATCCCGAAGACGCATGTAATTTGAACCCGTTTTGTTAAGAGCTATAATTTCTATTATGTTGCCCATTGACCGTAAAAAACGGTTTAAAGTGTTTCTTCAAAGCTTTTTATAAGCCAAGGTATAATCGCTCCCCATCGCGCCCCACGTTTTGCCACAGATTTTCCGTATTTAACCGACATGTTTTTGGTAGTAAATATGGCTTCGAAGACGTGACACGTACCAGAAGTGTCACCCTTGCGATCACAAAATAGCGGCGAATGGTTTTCTCCAACAATACTAAGGCCACCAGCTCTGCTTAAAATGCTTTATATTAGCACATAGCGGTGAATATTCTGATGTAGATCTATATAATAATTATTCTCAAGCTTTGTAAATTTCAAAATATTTCCTTATTTGTAATTCAAAGGACTACTGGCTTATCTCATGTAATTATGGACAATGTTTTATTCAGGGTTCCTGATGAGCATGTGAGATGTAGGAGATTTAACATAACATTCAAGATGCCACAAAAATATATATGAATATATAAAAATTATATTGAAAAGGAAAACAAGAGGTGTTTCCCTAAAGAAATAAAATAAAATAATGTCTTGGCTTTGTGTGAAATTGTTGATTTCATGAAGTTGTTTGAATTTAGTCAAATAAGAAAGATTTAAAACCAGCCACTCTGGGGGAAATGATTTTCAGGAAAGTTAATTTGAGTTTCAGGGTGTATACAAAACCTGGGCTAGGCCATGGCCCAGGCCATGGCCCGGGCCATGGCCCACCCTATGGCCTACCCTATGGCCTACCCTATGGCCCACCCTAAATTTTATATTTTTACCAAAAAACAAAAGAAAAAAGAACTACTTCCACTCAGGGATCAAGCGTTGAAAGATCGAGTGACTCGAGTGATGGCCACCATGTTTTTTTTATCAAACTCGTCCCCAGGGTCTTCTGGTTGTGTGGAAAAGCAGGAATTCGGAATCCAGAATCTGGAATCCGGAATCCAAAACCGGAAACGGACCGGAAATGGAACTGGAACCAGAATTATTCTCATTTGTTTGTTACGCATTCTATTTTAGAAAAACATTTTACCCATTTCGGTTGTAATCATAAGATGACCAAATCGTGGTAAATTTAATAACCGGTACTAGTACTACTGTCTCGTTTGAAAATATGGAGTAATTAAACGGCCACCCTTGGGGAAATGGTAAATGGCTGTTTAAAAAAAAAACAGTCGTCACATTCTATTTCGGACTCTTATCTGTCATCCACTTTATCAAAACAAGGCCAAACTACGTGTATTTTAAAATTATTGGTGGCCACTTAACTTAATAGGGGTAAAAACAATAGAACTCTCATCCGGACAGCCAAACATGTAGCCAAGCCAGCTTAATAGAGGTGGCCGCTTAATAGGGGTTCTATTTACAGGGTCCGAAATTAACCTTTTTATGCGGCCGCCAAGTGGCGACTGAACAAAATTTTTAAGTCGCCAGATGGCGAAATCTGGTCGCCAAAAAAAAACCAAAATTTAAATAATTAAAAAAAAAAAATTATTAAATAAAAAAATTATAAAAAAATTTAAAATAAAATTTAAATAAAATTTAAAATAAAATTTAAAATAAAATTATTTAATTATTCTTCTCCTGACTGCAAAAAATTCTCGAGGGTTTGCAGAGCGCCAGGAAACATGACATTTGAATGAATATTCATGGAGAAAGGAAAGCAAAGTGTTTATGCAATGCGCCCATGGTATGTATGTCAGATGCGCGAGCAAAGTGTTAACAGCATTGACACTGATGAAGGGGTTATCCCGAAACGTCTGACTGTTTACATCAGATCAGTTATCAGCAAGTTGCTTGCTGGAAACCAGCCGTGAAATTTTTTATCCCAAATGAATTCCTTGAACGCCAGTTCAAAACATCGAACACGCTAAAAGTTAGACTAGCCTTGAAATTCTGGTCACTCAATTTTTAGTCGCAACGAGCTGGTCGCAATTTCGGACCCTAATTTACAGTATTATACTGTAAATAGTTTTGGGACTTGGATAACTGGCTGCTTTTAAAAATAGGTTAATAGCTGTTCAACTGTATGTTACTCCTCCATATTTTCAAACGAGACAATTCGGTCATCTTGTGCGAGTTACAACCGAAATGGTTGAAATGTTTTCTAAAATAGAATGAGTAACAAACAAATGAGAAAAATTCTGGTTCAAGTTCCATTTCCAGTTCGTTTCCGGTTTTGGATTCCGGATTCCGGATTCCGGATTCCGGATTCCGGATTCCGGATTCCGGATTCCTGGTCTTCTGGTTGTGTGAAAAGGCAGGAATCCTGGGGACGAGTTTGATAAAAAAACATGGTGGCCATCACTCGAGTCACTCGATCTTTCAACGCTTGATCCCTGAGTGGAAGTAGTTCTTTTTTCTTTTGTTTTTTGGTAAAAATACAAAATTTAGGGTGGGCCATAGGGTAGGCCATAGGGTAGGCCATAGGGTAGGCCATAGGGTAGGCCATAGGGTAGGCCATAGGGTGGGCCATGGCCTGGGCCATGGCCTAGCCCATGTTTTGTATACACCCGGAGTTTCATGTAGAACATGAATTTCCAGATCATCTGCTTAGCTGACTGAACCCGATTCTTTTTTCTTTTTTATATATAATAGATTTTAGTGAAAATTACAGTCTGCATGCTCAAGACTAGTGTTTATTATTTCCAATGTACATGTTTGACCATTGAATACAGATCAAAAACAAAATACACCGGTTTAGACTTTGTAAAAGGTGACTGGGTGAGTTAAAATTATAGAGCTGACTGCTAAACAGGACCTTGAAAACCCCGACTGTTTAATATGATGAGATTACTGTCCCCGGGTTCACCCTAAAGCCCGGGCCTAAAGCCTGGTTCACACTTGTGTGATAAGGACGATAAGCATAAGCATAAGAAAACTTGAGAATGAACCGGTGTGAGATAAGCACAAGCATTTGGCTGTTGACATGATTCCCATCATGCAATGTTAATCAGAATTTCTAAAGCACTGCGCTTGTGTATGTCGTCTTGTGCTAAAAGCAAGTGTAAACATCCTTGTGGTTATGCTTGCGGTTATGCTTGTGCTTATCTCACAAGTGTAAACCAGGCTTTTATATATAAGTTCTTAAAATCCCTTAGTTCTTCATGGCATGACACCATGGGAGACTTAATATAATTATTTTTCTGATCTCATCTCATTACACCTGCTAATGCAGCTCTGAAGCTGAACGGTTCAGAAGTATGCTATATACTGTTATATAATTTTATAAGCAATTATGTGCTTATTTATGTGTGATTCTGTTTTCAGGGGAGGTTTAAGAAATTAAAAATGGCAATGATGTGTTTACATAGCCTGATGCAATCATGAAATAACTAACAGAAACTATGAAATTCTCCCAAACTCCCTCTGGTGACTCCATCAGGCTTTGTAAACACAAATGCCATTTTCTGTTTCATACCTTTTATTACCTATAAAACTGCTATATTACTGATGTATGGATCATACCTATAAAACTGTCAATGACAACAAGCATACAAAAGTTGCAGTATTTCTTTTATTTGATTTATCACTTCCTATATTGTAAGGCAACAGGTCCAAATATTACTGAGGAGTTAGAGGGAAGACCAGGGGTAGTGGTGCTCAATTTATAAAAAATATGTAGGACCAAAACCCTCAAAACAACAATAACAGCCCAGCAACAGCAAGCCCAAACAAAGCATCCACTGTATTGTTATTTGGTTCAGTGTGAATAAACATAAAACATTGAAATGCATCAGTACAATATTCATCCAATCATGCAGACCATGCAGCTCATACAACAGAAGAACCTTGACAGAAGATCAGCTATTGAATTTACCTCTTTTTGACGAAATGTTTCGATGCAAGCAAGAAACGATCAAATTGATTTCAGGAGCCCAGAAATCAAAATTACCGAACTGGCCGTCTTACCTTCAGTTCGCTCGTGCTCGTGATGGGGCCACTGACTTCAGTGAACCGGAATCAAAAAAGTGAAGACTGAATCATCGAACAAAGCGATGGTGTATTGCCCGACAGGCCGATGGAAGCTCGTCCATTGCTCAGAGGCAAGCAGTCGGGAATCACGAACAAAAGGTATTTATCAAGAGGAGGAGACTGATTTTCCCAGAGAACTCGATGCAGTTTGTTCTTCAAAATTCTTCGAAAGAAAATAGAGTAAAATCGCTGATTTTCACGGCGTATTTAACGATTTTAGTCGATTTTAGTCGCTTCCCACAAGATGCACACTCCACGAAGTCTTGGCACAAATGATCAGATTTTGGATATCGTCCATGATGCATAGCGATCGTAGTGCGCACACCACCTGACTAGGAGCGCCATTAGATCAAATTTTTTATCAACCTACGTTACATTTCGCCAGGGTCATCGTTTGCCTAAATTACATTTTATTGAATATTGTCCTGTTTGTTTTGTGTGAAATACATTTCTTTTCCACAAAGGAAAACAGAAAACTTGCTGAGACTGGCAGATTTATAAAAACAGAAACTTGCCGAGACGCGCAGATTTATATTTGGATGATTACGTCATGGGGTCACATAGGTCACGTCTAATCGTGACTTGAAGATATTTCGCAGCGACTGTGATAAACCAGGAGCGCCATTAGATCAAATTTCATATCAAGCCATTACTTTATTTGACCCTATTTGAAATATGACGAATACTGTGCTCTTTATTAAGTGTGAAATCCATTTCTTTATCGTATCGTTTCAGCTTTTCATTTCGTTGCACAGGGAAGATTTATAAATAGCCATTACGTCATTGATGGTGCAACAATTGGTTGCGAAATGTCTACAAGGGATGGTGCAACAATGTGTAAAAGTTGGACTGGTCCAAATAAATAATAATTTAGTAATTAAGCAGAGCGTTCGTAAATCAAATATCGTATAATGGTATTAAGCTACTTTTGACGTTACATTTCGAGTAAAAAGTGAAAGTTGGACTGGTCCAAAGAAATAATAATTTAGGACCGCGTAAACACATCGGAGCGGCAGGTAAATCAAATATCGTATTAAGCTTCTTTTGGTGTTACATTTCGCCAGGACCGTACAGATTTCGCAACGTCGATGAGTTTGACTCGTCAAATTAACTACTGGGTGGACACAGTAGGAGCGCCATTAGATCACATTTTTATATATCAAGCTACGTTACATTTCACAATGATTATCGTTTGCCTATGAAATGACATTTTATGAATATTCTGCTGTTTGTTTTGTGTGAAATACATTTCTTTTCCGTAATGGAAAACAGAAACTTGCTGAGACGTGCAGATTTATATTTGGACTATTACGTCATAGGGTCACGTCGAATCTTAACTTGAAGTGATCGTCTGTGAGTTGCGTACGTACATCTCATACTCTAGGAGCGCCATTAGATCAATTTTTTTTTATCAAGCGACGTTACATTTCGCCAGGGTCACGAATATTGTCCTGTTTGTTTTGTGTGAAATACATTTCTTTTCCGTAAAGGAAAACAGAAATCTGCTGAGACTCGCAGATTTATAAAAACAGAAACTTGCTGAGACTCGCAGATTTATAAGAACAGAAACTTGCTGAGACGTGCAGATTTATATTTGGACGATTATGTCATAGGGCACGTCGAATCGTGACTTGAAGAGATCGTCCATACATCTCATACACTAGGAGCGCCATTAGATCAAATTTTTATCAAGCTATGTTACGTTTTTATCAAGCTACGTTACATACGTTACATTTGTTTTTTCCTCTTATTCAACTCTGGCTTTATATTGAGGAATGATCTTCAAAGTCTGCTCAGAGGCAAGAAAATTGACAGTAGGCACTATACGCAAACATCAGACTTCAGCGTGACTGCTGTGACTAATCTGATAGATTTTCAAGCAAGAAAGCAGGTAAAACTGCTTTCTTGCTTAAAAAAAATGCCCGGTTATATTTTCTTCGAAAATTCTTGTTTATTTGAGCAAAGCGCGGCCTGGAGATCGCCTGGGACTTTAATTTATTGATTAATTATCGATTGATAGAGTTATTGACGATTTACTGATCGACTCTCGACATGTCAGTCTCGACTCTCGACATGTTACTCTCGACTCTCGACATGTTACTCTCGACTATCGACTCTCGACTCTCGACAATTACCCAGACTCGACTTTGTGTGTAGTGATTTGAGAGATTGACATTATACCATACAGGAATAATATTAGGAATCAACATTAATCATAGACAGATAAGAGGCGGATAATTGAACTCACGAGAATACAGCTAAAAAAAAAGATTACGAAGACACGCATACACTTGCCTTTGGCGCGCAGCAACCGCTGCGTTTACAAGGAAAATTGCAAGCTGCTGTCAAGTCCGCAAAGAAAGCTACTCTAGCCATATTCTACGTAACATACTTCGATTGAGCTTTTGACAACAACACTACATTGTAACAATTCACAGATTCCAGACATGATGACAGCAACCGGATATCGCGGTGATCAATTTGATACTTCAACTGACGACACGGAAAGTGAGCGAAGCCAAAGAACCAACCTTACCAGAAAATAATCCTGAAGAAATTGAAGATATCACAAGAAAAAAATGCATATCAATCAAACAGTTCCCCCAGTCTCTCAGACGTGCGGGAGAACCCCTTTCCGTTTTATGCGCAAACAATTTTGTCTAGCTTGACGATTACGTGACCAAAGATATTATTGAATTAGCTGTCAAGCTTCTATCAGTAAAGTTGACCTCAGAGCTGGCTATCATCTCACAACTTTCATTACTCACTTTAGCACATTACCGGAGAAGGAGTAGGTCGAGCTCTCGCTCGCTGGCGCTCAGCGCTTCTAGATCCGCGTGCTTCGCGCTCGGTTTTTCATTTTAGGGCGAAAAAAAAGTATAACTGAAGTCTAATGCTCGACTGAGCCACGGTTTCGCGTCGCTCTACATTGCTCCAGCGCCTGCTACGCAGGGTAGAGTGGCTCTTTTGGAGAGAGGCTCTGTGACACGAAAATTGCTGAAAGCAGAGGCTGAGATTGGCCAAAATTTTAAGAACATGCTAAGAACATAGCCAGGTTGAGACTTAGCTAAGAACATTTTTATTCACTTGCTTCTTGCATGGAGCTATAAATACAATATTCCAGTATCCTTTGAAAAAATTAACAAAATGTAACATTTCAAATATCTCAGTGAATAAGCAGTTCAAATCAGCTCAAAATACTTGAATGCACATTTGTTATAGTAACAACATGAGTTTCTATCACATAAAATGTTAATAACATTTTCATGGTCACGTTCGAATCTATTTTGTGACATTCTATACCATGTGACAGCCTCGTTTTTTGCTGATTTTACATGAAGTTTACTGAATTAAAGGAAAAATTTAATTTAAACATTAACAAAAACGTCCACTAAACATGACCAAAACATCACCAAGTCATTGCGAATGCTGAACTTGGAGTTTGTTGAATGTGGAGTGAGCAAAACTGATAAATTGAACTGTTATAACCGTAGGTGGCTCGGGAACCTAAAACTTCAGGCATGAAAACTGGACGTTTTCGTTATAAACATCTCGCTATGCTTATGTTTGTGCATGTACCTATGCCTATGTATTTGTAAAGTGCGGACATGTACGACATACTGAAAAACAACAAAAAACAAAGCCATTAGAATACGTGTTTTTCGCTGACAAGACGCTCGGAACGTGAACCACGTGACATTTTTTTTTTTCAGAGCATGTGACAATTGTTTTTAAATGACGAGTTAAGAATCGAGCCGTTTGTAACATATGCCTATACCATTTGCCTATATTAAATACTGTCTTCTATAGGCAGTGGTTTATGTTTATGTCGCATTCGACGTGAATGAGACATGCTCAAGCTCATGTTGCTTCTGTAAACCAGCCTTTAATTCTCATGCATCTCATGGACAAGAGAGAACTGAGGAGTTTTTCATTAAATTCAAAATCATGTTGACGCTCAAGGTAACATTTTTGCAGCCGTTGCTTCTGTTTGTTTTCAACAGTCGCATGCATGTCGGAATTAATTATTTTTTAACGGTAAATCAAATATAATCCAGGATTGTGAGGTTTTTTCTACCTGCCAAATAATCAGTTAAGTTTATCTCCCTTCAATAAACACGTTTATTATACGACACAGCATTTTAGAGTGCGAATACGCACCAAAACGAGTGCAAATATGAGACCGTATTACACGGGTCTTAGTCCTCCTGACCGCGCGCTTCGGAAAACACTGTTGAAAGCCACAATTTTAGGAAAGAATTATGTCGTATAATTAACAATTTATTCAGAGGAAAGTTGTGTAATACGGCTGGGAATTTTTACTCGTCAATGTTTATTTTTTCCCCGGGGGGGGGGGGTACTCCCTATAATACGGGGAGGCTCCGCCCGAAAGGGGTCCTTTTTAGGCTCGAGGTATGTGAAAGGGTAGGGATTTCACGAGTTGAAGTATATAGGGGTAGGGATTTCACGAGTTGAAGTATATGAAAGGGTAGGGATTTCACGAGTAAATGATATTATTGTTTGGTTAACATCTGGTAATGCTTGATGATTTCTGGTGATATATATTGTTCATTAAGTTCATTACAAGGGTATAGAAAAGGGATGCAGTGCTTCTACTGTAGGTATGTGAAAGGGGTACCATTTTCATAATTTCTATGGAAGGTATATGAAAAGGGGTACCATTTTCTATGGAAGGTATATGAAAGGGGTACCTTTTCTGTGAAAAATGGTATATGAAAGGGTAAGGGGTTGGTCCTCTGGGCGGAGCCTCCCCGTATAAAACTTTTTTGAGTACCCCCCCGGGATTTTTTCTCATTACACAACTTTCCTGTCAATAACCTCTTTGTATATAGGTGGTCTGAAGAGACGTAATTAACTTTGTTACTTGCTTTAAAAGTAACTAATTAGTAGGGATTGAAGTATAGGTCAAATAAAACAATTTGAGGCTAGATATCACTTACTAATGACCTTCGATAACTATGAGTGTGACGGATTATGTTTGCCAATAGATGGTTTGCATCTGACGTCATCAAAATTGTAAAATCTAAACCGCTCACTATAAATCTGTTCATGCATTAAAATCCTGGTTATATGTCCCCCCCCCCCCCCCCCCCCCGTTTATAAGAAACACCTAATCCCCAAATATATTTATTGAACGAGCATCGATTTCTCATTTCATAGGGGCAGGAAATGCATATTTTGGTTTCCAATGTATTGTTCTCATCGTCAGGTCAACAGTCAACGTTCACATAAAGTTGCTCGTCATACATCGCCATATTGAGTAGTCTCTGGAGAAAGAAAAAAAAGCAAAAGCAAAAGGTTAACATCAACGATATTAAACACAAATATGTAGCATAGCCTGCGAATTCAGTCACCTGTCAGCTCCTCTATTCTCTCAACATAGTTGCACCCATCAGTCAAATATTGAATACTGTTCGTGTATACGAGTTGTGCGACTTTCAAGCTCTTTGACCCTTTTCAGGCTGAAGTTTCTACTAGTAAAAATCAGCTTTCTCTCTATATGGTGCTTTCCTTTGCTGCTTGTAAAGTGATTGTAAAGACTTTGAAGGAAGTCGGCTTTAGTTATTTCACATGTTTTTCAGTAGTAACTGAGTTAGTAGAGGATATAATTTTCTATCATCAAAAGGTTTTCAATTGCTATCGCTTTGTTTTTAGCCTGTTCGGTTAGTGGGGAGCGGCGCAAAGAATAACGAGTGGAAAACATTTTGTTTTTGGTTAACGAACAATTCATTTTAGTGTTTAACCAAGAGCATACCTTATAATTCTGCCTTAATTAAAAGTTTTACGTTTTACTTCTTCTGCCTCGGAATAACCTGTAGGCTTGATATTCTTACCTTGTGTTGATTTTCCATTTCTTTTAGTTTTTTTCTAAGGTCGGAAAATGTCGGTCTTAAATTGGAATCTGTCAGCCAGCATTCCAACATCACCTGATACCTAAAAACGAATAACATATATATGAATGAATGAACTGAAGCTAAACAAGTAATGAAAATATTTTCGGGTTTACGGTTTTATCACGGTTATTAATTATTCCCAGAGAAAACAAAAATGCATATATATGACTAGCAATTTAAAACTATCCAGTTCGTTTTTATATTCTCAAGAATATCACAAAAGTTGCACGACATTACAGTTTGTCATCTATGTGTTTCGGCTGAGGCATCCTGTATCCCAGCTTAAGCCAGTCTGGAATTTCCTTCCCCTTCATCTCAGGATAAGGCGAGCCACCTAAAGTAGATTAAATCAGACAGAGGTAGCACAGTGTAAACAAACGAGTTAGTTTAAAGGGTAGGTAATGCATGATCAAATTTGGTATGGGCTAATTATCCTTGCAAATCCCAACCGGATTAATTTGCCGCCGATCCGTAACTACGTTTCTGTCTGTAACGTTTTTCTCTTATACTACTCAATTAATATTAAGGATTCTTAATTTCATAAAATTCGATTGTTTTGTCTAGTTCTATTTAGTCTTCAACTTCTAGATTGCATGAATGAAAAATTATTATAAAAATGAAACAAATTTCATCCTACCTAATGTGAAGATTTCATAGAGTACAACTCCAAAACTCCACCTGTTGTATAAAAAGCATACCTTAGTAACATTACAGGCACGTCATCTAATCTATCTTTATATTAATGGTAACCGGCAGTTGTGGGATGCAGCGTGGCCGAGTGGTTGGAGCGCTGGACTTGCATGAAGTCCAGTGGTCCCTGGTTCAAGTTTATAAAAGGCTTTATATAATTTGCTGCGTAAAACTCGCGCTATGATTGGTTTAGAACCGTCTTCTATTAGAGTACAGACGAACGAATGACGTCACTGATGGACTTTTAGCTCATTGTGAACAGAATCCGAGAAATTAGAGCGGGATTATCGTTCGCCGTGAAGCGACTTGCAGTAAAAAATAATTCAGATTGTGGAAGGCCAATAAAGGTTAGTTTCTAAATATCTGTTTTTCGAGACATTCGCTGAGTTGAGCTGTAGTTTATTTTAAGCCGTTTAGTTGTCACAAAGGTTTATTTGGGTGCACGAAAACATGTGGCCTAAACTGTTGACATAATTTTTATCGGCTTATTTAGCAGTAATTAGCGTATATTCAAGTGAAAATCTGAAGGGAATCGTCTCCGAAATTATATAAAACGAATAGATTCTATTTGGCCGTGGGTTTGTACTCTAATAGAGTAACAGAAAACGTCAAAACGTGACAAGAACAACAGTGACCCACTCGACTGCGTCTCGTGGGCCACTTTAGTTGTTCTTGTCACGTTTTGACGTCATCTGTACTCTAATAGAGTACAGACGCACGGCCAAATATAATCTATTTGTTAAATATTACACACAGTATGGCAAATTCAATAACACTGTATACGTGGAATAAATCATAAATGTGCTAGCTGCCGATCAACAACGCAGGCGAAAATGATATTTCTTTGTTCATTTACAGTGTTCACAATTAGTACAGCAGTGCTAAATCCTCTGACACTTAAATAAAGTTGTTTATTTTTATTTATCACTGCAGTTGTGAACTGGGTTAAAAGCAGCTACAAACAAAGACAATCTGACACAAAATCTGAGGCCGCCGACTTCATTTCCAAATTTGCTTCCCCACTGTGCTGACTGATTGCTTTCGGTGTTTTACTCACACGTCACTTTTGGTGGTATACGTCCCATAGAAAAGCGACTCATACGCAGTCCACTTGACAGGAAGTCGTCCCTGAAGTTAAAGAGAGGATAAGTGAAAAAAATATCGCACAAAAATGATTATTTCATCTAGAGTTGGAAGCAAACTTTGAATGTTCATGTAGTCACATATTAGGTTTTACGTGTTAAATTGCTGCTTCCGATTGACACACGGGCAACCGGGGCGAAAGGGGGGTAACGAGGCAAGGTCAGTGTGCGTGATGCTTTAAGAGTGACTGCCTGTTGGGATCGAGAATGGTCCGTCAACGACCCATTTGGCGAATCGCTGATATTTTGCCCAAAGATACCCTTGGGTGAACTATTTTCAAAAATCATATTTAAAAGTTCCAGCGATTTTTTTAATTTTCAGAAAATTGCGAAAATTTGAAAGTGCGGTCAAAATGCGGTTTTTCGCTTCATCAAATGCCCAAAATATGGTGCAAGAACGAAGCACCACCGAAGCGTTCAAATAAATCCAATTGTCGCCAAACTTTACACGAAGTCGGAACAACTATTCCTATGCATTGTTCACTAGTAATAATTTTCAAGTATGTTGAAATTGTAATTTTGTAAGCCATTTTAAAAACACCTCCGAAGACCGCTAAAAATGGCGGCAGAATATCGTTAATGTTTAGCACCATAAAAATACCCCTGGTACCTCATTTTTCGAAACTTTTATTTTACAGCCCTAACATATGATTATTTAAATTTTACCATGCCAAGTGTCAGGGTCGAACTAGAAACGGTTCCCTTCGAAAAAATCGAAAATCTATGTAATGTGTTCGGGCCAAATGGGGCGTTACTAAACACCGGAACGGAACGGAATGTACCGGAATGACCCGGAATGACCCGGAATGTACCGGAACGAACCGGAATGGTACCGGAATGAACCGGAATGACACGGAATGATACCGGAATGATACCGGAATGAACCGGAATGATACCGGAATGAAACGGAATGACTCGGAATGAACCGAAATGATACCGGAATGACCCGGAATGACCCGGAATGACCCGGAATGATACCGGAATGATATCGGAATGAACCCGAAATGTACTGGAATGGTACCGGAATGACCCGTAATGAAAGGGAATGACACCGAGATTTCATTCATGGCGGCAGGGTGATCCTCTCTTGATGGTGGACACTAGATGGGGGCTGGGCAACTGCAAAAGGAAATCCAAACTTCTTCACTTTTCCACCCCATCCCCCCTCTACCCCACCCTCATCTCCCCTCAAAAATATGAAAATATAATAGTCTATATCGTGAGAGGCTGCAAGTCGGGAAATCTCGAAAGAGAAGAAAAAAAGAAATAGAGTAAAACTAAAAACAAGAAATAAATAAATAAAGCATCATATGGGGTGATTGGGGCAGGGGCGCAGTTGAATTATACCTCACCCCCACCGTAGTCGTGTGTATTAATAATTGGTTTATTTTGCTCGATCTATCGCGCATTGCTGGTTTTCTCGCTTCCGCGCGTCTCCGCGCGTGCGTCTTTCGAATAAAAAACTTGAGAAAAAATGAAAAGGTTAAAATTGAAATTCAAGAAGTATGATTTGCCGGTGGGTTGTTCATACAATAACCTGCGATCAGGCAATTTTTTTTCGCGCTCTCACTGAGTACTCTTCGTCTTTTACGTGGTCGCGCTCAATTTTTACGCGACCTCCGTAAAGAGAATGTAAGGAGCGCGAAAAATTGGCCTGATCGCAGGTTATTCATACAATGTTTTTTTTTTTTTTTTTTAATTTCATGTACTTTTCGACGAGGTCGGCTATTGTTTGGAATCATTCATTTCGTGGCATGTTGCGCTTTCCTTACTAAGGGAATAGTATCTCAATCGAAAATTATAACAAATACAAGATGGTTGATAATTCCAGAGCATTTTTTTAGATTTTCAGTGTTCATCGGGGTCTCATTCCATAGATTTCCCTCCCATTCTGGATTATTCCGTCATCTTTCTTTGTTGTTATGGGTCATTCTGGTACTATTCCGAGTCATTCCGGTATCATTCCAGCTCATTCCGGTATCATTCCGTGTCATTCCGTGCCATTCCGGTTCATTCCGGTATCATTCCGTGTCATTCCGTGCCATTCCGGTTCATTCCGGTATCATTCCGTATCATTCCGGTATCATTCCGTGTCATTCCGGTTCATATCCGGTACCATTCCGGTTCGTTCCGGTACATTCCGGGTCATTCCGTTACATTCCGTTCCGTTCCTGTGTTTAGTAACGCCCGGGCCAAATGATGCAAGATTTAGAGACGAACTTGAGGTTAATCAACTTCAATTTGGACCATAAATTCTAAAATTAATTTCATTCTTGGCAATTTGCAGCGTGAAGCTGGCAAAAATATCCATTAGCATGTAGAAAACACATTCAGAGGCTTTAGAAGATATTGAAAGTCAAATTTGAGATAGAAATCTCTCTAATTTTACCAACGGCTAGTATTCGCAATGTACTGTAGTTTATACAAGTAAACAAACGATTGTTCGTCGATCAGTACGGTCTCTCCAGAGGTCAGGATGTCAAGAACAGTTCAAAGACTCGGCAATGTATTATACTGGAGCGAATATCTAGCAGAAGACCAAAATGTCAGTGTTGCAGTCTGGTAGTAATTTCAAAACAAATTGCGTCTAAATAATTGAAACATTATAAGAAGCAAAACTATCCGACCCCAAACAAATACACATCATTTAGCGCTATAAATTATTGTGCGAAGTAGCCACAAGAAACATACCCAAAAGCCATACGTCCACCTCAGTGCTACATCATATTAGCTTCCACAATTCCAAGCTGCTTTCTGTTATAAACATCAGGGAAAATCTGAATCCATTTTCTGGCGGCATATTCAGTACCATCGGCAGTGCGTATCATATGTCAGGCAAAAGTGTTTGTTGACATTTGAGCCTCAAAACATGTCACGCAACTCAACACCTGAATTATCTATCAGGTCAACTTTACTTTACAACTTTTTAATACTTCTTTGAAAAACTCTGACAATATATTAGCACTATAATTCTGTGAATTGAAATTAATTTTGATGGATTAATGTTTTTGCGGGAAATCGGTCTTTGTGGGATCTGTTTTTGCAAATTATGAGAGTGTGGAGAGGTGATAATTTTGGCAGGAATATTTTTTTCCGAACTATTTATAAACATCTATATAAAGATCTTGTAACATGTTGCATTCATGGCCATTCCCGAGATGGATTGTGCATTGTTTTCCATAATTCTTCTCCGAATAGCAATACGGGATTTTTTTAAACAACTCCCCCTCCCCTCCCCACTTCTTCTCTCTCAAAAATTACAATAAGATATGTTTGCTAAGTATGAAAAGGCGCAAAATACTGAAAGTTCTCGATAATTTACTTTTGGCACGTGCGCTTGCTAGTAATGTCCTTCAGAAGTGCCAAGTATGGAGCCTTTTTACGCACGGGTGGGAGAGCTATATCTACACTCTATCTAGGCCCAGGCCTTCGCACACGCGTTGCAAACATCGGTAGCTCGAGTAGCTTCAGCGTATCACCCAGCGCCATTGCACACACGTCGTGCTGATCGTACACGAGAGGATGCTGGAGCTGGATTGATTTTTACAGCCTCCTTTGTCTGACTAAAATTAGTCTCCTCCTGCGATGCCTGGACATCCATCTCATCAGGGTCCCTTTGGCGAACTCAAGCACTTTGGCGAGAGTCGAGAGAAGAAGGAGGCGACCTGCGAGGCGGACCATCAGAGCCACGGGCTTGTCGCATTTCCCGCGCAACAATCTCGGCGTCAAGCTTGCGGCCCGTCGTTTGGCTAATACGGAATTTGTCCTATAGGCATGACTTTTGCTATCGCTAAATCGATACGCCTTCTTGGCTTCCCTGACTGACCCATCCCTGGTCATCCCTCTTTTGGAACAACAGTGACCTCTTGGTGACGTATTGGGAATTTGAGGAAGGACAATACGAGCTGATACCCACTGTTCACATAGCTCATAGCTGACTATTTACGGTTGTCTTCAATACTATGCGCGCGCTCTGAAAGCCTTCTATTTCAACGATAGAGGAACTATCAGCTGATAGTTTCCCGCGGAAATGTTATGTTCTTGAAACTAATGTTAGTCCAAAAAGCGAAGCTTTGAGGGCTTATATGCTAGTTTTAAGAACAACAAATTTCCAAGGGGCAACTATCCAAGGGACAGATAGCTCCGCGCGCTCATTCAAATACGAGGATTTTGAATTTTTAGCTCACCAAACAGGACTTAATTATTGTAACTCATTTTGGCTAATTAAATCCATAAGCGAATTTCACTCTAGCGATCTCTAGAGACAAGTGCTTATCTAAAGCGGATATTCTTTGAAAAACACGAACGCAGCCGTCTTGGGGACATGAATAATCCCCCGCTGCCTCGCTGCTATCCACGGAAACACCAACAGCCAAGAAGGCGTATCGATTTAGCGACAAGCAAAAGTCATACCTATTGGCCAAATTCAAATTGTTTAAAAAAAAATCCCGTATTGCTATTCGGAGAAGAATGGAAAATAATGCAGCAATCCATCTCGGGAATGGCCATGAATGCCATATGTTGCAAGATCTTTACATAGCTGTTTTATAAATAGTTCGGAAAAAAATATTCCTGCCAAAATTATCCACCTATCCCCACTCTCATAATTTGCAAAAACAGATCCCACAAAGACCGATTTCCCGCAAAAAAATAAATCCATCAAAATTAATTTCAATTCACATAATTATAGTGCTAATATATTGTCAGAGTTTTTCAACGAAGTATTAAAAAGTTGTAAAGTAAAGTTGACCTGATAGATAATTCAGGTGTTTGAGTTGCGTGACATGTTTTGAGGCTCAAATGTCAACAACACTTTTGCCTGACATATGATACGCACTGCCGATGGTACTGAATATGCCGCCAGAAAATGGATTCAGATTTTCCCTGATGTTTATAACAGAAAGCAGCTTGGAATTGTGGAAGCTAATATGATGTAGCACTGAGGTGGACGTTATGGCTTTTGGGTATGTTTCTTGTGGCTACTTCGCACAATAATTTATAGCGCTAAATGATGTGTATTTGTTTGGGGTCGGATAGTTTTGCTTCTTATAATGTTTCAATTATTTAGACGCAATTTGTTTTGAAATTACTACCAGACTGCAACACTGACATTTTGGTCTTCTGCTAGATATCGCTCCAGTATAATACATTGCCGAATCTTTGAACTGTTCTTGACATCCTGACCTCTGGAGAGACCGTACCGATCGACGAAACAATCGTTTGGTTTACTTGTATAAACTACAGTACATTGCGAATACTAGCCGTTGGTAAAATTAGAGAGATTTCTATCTCAAAATTTGACTTTCAATATCTTCTAAAGCCTCTGAATGCATTTTCTACATGCTATTGGATATTTTTTTCCAGCTTCACGCTACAAATTGCCAAGATTGACATTAATTTTAGAATTTTATGGGCCCACTTGAAGTTCATTAACCTCAATCGTCTCTAAATCGTGCGTCATTTGGCCCGAACACATTACATAGATTTTCGATGTTTTTCGAAGGGAAGCGTTTCGCGTTCGACCCTGAAACTTGGCATGGTAAATGTTCCATAATGATATGTTAGGGCTGTAAAATAAAATTATCGAAAAATGAGGTACCAGCGGCATTTTTGTGGTATTAAACATTAACGATATTCTGCCGCCATTTTTAGCGGTCTTCAGAGGTGTTTTTAAAATGGCTTGCAAAATTACAATTTCAACGTACTTGAAAATTGTTACAAATTAATAATACATAGGAATAGTTGTTCCGACTTTGTGTGAAGTTTGGCGTCAATTGGATTTATTTTAAGGCTTCGGTGGTCCTTCGTCCTTGCACCTTATTTCCGGCGTTTGATGAAGCGAAAAACTGCACTTTGACCGCACTTTCAAATTTTCGCGATTTTCTGAAAATTAAAAAATCGCTGGAACTTTTAAATATGATTTTTGAAAATAGTTCACCCAAGGGTATCTTTGGGCAAAATATCAGCGATTCGCCAAATGGGTCGTTTGACGGACCATTCTCGATCCCAACAGGCAGTCACTCTTAACTATGCTGTTACATGTGATGTTATTGGCTGCATTATTGGTGTAGAGAAGTTTGTGGCGTCCCTTTGACTGCAGTTTCACTCATTTGAAAGCTTGTTAACTTAACTATATTTGTCTTACCATTGTCTGCATTTCATAGATGCTTTTCTGCTGGACGTCTCTGGCCATTCCAAAGTCTGTCACTTTACACGTTTCTCTTTCTCCAACCAACACATTCCTAGCAGCAAGGTCTCGGTGGATTATCTATTTACCATGTGAATTTTAGAATACATAATATCAGTTCCTTGAAGAGAATGCGAGTAACTTAAAATTGCATAGCTAATTTGCTATTCAACAACCGATCATACTAATATGTTGTGTATCATTTTTAAACCGAATGAATGATTGACATGCAGATGATAGTCTTACAGATTTAGAGGACAAGTAGCTCATTCCATCGGCAATCTGCCAAGCAAAGTTCATCAGTTTATTTGACGTCAAACCGGTTTGTGGCATGATCAAATTTGGGTTTCTGTAGTAGGTGTCGTCCATCCCTCGGCTCTTCCTTAAGTACCCCAGCAAGTCTCCAAATGGCACATATTCGGTTAACACTAACAATGGATCTGTCAATGGCATAGATAAAGCATAACTTTTAGTACTTATGACTGAAAACGTTAGTGAAGTTGAAGCCCAGGGGACTCCCATATAAAAGTGATGCTCGTTGGAAATTTTGAAAAAAATAAAAAAATAAAAATAGATAAATAACAAACCGCCTAAAAGGTACTAGGATCCATTTTATTAGGCTTGGTTTGTTTAGTCCTTACCCCTAAAAGAGGTACCAGACAAACAGATTTCTTGACAACTGGTTTCTTTTTTCAGTTTGGCGGCTTACTAAGGCTTTGAAAAACATAAGAGGTAGTAACTGTATCACCCATAAATGTAACACCAACCATAAATGTAATAAAAATTAACCATAAATGTAAACACTAACGCAGAAATTTAATATTTTTTAACCATAAATGTAATAACCACACCCAACATAATTGTAATAAAATTTAACCATAAATGTAATAAACTGAACAGCCATAAATGTAATGAGGCTTAACCATAAATTTTAATAAACTGCCTATTATCACTGAACATCACTGACTTAAAACTGCTGGCAAGTCAAGGGGGCATTTCCAGTGCTACAGTTATAAATACTCCAAACTGTTTCATTCCCTAATTGGTACACCGGCCAAGATACAATCTGCCGTAAAAAGTTGTGGGAATAGCTAACGCTGAAAGTTGCGTCTGTTGAAAGGCTCTGTGACTAATTTGCTCCGCAAACTACAACTCTCAAATCCAATCATCAGTTATTGGACTATGCGATCATAAAGGCTAATATTCACATTGATGCAACTAATATAGTCAAATCTGCTCTCTGGTATAAGAAGCGTGCCGATTTGATCATTCTGAATGATTCTACTGTTATTGATCGTCGACCCTATTTTAAATAATGTTATTATATTTAAAGACTATTTGCCTATAACTTTTAAACTTGCCGTCATTACTAGTAATAGTTAATTAAAAATATATTTTAACTCTATTTTAAAAATGTATTTCAAATATATCGAATTGAAATGCTAAATAGATCTATTTACAATATATTTTGTAGTTTGGGATCAACTTGTTCTGTTTGTGTGCTATTTATAAAAGGCTGACCTCAAAATAGATCTATTAAAATATTTTATATAAAATGTAATTTAAATAGTTCTATTTACATTATATTTTTACAATTTTTGAGTCAATGCATTCTATTTGTATTCTATTAAAAATGACTGCAGTCAAAATAGATCTATTTCAATTCTTCTCTATTAGGAGCACATAAAAATATAATTTAAATAGTGCTATTTAAATGTTAATTTTACAGTTTTTGAAACAATGCACTCAATCTATATTGTGCATGTATGTGTATTCTATTTATATGCATTAAAAATAGATCTATTTTTTTCTCAAATGAATTTTAGACATAATAAAATCTAACTGAGTTTGCTTTATTTCAATGCTTTGAATCAACTATTGCTTTCTTTGTATAAGGAATTGCCAATTTACGACCATCCATATAAAACTCCATATAAAAATAAAGTGAAGTACACATCAAAATCATCCATCTGCAGTTTCTTTCAATGCAGCAAACAAACATGTGCTTATTGCAAACAGCGAGCAAACAGTTACTGGTGGAGATAACTCAAAAATAATTTAACTAGGGTTTAAATACATCTTAATTAGATTGTTTATCGATAGATTCTCAATATATGGATCTCAGTCAATTTTTTATATTGAAATAGAATCTAAATAGAAATAGAATGAAATGATCTAAATAGAAATTAAATATAATTTGAATATAAATTAGATATAGGTTAAAATAGAAAATAAATAGAGATTAAATAAAAATTAAATAGAGAATAAATAGAGATTAATGGATATTAAATAGCAAAGGAACCGGATCCTGGTGGATCTAATCAGCAAATTTAAGAATGAAAACAACAAAGAAAGGCTAACTGTGCGGTTGGGATAAATGTGATTATATTTTCCAATATTTCGTCAGGCACGGCCTGACTTCTTCAGGGAACTAACTCCAAGAAAAAAAACGTTTACAATTGTAAACACTAAGAGACAAAATAATATTAAGATTACAAGTAAAAAAACGTTACAATTCAAATGACTTAATTCATTAATTACCTGTAACATATCCCAGTAGTTTGATGACATGAGGATGAGGTTTAAGCTGCTTCATCAATTCAAGTTCTGATAACAAATCTTTCCTATCTGACGCAGGAGCATTTTCTGTCAAATGAAAATCATTAAATACAGTCAAACAAGAGAATTCTTGACTCAAACCGTTTATATAAATATCGTTGGTATTGACGCCACCTAGGGTCACTACCTCGCCATTCTCGTCCCCAGAGGCCACGATCCTTTTGGTCAGCACCAAGAATCGAGACCTCTGGCCGGAACCAATTTGTTGAACATGCGCAGAGTACTCGTTCTGTATTCTCAGCCATCAGATTTGTCAGATTTGACGGTTAGTCCCGAGATTCGCGGACTTCGGGTTTTGGAACCGACCAGAGGTCTCGATTCTTGGTGCTGACCAAAAGGATCGTGGCCTCTGGGGACGAGAATGCTACCTCGCTTGACCATCGCTAAACAGAAAGTATTTTGAGTTGTACAAATGGCTATGCAGGTGCGTACGTTATGCAACTTGGTACATGTATGTTTTAGTCGTCAGCTGTGAATTATAATACAATTGACTGAGATACTGCGCGTGTTGGCGATTGTATTAGCAAAGTCTTGCAAAGTTATTATTTTTCACTGTCGTGGACTCGTCGTGGACCAAAATAAACACAGAAAAATGTGCAGCTTAACTGCAAATCTTCAACGAGAAACAAGCCGCCGAAAATCTTTCACCTTGGCAGACCTTTGACGCTGCTGATCAAGTTTGAATATAGTTATTTCGGGTGACCTGCTACAAATATTTCATTTTGTAGAAATATACTCACTATCTATCACGAATGCTGTAATCTGATTGGCTACGCTACTAACTTTCTATTCCGTGATAGATAGTGAGTAGCGAAAAAAATGCTTGACTTGGCACTGTAGGCTTCAAAATGACTACTTTTCCTCGCGGTGTTTCTGAAGTGTTGAAGAAAAACCATGAGCTGTGCTAATCAGCACACTTGTAGATAAAATATAAAGCGTCAAAACTACAGAATTTGCAGATTAATCGCGAAGAAGAATCTAAGTAAACAACACGCTAATTAGCAAGAAAGAGCTATTTAGTCAAAGAAATATGACAGTTATCTCGCAGATTCCGAACTGATAAGAAATAAAACAACATGCAAAGTATAAATAGCTATACCTTGAGGTGCTATATCTGTTTTGCACTAAACAGTAAAAGTATCCCATCTATTGTTCCTATAGAGCGTTTCACAATTCAAAACTATTGATCCTACAAAGCTGTTCTTTTAGAAAATTTTGCGCCGGCAGAGTGCTTCATTTTGGAGATAAAGCGTTTTGAAATTTGAGACGGCCTGGCTCAACGTGACCTGAAATGTTACAGAAACCATATTTTCGCACTTTTTAAATAATTTTCCGATATGCTAATAAGTTAAAAATGATAACTAAAGCATTCCGAACTAAACTCATGCCTTTGGAAGCAAAAACTTTTTTTCTTCTCGCTGACATTTTTGGCCGCCATATTGGTGTTCCAAACTGGTACACCAATATGGCGGACCCATACTAAGCTCTGTAATTTTCCGAATATTGTCTTCCCAATAACTTCGTTGAAGACTGCCAAGTTAAAATTTTGGGAATATATATACCACTAAGTGGGGAGAAGCGTTGCATGACGCCGACCCAAATAACGCCCATTTGAAGAAGGCTTTTTACGTTTATTTTAACCTTACTGCAAACAATGAATAAAAATTTAACCCTTCGTACAAGGAGGCGGGGTATATGACGTCAAATGACGTTATTAAATCCGCCATCTTGGATTCATTATTTGTTCATGACGTCAGAAAGAAGCATGATTATTATCGAAATAAATTTTACGTTTCAAACATGTTTGGCTTTATATTTGGAAATGAGAACATGGTAAAACTGGAGAACATGGTAAAACTCTCTAAACATAATGTGAAACATAAAACAAGAAATACAGTCGTCAAATGAACTACATCAGTCTCTGAGGATACTGTAACGACATAATATCTAAAACAAGCTCTACAATAGGGGTTTATATAATCGGACTGAAAGTTATATCTTCCTTTAAGAGCTAAATATAAATATTTGAAAGGTGAGGGGATTTTTTTTTTTGGGGGGGGGAGGGGCGGGGCGTATTATCGGATGTTTACGGTATATTGGAGGAATTTTTAGTATTAAACCATCGCGAATTTCTAAACAGCAATACAAGCAGAAGCTCTGTATCATAGACTAGTGTCATTTTAATTACTCATACAACGCACGAGAGTAAATCGTTACCTTTAAGCATTTTAACCGCCACAACTGTATTTCCTGGACTCCCTTCAAGATCTGAAACTGTTCCCTTGGCCACCTGAGAAAAGGCTCCCCTGCCTATATTCTCTCCTACTGTCACGTTCTCTCTTGAAACTTTCATGAAGAGCGGTATCACTGGGGCAGGCACCTCATAACCAGTAAGTTCGGAATAAATAGCAGACCCTGTCGTTTCTTCATCAAGGTCTGTGTTCTGGGTTCGGATGATTTCTTCTTCCACGTTTTGGTTTGTATCTAAGTCAGTTGGCTCAAGTCTATTCATCGATATGTCATTCTAACAAGATACAAAAATACTAACTCTTCTAGACGAAGCAATAGCGACCCATGCACTGCAAAAATACAGGTTTTAAATTCATACTTTAAATGTCTAGCCATAAACGCCAATATATTTCTCCTCCACGTCCAAGAACCTAAAGTGACAGAGGTATTAACCCTATCTTGCCTGGGTGGGGGGCAGAAAATGCCCGCGCTGATTTAATATTTATCGTACTTAAAGAGCATTCAAGCAATCATAACCAAACTTTATGAATTTTCCTAAACATTATCAGGGAACCTTTGGGTGTGTCAATTTTTTGATCACGTGAGTTGATGTTTCCATGGCAACCAAGTTTGACAGGCCGTTTTAGCCAAATTTGGTATTTTCGAGATTTGCGCTTTCTACGAATAGTTTCCTCCAAAATCTTTGCAATTGTTGCATCCTTATATTGTTTTCAATGTTTTCAAATCAAATTTGGTGATTTTCTGACATTTCTGAACAATTTAAAAATCCAAGATGGCGTATCCGAGATGGCGGACATTTTAAAAGTATGACGTTATTTTGGCGTGACATGCTATCATAATTGAACCGTGATTGTCTCTAAAATAAACAAGTTTGAATGCTTTATACACGACATAATTTTCATTTTTATAGCACAAATTATTTTCGAGATACAGATTGTTTTACCCAAATTTGTTGTTTTCTTAGCTTAATTTTCAGTTTCATAAACTTTTTGCTTTTTTACGATGAAATCCTTCAAAAATCTGTGCCGTTTTAACATCTTGATATTTTTCTTGATTTTTTCAAAACAAATTTGGAGATTTTCTGACATTTCTGAACAATTTAGAAATCCAAGATTTAGTTTTCAAGAAGGCGGATTTTTTAATGTATGACGTCATAGTTTACACGTGACTGCCACTAAAATAAAGATTTTCGGATACTTTACACACCATGCAAGTTTCATTGTCATAGCGTCAATACTTTTCGAGATACATGGGGGGGGGGGGGGGGGTATTTCCTCCCCCCAGGCTCACGAACGAAAAAAAGCATAAAGTACAGAACCGCTTGTGGAAAGCTTCATAGCTCTTACGTAGGTATATATGATGCTTGGTATGTGCAATTTTGTTTGTTCATGGTATTTTGTTTAATTATTCGTCAAGTTTTGTCTTAGCCTGAGATCAGGCTCCTGAAGAAAATTTGCGCAGAACGAAAGCGAGCCGAGTCGTTGCAGAACGAAAACAACAGCTTGAAAGTAAAAATTGCTAAAAGTAAGCGAATAAAGCGGTGAAGACGAAAATTTACCGTAATACGCGTATGCAAATATGTAATTTTAGAGACCCTGGGAACGAGGTTGACGCTACGTCTGTTGAATGTTCAATTTTCAGCCGTAATTTTCTCTTCGCAAATAAAGGACTCCAACGCAAAAGATCGCCGGCTAACCGGCTCGATGTCCATTTTTTTGACAGTTTTTTATCCTTCCATTTCGAACTTCAGCTTTCAGGCCTAAACGGGACAACTCTTTGACTTGAACAGCAGATCGTTCTAATCTTCACCCGAGGTTAAACTCTTGCCAAAACCAGGCTGGAGAATTACATCGCGCTCTTTTGCCACAGATTCTAGGCATATCGTTTGCTCTTCCTTGAGCCGAGGGATATCTGAAAGATCTGATGGCAAAGAATAAATTCCGTAACGCTTGCTCAATTCTCCTGTACATATATTCAACGTACTTCAACAAACAACGCGTGACATTGTGTTGTCAACATCTGTCATCATTCACCGCGAATCTGTCAATATTAAGCAAAATGACCAATCAGATCATGATACCAGAATCTGGTATCATGGATCGGCGGCGTCAAAGGAATGTCTTCAGGCTCCGTCGCTTTCGTTCTCGCCCAAGGCAGCGACTCGGCTCGCTTCGCTCGCAAATTTTCTTCAGGAGCCTGATCTCAGGCTAGTTTTGTCTAAACCTGGTACATAACTATTACCTGGACTTAGGATCTATACTATCTTTTTAATTTTCTTGATATACATGGCTCGAAGAAGGAGATCGTGAATTATTTTGTCGTTCATTCGATGTGGCCAGAAAGAAATAATTCAAGTGCCCCTTTTACAAGTAAAATTTGGCTAAACGCGCAATGGAAATTTTAAAAATGGTATACTGGTATATTTGTCCAACGTAACTTAATAATAACTGCTATTTTGTTTTGTTTAATATATATTTTTTAATTAAGTATTTTTTATTAACTGTAATAATTACATGCAAAACAAACTTTGATTTCGTACTTACTCTTCGAGCTTCAATTTCGTCGGTGGCCTCGTCATGACGACTGGAACAAAAATAGAAGCAAACTAAGTAAACAACTGAGAAAATATGTAACAATTATGCAATTATCCAACGAGGTGGAGGTGAATCGTGGGAGAATATTTACCCAGCCAAAGTTTTAGCCAAAGTGAACACACCTGTATATTTTTCTGGCGAAAAGGTGAAAAAGTGGCACAGCCGAGCACAGTTCAAGGAAAGTATACTATGACAACATCAGCTTTTTCGTTTTTGTGTTTTTATCGATTTATTATATGTCAACGTGAAAGTCATTGTTGTTATGTCCGGTTTGATTTCTCTCAAGGGTGAATAATCCTTTCTCTTTTCCTGGCCGGCTTTTGCATTTGAAATTCTATATAATTTATGTTAGATATAGCCGCGGCCGCACTCGATGTGGCTGCATTGTACATAAATAAGTAGCAGAGAGCTTCACTATACAAACGTCAAAGCAAATTTTGAAACGTAAAAAATTTCCTTTAAACCTAAAAATAGGCTGGACATAACTACAGTTCACAACAAGTTCAAAGATTAAAACCCACTCGATCGATTGAGCCAAGCAAACCTTTCATTTGTTGACCACCCTGGACCGTATATTAATTCGATTTCTTTTTACGTTAAACAGTCCTAAATACTCCGTCAATCCCAAAAACTTGTAAATTATATCTAGAACTATTCGCGGAAAATTACAAAACCAATTCAAAGTTTCCCAAAGTACAAAATCTGAAATGATATAAATGCAAGTCACTAAAGACTCCGTCAAAAAAATAAAGCGAACTTTGATTCCATTGATAAACCATGGCTGAATTGGACCTTTAATGTTTTGAACCATCGTAAACTCCTAAAAGCAAATTGCCAAACACGGGATCTCAAAATTCATAAAAAAATGTTGAAGCCGTAATGACTCGGCGCGCTGAGGACACAAAAAAACGCAAATGGCCCTTCCGAGTGAAGCAGAGTTTTTCTAAATAGAAGAGGGCATGACAGATTGGTAATCATGCAGGGGGGGGGGGGGGGGGTGGGGGGGGGGGGGGGGGGGGGGGCGTGGGGGGGGGGGGGGGGGTGGGGGGGATAGAAACACCTTATAAATGGTTTGCATAATTACGGAATTACGGACTTAGCGGTACCGGGCAACCGAGAGTGCGCACTAGCACTCAATAGTTGCTAAGAGGATTGTCCCACGGGAACTTATTAACAATAAAAAAGCTAGTCAGGCAAGAAATTCACACCTAAAATTAGTATGCATGATAACAAAAATGTGTTTTTCCTGGGTTGTTTTCTCGGCAGCGTGAACGATCAGGCCAAAAATTCGCCAGCGGCGGTGCGTTTGCAGGCTACACGCGTGCAGCTCTTTGCTGCGAGCTTGAAAAAGTTTCCCGAATGAAACAATGACGTTTTGGTTGACGTCATTCTTAGTGGCGAGGTTATATCACATGTGAAAAAAGCTATACGGGAAGTTGTTTGGACGTATCGCTTTGTTCACATGATAAATTAATATAAGAAATACATAATTATTTTTGCAACGTTTATTACCTGAAATTCTCGCAACATATAACACTATTCCTTAAATCATACTTGGAATTTTGCAATCTTACCTTCGATTTCTTTCAATTCCTAAAATGGAAAGGATGAGATGTGGTCTGTAACTATGTCAAATAATTAGATCAAAATTTCTGGTGAAAACAAAATAAATTGCAATTATTTACCTAATCTTTTATGTAGCCAGACGTTGTAGATTACGAGTACAATGATGATTAAAACAAGGGCTGCAATCACTCCTCCATATATGATGTCGTTACTTGAGTTTAAGCAATCTGTTGAGCAAACCAGATAAAGATTTCTGATTACCTTTAAACAAGTCTAAAATGTTATGCTTTCCTTCTCGAACTAACCATCTCCACTGATTGATTTCTCAGGGAAAGTATTACTGGTCAAACACTTTATTAATGTAACGTATTTTATTATATGGCAAACTGGTCCACGACGAAAAGGAGCATTCTGATTGGTTCCCTGAGCGGTCCGTATTTTGCAATACGGACCGCTAAACTTGCAAAAAAAGAACCCGACCAATATTTTCCCAATACGGACCTCACGCTAGTTCAATAACATCTATAAATTTAATAAGTCGGGTAAAAAATCAAGTTAAAAGCTACAGGTTCACCTTTAAAATGAGCGTGGTGAACATCCGGGATACAAGTGCTCTATATACAGCTGTTTCGAGAAAGGATGTCGTTAAAAGCGCACGCGACAATCCCGAAAGGTATTTTGGGTAGTTTTAAGTTCACGGTTCCTTGACTTCAGCATTTCAGGGAAATCTGAGAAATTGGCAAGAGACGCCATGGACGTATGTTTACGAGTTCTAAAAGAAAGCAACAAAGGTAGGTTCGACAGCTAAAGCGTCAGGAAGGTACCTTGCTGATCATATCCCAGGTTACCTTTCGGGATTGTCGCGTGCGCTTTTTAACGAACAACCTTTCTCGAAACAGCTGTAAACTTCAGTCTCCCATCAAAAAGAAAATGAAACATTGGCAGATTCCATGCGGCATATATGACAGCTATATTCTATTATTTGGCAGTAATTGAGTATTTAAAAATATTCAATCACTGTTATTGTATTTCTGGCGTTCTTATTGCTCCTTGCGCCCATGTTTATCAGCTCATAACACGGATTCTGGTAGCTGGTAAATATGGTAGCTCATAACATCCTTTGTGATCAAATATGGTAAATAACGCCCTAGCTCGACAATTTTTGTTCAGGACGATTTGTTCGTCGAGACAGTGAAGTTGAAAAAGATGGCTAAAATCATTAAGTAAAAACCCCTGGCCCTTCTAAATCAAACAAAAGTCAAGCCTAATAAATAATGCACGACGTTTGGAATGAAATATTTAATGGGAAATGCCTGTAAATGTACAACAAATACGACTGAACGAGCACTAAAGGCAGCCTGAAACAACTTACGGACACAAATCCGTCCAGAAATTAGTGAAAACCTTTTTACACCACAAGTTTAAATTTGCCCATTCAGCGATTGTTACCTTGTATTTCGAAGACGCTTGTCAGTTCAGCTGGTCAAAGGTTTTCAAATTAGCACAACAAATATCGGATACGTAGCTTTTAAAATACGACAGTTCGTCAAGCATTTGCCCGTCGTAAACAAGTGAAACCTTCGGCTCCGTTCAGCTGTTCGTTCGACTTGTAACATGAATATAATGCATAGCTCCACGATTATTCCGGATCTTTCCATTTTAAGTTAAACCAATTGCACAATTTTCCAGAATATACGAAACTTTAGAAGACACAGAGCGAAGGTTAATCCGAAAAAAATTATGTCTTGCTATCTTTTCATTCAACTTGCTAACTGAACACCGCGCCAGACATTTTGCCGCCGTTTTCATACAAATCATGCTTCATTTAGATTGAACTGAAAAATCACTCAGTCGATTTATAAATGTTTTACAATGTACAATACCGAAGTTTAACCTAAAGTTAGTGAAGTATTTAATAAAAAAATTATTCCATTCGCCCTTGTTGGATATATGAGATAATTATATGTTATCATCTCATATCCAACGCGGGCTCATGGAATAATTGTTAAATAGACGAATAAATGAACAGATAAATAAATTAGTGAATAAGAATACCTAAAGGCCCAAGTGGACTTGAATGTTGATATTGTGGCCCACATTCTGTGCGTGTGTTTGTGGAAGTGCTAGTAGTTGACGAAGGTTCATTTTCTTCTATTGCAGCTATAGAAGTAGGGGCAATATCAAAGGCACCAAGTTTTCCATCATTAACAGCATTTTTCAAGACTGTAAGTTTTCGGTCAATTGCAACAACTTCATTGAATTTTAGAACAAAAAGGACGATTACGCTTCCGTTCCTGTTGAAGAAAACAGAAATGTATGAGTTTGTTTCGACTAACCCTGATTATCATTGATACAAATCATTAAGTTTATTTCGCTTTATTTATGAATGTAACATACTTGTATTTTATGACATCTGTGGAGTTGTAGGTGATGTCGTTTTTAAAAACCTCTCGTACCTTCAAAATATGAATCATAATTGTAAACGTGTTAACCGACAGTTAATGTATTGGGTTTAAGGAGTGGGTTATTTTATTAAGCTTAATCGGGGTTCGACTGTACCTGCCAAATCCAAAAACACAATTGAAAGCGTTTCGTTGCGGCCTGATCACGTGCGAGTCAAGTTGTTGTTTCCGTAGTGAGTTTTGCTCGCCCTAGGGAGTTAGATTGTTTTGACACATGAAAGTGTCCCATCGGAAAACGCATTTGAGTTGGGAGGTATAACAGCGTATTTTCAAGCAATTTGGTTGGTTCCCTACTCATGGTCTCAGAGGCATTATATCCTCTCTACCTTATTATTATTATTGGGGAAAAAATGGCGGAACAATTTCGTCTTTTTCTATTTTCTTCGGAGAATTTCGAAGTCCGACACACTAACCACAGGGCCGCCGCGCCTCCAACCTGAGAAGCAAATAAATCTTATTATTATACACTTTTCTCACTCTCCAATCTCATTGGCTGAGAGCTTACAGGTAATTCACGCTGGCATCGAACTGTGTCGTCATATTTACGTATAGTATTCTTTATGCATGCAGTTGTGACGTCATTTCTACGGTGTGATGCTCTACCAACTGAGTTATGAAGCCTTGATACGTTTGGTAACATGCCAATTTCTAATATCCCGCATATGGAGTGGATGACGTAGTGAATATATGAAGTGAATTAGTTTTTAAAATGTATAATAAAAAAACTTGCTATCATGCTCAACTTCATCCAATTATTGTTATTTCTATTATGTTCTATTATAAAACATGTGAAACAGCTGTACCAAAACCATAATATATGCTTACCTCTGTAACAAAATTGTTGTGTTAGCGTCCGATATCTCACGCTGTTCGGATTTTGGAGACTCTCGTCATATTTCTCATTTCTTATCGTCATTCGACCATTTAAGAAGTTGCTGGCACTCTCTTGATCATAAAAATGGACAAAACGACTTTTAGTAACACCTCTATCAGTATAAAGATCCAACTAGGGAAATATTTGCCACAAATTGCATCATCCTGACTGGTGAAGGTGGACTGCTAAACATTTGTTATTTATCTTTATAAAATTGTGTTCATATAACGCGCATTATGATTGGTTGAATAGTCTCTTTACAATGTTTGCACCAGGTTATGGAAACACGGTTATGATGTTCATTGCATTTTGTTGGCTTTATTTCATAAAAAAAAGAAATAGAAAATGGCCACTTCTTGTTTACATAGCCTGAGGCAAACACTCAAGATCGAGGTGTCTCGTGTTTGCATCAGGCTATGTAAACACGCGCGCCATTTTCTATTTATGAAATTGCAGCTGAGCGTGCGTAGGTTTCACGAATGAATTAAACAAACTGAATTGCTCGTTGCTCATTACTCCTCGGCGATAACCAAGTAGCTTTGCCACCACCTAAATTACTTATTTTCTTATTATATAGTTCATTTGTACGACTAACGGAAGTACTCGACTTATAAATTTACAGTTTCTGAAAATAAACCTTGTTGGAACGAGGTTACAACACTGACTCTAAACATCACCCAAGGAACTTCTGCGAACAAAGTTTGCGATTTGCAGAAAACTCAAATTTTTAATGAATTTTATAAAACTTTTAAATTTGCCGCCATTTTGGCTCACCATTTGCCTTACTACTCTCGGTCCTTCTCGGTTCAGAAAGGACCTGCGACGTAGATTAAGGAACACGTGACTTCCGAAAAAGGAACTGTGACGTAGATTAAGGAACACATGACTTCAAAACAAAGGAACTGTGAGGTAGATTAAGGAACATGTGAGCCTGTCGGCCTCCTCGACAGCGGAAGGTGGGTATACCGCAAAAAAATGGATTTTTAAGATTCGAAATGTTCATAAAAAATTCGCGTTTTGTGCAAATCGCCATTTTTATTTTTGCACAAGTCCTTTGGGTGATGTCTAGATTCAGAATACACAAAAAATAGGTTATGGGCACTTTAAGTGCAACTGTCACGGAAAACCGACCACCTATATATATAGGCCGTGAAATTCGAAATCTTCGATTTTCTCGATACTTTGTGCAGTGAAAGCCTTACGTGTACTGATAACAAATAACATAAAAGTTTGGCTCATCGCTCTTTATAAGCGAAGAAATTGAGCAGTCTTTCTTACGTGAGACGAAGACTAAATTTTACCATCAAAAATAGCAAAAATAGGGCAGATTTCAAAAAAAATTTCAAGCAGAAAAGTCGTCGTGGGATAATCATTTGGTAATTTATCAATAGTGCATAGTGTATTCTCCGAAACAGTACCATTAAAATCTCCTGATATGTGAAAGTAAGAAATTCAGAGGTAGCCGAATTTACCTACCTTCATCAATTGTCAGATATCAACATTTTCACCTCATTTCAAAATGCTATTTTCTCCTTTTTCCAGCAACTGAGAGATTTCGTTTATATATGGATTTAAAGAAGGTGGCCTCAGCTACAGAAAGCTACCATAACATTAATGGGCAATTGTATACTTTATATCTCATGAGCTGCTTCTTGTACCTATATTTTGTGCAAAAAAGTGACAAATGGCTTTTGTAACTTGTCGTCTTTGGGGAGTTTTTAATCAGATATAAAAACTTTAAAGCCATAAATGTTTCACGTCACAAACATATTTTATTCCTGTGTTTTGGCTTTTCTTTACCAATAAGATACGAATTGAAAACGTTTCTGTAGTTTGTGTACCCGGGAAAGGGGGGGGGGGGGGGGGGGCGGAAAGTGAATTTAAGCTATGATAATGAAACTTGTATGATATATAAGGCTTCCATGTATATTAGTAGTGGTCACGTGTCAATTATGGCGTCATAAAGCACACATTACGTAATCAATTTCAAATCCACCATCTTGAATTCTAGATTGTTAACAAATGTCAGAAAATTGTTAAAATTGATCAGTTTTTATAAAATACTAAAAATTAAAATGCTAACTGAAACTGTAAAAGTGATGGAATAAACTCAACAAAAGCATACACGTGGTTGCCATGGAAGCGTCAAGTCACGTGGGGAAAAACGTGACAATCCAAACTATTTCCTGATACTTTTAGAAAAAAAACCAGAGTTTATTTGGTATTTTGACAAGGAGATGGGTCTTTGAGGAATTGTGTTAAATTTTTGAAATATTTACAATATCTCAAACACTTATCTCTCGGAATATTACAAAGTAATCTGAATAATGGCTAACAAAGATGTTAGGGACCACAATATGCAATTTCATTGTCGCCATACCTGGAAAATTATACTAAGCAGTTTCATAAAAGTAGGTGTCAACAGTTCAGACGGAGTGCAGGAGGAAATCTACACTATTACTTACTTCAGTTTCTATAGAAAGGTTCAAAAGTTGTAATGGAAGCTACTGCCACCTGGTTCTGAACGCAACTGTCGAAGATGTGGACAAAAACGTCTACTGATAACGAGCATTCTTGCGTTTTCTTTATCACTGCTGTAACATGCCAGTTGATACCACGTTTTCCATAAAACTCGGCTGATTTTTCTCTGAAGTGCAGTGGCAAAAATTTCATCGCCCAATCTTCTACCAAAAGGACCTCAGTTGGTCCTAACTTTTCAAGTACCTCTTTCTTTCCCTCCTCTTGATTTACACTTCTCAAAATGTGAGATTTCCATTGTTCTATCTTGTCTTTACTTTCATTTAAGAGGAAGCGAAGATCACATATTTCCTCAATAGCCAAGCGACTCTCAGAAATATGATCTATTTTTTCCTCTATTGATTGAAATAGATCACGTAGTTCCTGGCATCTATCACACTCAATCAAGTGACTGTGTGCACAACATTTCGTAAATTGGTCTTTCTTTGGGTCACTTAGAGCAAAGTATCGACAATGGTCTGGAGACACAAAGGAATTGTCATTGGTTGAATCGTTAACAATATGTGTGCTGTAGTCTTGCGCGCTTCAAGTAACGCTTACAGGATAAAACCATTGAACGCAGCCTGTCAGCCTCACAATCAGACATCCCTCCGTCATAGAGTTTGTCGATAACTTCTTCTACATTTTCGAACGCCTCTGATCCATCTGCAATGTAGTTATCCAGACCCTGGAGACTTTTTCTTGTCGCTGCTGGACAGACTTCAAGAATCCTGAACAAAGATCTTGTGCTGGCTGTTTTAAAGTCATTTTCATCACAAACCTTCAAGTACTGGGCAATAATACGCGCTGGTATCAATTTTCGTATTGGTTTCGGAACCACTAGTTCTTCTCCACTTTCAAGCTTGATTTTGGAACTGAGTACCATAAGCTGTGTCTTGTGAAATCGTGTCGCTCGTTATGAACCTTAAAAAGTGGTCAACTTTATTCTCACTAAGAAAGAACCTGTGGATTGTAACTGTTGGCCCTGAAATTCCTGGTCCATATTCATTACAATGCTTCCTAGCCTCCTTTATACGAAAATCTGTCAAGCCAGGAATTAGTTCTTTCAGTGGTTTCTCTTAAAATTTTGGGCAAATAATGATAAAATCTCTTTTCTCGATTTCGAAGACTGTGCGTTGTTATAGGCGTCAATTAGATTTCGTAAAGTGCTGTCCGAGAGGGTGTTGGGTACAATATTTTCTTCTTCGTCACAATCGTTATCGTTGCTGCTAAGACCCTCAATGGAACTGTTTTTAAAGTAATTCCAAAGCTCTTCAGCTTGGCCTGTGGCAATCGATTCCAACACTGGTCTAACTCCTTGTTTAGCAAACGACGTGTAATAATGATTAGTACGAGGATGCAAGTCTTTCCAGTCTTTCGTCAGCACGGAATCTAGATTTCCAAATGGCTCGTTTATCCCAGTCGCTTCATGTTATTTGTACACGTGCTGGTTGTAGGCTATTTTTGCACTGGCTGGTGTAAGTGGTTGCTTGTAATCTTCATCGCTAATAAAATAATTTTCGATACAAGAAGGACTGCCAAACACTTCGGGTGGAATAGGAAACCTTACACGGGGTGGGTCGATCTTAGCTTCAATATTTTTGAAGATTGTTGCTGTGAAGACCGAAATTGTTTCAGATGGTAAGCATGCTTCTCCCGACACTGACGGCACAAACCTGCAATAAAATGTGTAAGACACTTCAGATTGACGGAGCCGTATGGAGGAGCGGGCGATCTGCACTGTTTGCAACAACCCTCAAGATTGGCCGTTTTTATACTAGAGACGGGGGGGGGGGGGGGGGGAGGGGGGGATTTGAAATATAATTGCAATCTTACGTAATATTTTGCAATTAAAAAACAACAACAATAAAAACAAGAGGAGGGAGCTACTAAGGAAGGGGCCGCCGAGGGAGTAAAATGTACGGGAAACGGGAAGTTCAGACATCCCTGTCCCGCCCCCACAGGTAGAGGAAGGAACTTGAACTTGACTTTGACATGCCTCTCAAGCGCGCGCATAACGAGACAGTAGGGGTTAATTTTTTTAACTATATACGATTCGAGCAAGGAATATTCATTGCCGCACTCTCGTCGTTAAATTTCATTTGATAGCCGATATGATCATGGCTCGTAGCTTCATGAATCACGTGGTTCCCCCGCCCCCGTCCCACCCCCTCGCGCTCCGTGCTCGCTCGCGCTCGCTTTTTTACCGTCGAGAAAATAGAGAGGCTGTGAACAGACAGTCTACGTGATATCGTTTTTTTCAAATAAAATTTAACGTGGAATTCCGACGACAAGTACTGAATTTTCCCAAAATAACATGAAACTTGATTCAATAATTATTGACGAAGGCCGTAATGCAGGGTTCAATTCCTACTGTTACCACCCCCCTCACCCCCTCCCGGGCAACCCCCGGAACAAAGTCAGCCCTTGTGGCCCGGGGGTGGGGAGTTTTGCAAGTTAGTCTTGATCCGGGGTAGGGGGTGGGGATAGTTGAATTATCTAGTCGCGCAAGGAGTTATGGGGCGAAAATATTGGCGAACGGACTTCTTTGCTGGGGAATCCCTTCAATTTGTAAGCGACTGGTTGGAGGAAAGCAATTTTTCCAAGTTTATAAAATCTGTATTTGAAAAAACAGCAAGAGAGCAGCGTTAAAAGCCAAAGAAACGCGGCTAAGAAACAAAAACAATGGGAGAGATGTTCCTGATATTTGCATGAGCCATACGAGTCCATGTCTATTTTGTAAAACGTAATAAATATTATGTATTCTTGTGAAACGGTGCAGTTTGTGTCCCGGGGATGGAGAATTGCTTCTATCTTTGTGCCCGGGGGTGGGGAATAGGACGCCAAGTGAAGAAAAAATGGAAAATACCCGGGGATGTGCCCGGGGGGGATGGTAACAGTAGGAAATGAACCCTGCATAAAACATTCGAAGAAACTAAATAACAAGATAATATTTCAAATACTTACGGGATCCAATGATACAGTGTAAACCATACATTAACATGATTTCTTTTGCCATATCTGGTGTGATGTATCTATCAGGAAGTGAAACCTTTCGTCTCTGGTTACTTTGCGTGTGTTCTGGATGACAGCAGGCGGTTGCCGGTCTCCAGTGTGTCCCAAGCTCAAAGCGATGTGCCGGACATATTGTCATGACATTTTTTGTTCTTCATTTCCTTCCTTCTAAAGTTATAATACCCATACATTCGAACTTAAGTGTTGCCTTCATTGTATTTTTATGTAAAATCGTCACGTTTCCACGGGGTATGGAAAACTAACTATATTTATACAAGCGACTTCAATTCTAAAATTATGTCAAAATTATGTCATACTAAACCGTGTTGAGATTAAAACTGCGTAAACTTAAAAATGTAATACAAGGCCTATGATAATCAAAACATTTACCTACTCTGTTTAGAAGTAAATATTTTTCCTCAATTGTCCATGTTTCATGTTGGGCAGTTAATGTTTCCAGTGAAGTCAGAAGAAGTTTGTTATTTTCTTCTCTTACTTGTCGATTACCACAAAGAACTGAGCTTGCAGCTCGCGCAAAAGAACAAATCATATTTTTTCATACATTCACCGAGATGTCGTCAAAAAGAACCATCCGTAAAATACTGTTTTATGCATATGCTTTAGTTCCATTGCAAAATAACGTGGAAATGAATTAAACGCAACATTCTGTTTAATTTGGGACGTAGGGTAAATAACCAGCTAAGGTTCAGCCAATGAAAGAGGCCGTTTCTCGCGCTTTATTAATCGCACCTACATCAGAAATATAATTTTGTTTCGAGCCATATATTAACAAACCAGTTCATAGAAGAATAATCATATTCCTTGAATCTACATAAGATATAAAAAAAAATCGTTCAAAATGTCACAACGCCGAAAATATAAAGGCCTCGCGCAAAAAATGAGATGACACCGATGTGGGGTCTGTCACACAACACTTGACAGTAAAATGAACCTAAAGTGCGCGGGACCATTTCTGTGCTCTAGCAGTAGCTACCAGTAAGAAAAACCTTATTTTTACTTACCTTTAGTAACGGGTACCAATTACAGCATAAAAATATCAATTTAACTTAATCAAATAAACTTGTTTATATTGTGTCACGCAACTCGAAGTTGGCTGAATGGCCTAAAAATACTCAGGAATATTTCCAAGAAAACAAAATTGCCCAATAATTTTTTTTTTCTTATTTCAAAATATGACTCTTTATCTTTGTTTTGGTGCATCAATTTTATCAATAGGATGCTGGAATGGATCATTTAATGCTTTTTTAAAAACACCTATTTTAAGGCAAAACACGCTAACGAACTAGGGCAGGCTATTTACGAAGGATTTTAAAATAAAACATAACAGTTACAGAATAAGTTTTTACATGACCTTAATCAGTTTATAAAGTTCATTACCGGTATTAAGTTTATTTTGCATTTCAACGTCTTGGAGTTGTGAGATAAATGTTTAAATATTGCCAATATTTACCCTCATTAAGCAAAAAATAGTCGACATTTTAGCCTTGACCTTTGACCGTCTCTTGTTTTGTAATTTAAAGGTCGGACGAATTTAAAACTGTGTCAAGTTAATGAGTACAGGTAGTCGTTCCAGCACACCAATTTTCATCGAAATCGGTGATTTTGATTTTCATGGCTCTGGTCGGCCCACCCTGACAGATGCACTTAACAACTCAAGAATTGATGCAACTGTGTTATAAAATATCGTGTGAGAATTGACGGTTGTAATTTAGTTTCTCAATTTAAATTAATGTTCACCCGGCAACTTTTACAGCTAGCTTGTTTAATTATGTAAATTTATAATATAGCTACTGTTTCTGGTGAACGTCAGCCTTGACTATGTAAAATATTTTATTATATACATACAGAGATTTACTCACTGGAAAGCCGCGAAGTAAATTTTCGTTCGCAAGCTGGTGTAAGCCAATCAAATGACGCGTATCGCATTTTCACGTCCAATTTTTTTTCACGTGTGAGCCGTAACAAGTTTATGTTTCATTCAAGGCTGATTGGCGGCGTTTCGCACACATCGACACACGTTCTTCGCCAACGCTTATGTTTAAGCTTACATTTCTCTAAAAACATGAATGAAAGGCGGTTTTGCTGCCTAAAATTCTTCGGTGGAAGATTACGTCGAAAGTCTGGAGAACAAGAACACAAAAGAAAATCGAAGCGGGACGTAAAATTGTTGAAATAATTGAGAAATGAAAACACGACGAGCGAGAGTTGTACACTATGGCACCAGAAGAACTGGACAAGTAGTTTATTCGCTCTGTTAGACGTATTAAAGATGGAGGAGATTACGAACCCTCAATTTTAAGAAGCCTCGCGTCGAGTTCAAGTTTTGAGAGGCATTTTAACCAGCTAGTGACCTAGTGTCATACAATTTGAGTTGACTCGAAAATGTCTACAGTCAAAACAAAAATAACTAAAAAAGCTAGCCGCGGTAACAAGGACAAACCAAAGCAAGGTCAGGCTCCAATTTACACTTTATATTTCATGTTTTTGTTTTGTTTCACTTGGCCAAATGGCATTTTAAGCCTATATAGCTGCGAATTTGTTATAAGCTTTTGAATGTTGCTTGTCGACTTGCATTTGTGAATAAAAATTGTCATTAAACTGGGTTTTAAATCTCTGTATGTATATAATAAACATAATACAACATGGAAAGTGCTTTGTACGGTATTTACGCACTCGTTGGTTTGTATCAGAAATCTCACTCGTTCGATTTCTGACACATCACCAACTCGTGCGTAAATACCGTACGCGCGCACTTTCCATGAAGTATTCTATATATATACTAAACACCATTGTAATGATGTTGGTTGTGGCAAACATGAACAAAAATCCCGGACAAGAAGGTGTAGTAATGTGTTCGTATAGACTTTTTATACCTTTGATTGATTTACAAGCGAACTATTGTACTACATTTTTCGGCCACATAAACAGCCTTGAAAGGAGACAAGAGATATTGAAGTTAGCAAAAAGGTGAATAAAGTTCTCAGTTTGCAGTGCAAACCTCACGAGCAGTATCAGCAGCTTTTCAAAACACTGAATAAAAAACGCCACCAAATAGCATGGATGTAAGATGTGAGCCGTTAAAACTCTTTTTGACAATTCGACCGACTTCCGATGGCAACTCTTTTCTGCCCCTACATCATAGCCATTTTGCAGATAAATCATTGTTTAGTATATTCACCCTTGTGCAGCTTTAAAACTTCTCAAAAGACAGCTATATAATAAATGAACTGTTACTCACCAGCCACATCAAGGTAAGCTCGTGCACTAACGGAGGACCCGACAGCATTTTCAGCAGAACATATATACCAACCACTGTCAGAAAACTTCGTTGAACGAAAAAACAACAAGGAACCATTGCCATCAACATGACGAGTCCAAGTAATGCTTGGCGAAGGCTTACCATGTGCAAGGCATCTTAGAGAAGCAGCTTCACCAACTGAAACTGTAACATTTCTTGGATTCATAGTTAACGAAGGTCGGTCTGATTTAAAATTAAAACAACTGTATATTAATGAAAACTTAAAAGTAAGTAAGAACTCAAATAGACTGAGAAGCAGGACTTTCAATTAATACGCGTGGACAGGGATTTCGTTTACATGCATCACGCGAAGGCTTATGAGTTTTGTCCGTTCAAAGAGCTCAGGTGGGAGCAAATCTCGTGTAGAGTTTACGGTCATATTTGTGAGGAAGGTGTGTCGAGGAAATTACGTCACAAGGCGCGCTCGTGGCCTAATTGTGTAGGGGCTAACCTTTCAATCTGATCATCGGCAGCGGGGACGAGGGTTCGAATTCACCTGGGGTTCTTTCTTTTTTTTTATTAATAATACTGCCTCAAAGTGTGGACAGAAACAGGAACGACTACTCCAGCATTGCTCCACGCGTTGCTAGAGACGTAGCCAACTACAGTTTCTCCCCATCGTACGACTTTTTTGGCAATGTTAAATTGTATTACAGTGGAACCCCTATTTAACGAAGTGCCAAGGACTGGGAAAATTGGTTCGTTAAATCGGGTTTCGTTAAATCGAGAAACCGATATAACGAATTTGTTGAAAAACTGACCAAAAACTTCGTTTAAATCAGGGTATAGTTAATAATTAATTTCGCCGTAATGTTAACTGATTAAAGACAAAGAAGATAAAGCTGATTAGATGGCCACGACAGTACTATTTTTAGCAACATGTATGACTGTAATGGACTGCTGACAACTTTCTTAGATAATTTAAAATATTTTACTGTAGTCGATTATTCGTCTTCTGTGGCGTGATGACATTTATGCGTTATATCGGGGTAGATTTTACATTCGGGCTTCTAGATTGTGTTCGTTATATCGGGTATTTCGTTAAATCGGGGTTCGTTAAATCGTGGTTCTTTTCCATACATTAAATCGGGGACTTCGTTAAATCTAGGTTCGTTAAATCGGGGTTTCACTGTAATACTTATTCAAAACACAGCGGTCGTCCATTGTTCTTCCCTAGTTGAACGGTCTAAAACAAGATCAGTGAACACACGAGGAAAGCGTACAAACAGGACGTCAGGAGACTAGCGAACTCCAGACGATCTCTAAAGCCTGGTTATCACCCTCACACCGCAAAAATTATTAATCCCCATCCCAGCGAGCCACGTATTACTAGCATGGTTAATCCTAAAGTTGTTAGTATCTGGCATGTATGCTTGCTTTTATTAATAATGTCATTATCATGACATAATTGTGGTCGAATTCACTGATGTAAACATCCAAATATACGAAGAGTTATTTATTCAAATATGGGGATCCCTGGTGCTCTTACTCACGACGAAACGGGAATTAAAATTATTGTGTTGTCGTTACTCACCGAGCATAAAGGTCCTCTTATTTGACTTGACTTCTTACGTCGATAGTCATTGGACGACCGAGGCTGGTCAGAAAAATTATGATTGGAACGAAGATATTTTAGATAATAGCAACAAGTTGTTAATGGTTAGCCGTTAAAGCTATTGCAATCGTACGTTCATGCGTTATCACGGAAATGGTCGTTCTATGGTTTTGTTTCTGGGCTATAGCAGCATCAGTGTAATTAACTCACAACCAACTCACCAACAACAGTGACATTGACAGTAGCATTATTTCCCGTGCCGACTGCATTAATAGGAACACACGTGTACACTCCATCGGCCTTCGCAGTGGTGTTAAACACACCCGAGCTTGCTGTTACCAATATGGATGCCGTTTAAAGAAGATGTAATACATATGTGGATTAGGGTTGGCATCTGTGCTGCACTTTACATTTAAGACGCGGCCACGAAACAGCGTGTGCTTACTTGGAACCAATACGAGAATAGTCAAAGTTGGCGGATCTGCAAATCACATAATATAATAACAAAAATTAACCTCTTGGTTGAGACAAGATCGTCAGCCGAGGTCGAACCTCGAGCGAAGCGAGTTTATGATGCTGTAGAACCTCAGACAGGGACGCCATTAGCCTTTTGTTTCTTGCCTCTTTCTTTTACTTTTTGTTATATGATAGTTTTCTAGGTCCCAAAACAGCAACAGTATCAAGCTTGTTGTTCGGTCCTTGTTGGGGAAATATTGGTGTCGCTCTTTTGTTACTGGACCTATTATAGCCTGGCAAAAAAAGTAACAATACCAATATTTCTTCAATACGGACCTCGCGCTAGTTCAATAACATATATATTGAACGCCGAGGAAAGTTATTGTTGAATTAATATCAACTAATCCATCTGATATTTTCCGTATATTTTGTGTTAATCTATTTCCATTTCCCAAGCCTCCTAAATAATTACTTTGAATTCAAAACAACTAATAATTCGCAATACAGTCCATCACAAAGCGAAGCTACATGTATGATAGCAAATTTCAACAACAAAGGTGAGGTCAATTTCCACATTTACAATCAGTGTTCATCTTTACTGTTTCATGATGATTTGGCAAGTCGACTATAGGCCCGATCAAACGGTCACAACATTTTCACAACATTTGTTGTGACATGTTGTGACCATGCCCGGTCAAACGGTCACAATAACCTCTCAACATTTCAAGAACAAAATAAATGGTCAAACGGTTTCATTCCATCGGCTCTCAACAAATGTTGTGAGAATGTTGTGAAATATGTTGTGACCGTTTGAAACGGGCCTTATCTTGCATGCTATTTCAAAATGACTGTTCTTAAAGCATACTTACATTAAAACTGTTACAGTTAGCACTTTAGCTCACACCATTTCCATATTCATTGAAAGGAATGCATCTGTACTGTATTCGTGTTACTCTCCTACTGACCAAGGTTGTAAAAGTACCAGAACCACTTGTGTCATTAAAAACGCTTTTCTCTTCTCTTAAAAATCGATACTTTGCTTGGGGACTCGCTTGCGCACTGCATGTAAATGTTAAATACTTCACCCAGTAAAAACACTGTTGTTATTTAAACTGGTCGCTAGTTCTGTAAACATTGGGTGAAAGTCTGAAATAAGAGAAATATGTATAGACTGTATACGTATATACCCGTGCTGTACAATAAACCACTTAACTAGTAAATTATCGGATTGCTGGCTACTATCGTATGATTGTCAAAACTATTAGATGTAACCAAGAGAGGATGATCTAAGAGAATGAATCCCTATGCCCCATGATAACTTTTTGAAATATATTTATAGATGTGAAAGTTATTGTTATCCCCTTCTGATCGAGGCTCCAATGCTACGATTGCAAAGCATGCTCGTATATGTTAGATCGCTCAAACGAGGAGGGGAAAGAAGAGCATAAGTACGTATCACTGAAGGATATTTATGTGTTGATAAATGAAATGAAAACCGATATCCAACAGAAATATCAAATCATCGAAGAGAAAGTTGAAGTTATGGAAAAAAACCTACAGGAGAAACTAACAACGATGGAAAAGAATATGACGGAAAAGATGAAGGAGAAAACCATAAGTGGAGAAGAAGAAGAAGAAGAGGAAGAGGAAGAAGAAGAAGAGGAAGAGAAGAAGAAGAAGAAGAAGAAGAAGAAGAAGAGAAGAAGAAGACAAAGAAGAAGAAGAAGAAGAAGAAGGAGGAATTAAATGATACCGATTTTGCCATCGCAGAAGATTTGGCTCATGAAATATATCAAATAATAATAAAAACAATTAGAAATCTGGACGTAATCGACAAATGTTGAGTGTTGATGGAAATATAAAATATATCAAGAAAGGAGAATCAGTAATCAGGGTCATCAATCATGAAAGAGATGTCGAGCTTTTACTTGCTGTTGATTAGAACATGAAACATAAAAGGTATTTGACCAGTAAAAACAAGCAATCGAACTGACCTTGAATGATTTGTCAATGCAAGCAACAACCATATAATCCTTGAGGCGAAGACAGTACAAGATTGGGGCATTGTACTAGTTGTACGTTTAATTCACTTCCATCTAATAATTTAAATGACAATGATTTTTATGATATAGTTACTTTAAGATATCATTTGCAGGACAATTTACTAACAAAATTGCAAAATTCGAAACTCAACCCATTTTCTTTAAACAGAGACAATAACATCCGCCGCAGAAAATTATATTGATCCAGACAACAATTATGTCTTGAGACAAATTAATGAAGACAACGGCACTCTAAAGAAGCAGTTTGCTCCGAAAGATACCGTTTTCACACTTCTGTTCAAGCTGGAAACCAAACCGTCTCCGAATTTACAGCTCAACTGCAGCGACTGGCATCCACATGCAACTTCGGCGCTCATCTAAATGAGGCTACGGGATCGATTCGTCTGCGGTTTACGGCGTACTACCATACAAAAAAAAAATACTTACGGAAGAAGTAGACTTCGATCAGGCTACGAAGATTGCTCTTGGTCAGGAAGCAGCGGAAAATGATTTTGCACAGTTGAACGGGCAGGCCGACTATTCAAACAAAGTGAATAGGTTACACAACGGTCATGGGAAGCACAAGCCACCAAAACCTTCTTCAAAGAGTTCTGGAAAGGAACAAACTATGACTGGTAAGACCCAGACATGTTTGACTGGTTGTGGCAAGACAGGAATCGATCCAACTGTAAGTTCAGAATTTCTACTTGTTTTTCTTGTGGTAAAGTAGGTAGAAGCAAACCTACCAAAGTGCATACAGTGGAAGATTCTCCAGTATGTGATGATTCAGTTGACCCATTCTCCATATCCCTTTATACAGTTTTTCTCTGATCAGCAACCACACGGTCCTGTGGTATAATTACGCCATCACAGTCAACCCTAGGCCTCAGCTCAATGCTCCAAGTTATCCAATCCCTCTTCCAGAGGAAGTGTTCGGTGTTCCACAAGCTACGGGGTGGACCATAGATTCACAAAGCTTGACCTAAAGAATGCTTATCAGCCAAGACGCAAGTCAAGAGTATGTGACCATTAACACACATCGCGGCCTATATCGCTGCACACGCCTGCCCGGCATCGCATCATCTCCAGCAATATTTCAGCGGTCTATGGACATCATACATTCATACTTCAGGGACTTGACCAAGTAGCCTGCATCCAATTAACAGGCAAGGATGATGCTGAGCACCTCAAGAATTTGGAAACTTGTCCTTGCGCACTTGGAAGAATACCGTCTCCGACTCAAATTGAACAAATGTAAATTCATGCAGAAAACTGTGACCTACATGGGTTACACACTGTCAGAAGAATGAATCTCTCCAACGGAGGAAAAGGTTGAGGCTACCAAGGCTGCTCCAAGATCAGAGAATGCTACCAAGTTCGAGCATTTCTGGGTCTGAATCTAAAGCACCATTGTACACCCGATCAATCATTTGCTTCAAGATCAACAATTCAAGTTGTCTACAGAGTGCGAAAGCCGTTTGCCTCGCCAAGGAATCACTCACATCATCCCGACTCCTGGTCCATTTCAACCCAGATCTACAATCGTCCTAGAGTGTGACGCAAGTCAGTACGGTTTAGGAGCAGTAATATTTCATCGTTTCCCAAATGGAGTATAAAAGCCTATCGCTTACGCTTCAAGATCCCTCAGCCCAGCTGAAGTGAATTACAGCCAGATTAAAAAGGAAGGACTAGCCATTGTCTTTGGCGTCACCAAATTTACATGTACCTGTATGGGAAGAAATTCACTCTTCACATTACTTGAGGGGGTAATAAGCAGTGTAACAAAAGTTTCAGCTGATGAGCTGAGAAAAAAAACAAGTTGAAGCAGCATTATCAAGATACATTTGTACCTTTTACATTTACTGGTCTTTTAAGCTGTTGCCACAGGTCAGGAAATGGTCAGGGAAAAAAATTATTCAAGTTCAGGTAAAAAGTCAGGAAATTTATTTGAGTCAGGGAAAATTGACATTTTGGAAGAAAAGTCAGGGAAAATTGAAATTATAACACCACTGATTTAATACCAGTGGCAGATCCAGACCTGTTTATTAGGAGGCAGCCTGAAAAAATTAATTTTCCGGCTTATAACAGTGATTTTATGTCCTTAGTCTCTCCCAAGCCATTTCACATGTAACCCCTTGAGAACCTTTCCAAAACTGAAAAAACAACGTTCAGACAGGACAATTCAGATATACTTACTTAATTTGCCTTTAATGTAATAATCCATTTCCTCAAAATGTGAATTCAATTCAATTCAATTTGTTTTATTCACACTTTTTTTAAATAAAGGGCGTATTTCGTAAAAAATAGAAGTGTGCAGAGGCCAAAGTAGCAGAGCTTTCGAGGTTGGCCCCTGCATTTGAAAGAAACCTTTTGGATTATGTGAAACTATCTTATAGAATAAAACCAAACAAACACAGAGAAAGGCAAGTTTGGTAGACTTGGAGAATACATGTCTACACTTGTCTAGCTAGCAATATGTTTTTGTATTCTTTCTTGAAGCTCCAAAATCCTAGTTGTTTTGTTTGAGATGGCACTTCTTCCCATACTTTTGTTACGGAATAATGAAAAGAATAGAACACATAATTAGTTCTAATCATTGGTCTATATAAATTACTATCTGAGGAATATCTAGTGTTGTAGCTGTGTATCTGAGAAGCTGGCGTGAGCATATTTTGCAGGATTGGGGAACATTATGTTTATTATAGAGAATATTATGAGCTAGAAGAGCAGTTCTCAGTTTGACTATATTATTTGAGTGAACTAACAATGTGGCGATGTTGGGGATAATGTGCCTGTACATACACTGACACGATTAGTTAACGGGTATTAAAACACTTATTTATAAGCTTATGCATGCTTACTGCTTAGTCACGTGACACTTCACAAAAATAACCGAACTTTGAACACAAAATACGCCACGAAGACAAGTGACGCTTAGAGGCGCCTTCTACCTAGTGGATTCATATATATTTGAACAGCAATTTGCCGAAATTTCAGGCAAATTTCACCACGCAGTTTCCTACAAACACGCCATTGTTGATGTACACTTAGCAGTAATAATTAGCTCGCATCAAAATAGTGATCGACTCCAAATAATTTACCTCCACAATACAGAATATCACGTAAAGAATAATTTTTCCTTGTGTTGAATTGACCAAAAAAAATGTTTCAAAATAGCTACGACGAACACATAAGTAGCGTCGAAAATACCTCTAAAATCAAGTTTCTTGTCACCGAGCAGCCACCATCTTGAAAACGTAATATAAAAATAATGCTTTGCGATCGTAGCACAAACGAACTGACCAACAGGTAGCGCTCTAAAAATGGCTCAGTTGGGACGGGAAAACTGAAGTTAAAAAAACAGATATCAAAAAGTTATCATTGGGACAGACCCGTGTATGGGGGATTCATTCTCTAAGATTATCCTCTCTTGATGTAACCTATTAGATTGGTATCAGGCAACTATCTGCATTTAACATTATCCAAGCATACTGTCGATGTTGCGCGCTGTATCACTGATCTTCTCATTTACTGTGTAATTAACATTTTTGTGAGGAATAACGAATGATATGTGGAGTTACTGACTATAACTGAAACGTAAACGAGGAAAGAGCTACATGTGTTCTCTTCGTTTCAACTAGAATATACTATGCCCTTTAAGATGACTTTAAGGAAAAAAGATACTCTGTAACCAGTTAATGTAGTAAGAAAACCTAACGACACATAATCTCAGCATATGCATCGCCTTCAGTACTGTTAATATTGAACGATCACCTAGGTCACGGAGGACGTCAGTTAGTTGTAATCTTTGATTTTCTTATTTTCTGTTTGGACAGCTTTAATTTGGAGACGTTCACCGTAATTTATTGCAGTCACACGTTCTGAAATATTTGTAATATATATTTCTAATACGTTTCTCTCTTATTTATGTCATATTTGTTATTCGTCTCTTTGTTAGTTTGCACCATCTGTTCTATTGAGCAACCGAAATCATCTCTAAAATGATCTTAATCTTCTGCAAGTAAGATAGTGAGTAAATACAAAAATGTCTCAGAAACATTGGGCTTTCAGTTATGCATTCAAATGTTTAAGTATTCGGGAATGGAGTTTTACGTAATATTACCAGTTGAAAAAGCATTACAAACTTACTTTTACTAACAACGCCATATCTCTGCTGGCAGGTTGACCCACTCATTGTCCGCTATGCATCTAAAAAATCCCTCATCGTCCTTACTAGAGATGATCAGAGGGAAGGAGACAGTACTGTTGTCAAAAAACTTTTGTCCAGGTAATGTTTGGTGCTGGATTACCATCTGCTGTTACAGTTGAGATTCACCACATCATTTTCATTCACTGTCTGGTTGTAAGAAATTGCCACGATTCTGGGTGAATCTGTACAAAAAAAAAAAGAAACCCAGAAAAAAAATTAAATTGTAAGTAGAGTTACTTTCAAACTATACCTTGCCGTGGTCATTCCAATTCCAATCAACATCAACCAAACCTATCCAAAATGTTTTATTTTGCTTTCTTGTTTGTTTATATACTTACATTTAACGGAAATCACTACTCTGCTGTTTATAGTTTCCAGTCTACTGTTTATCACCTCCAACTCATACCTTCCATGGTCTGATTTCTGTGCTCCGAGAATCGTAATCAATGTTTGTGTGTCGGATATATTCACAAGAAATCGATCATGGTAAGCAGAAGCCACAACTGTGTTGCCATTAGCTGACAACTTAACAGCAACTGCCTTTCCTTCTCCACCATCCGTGAAATCAGAAAATTGGGCCTGTGTAAATGATCCGTCCAATGTTATACTCCCACTGAAGGGTAATGTTGTCACCTTCCATAACAAATGAAGGGCTTGGAGGTAGCGATGTCCAGGTTGGTACGCCTCCTGTTGATACAAATAAGTATTTATGCGTATTATAAATACCCAAGTAATATATATTTGTAATCACTTATTTCTGAAACACAAAGAGTAGCCCAAAATAAGTCGAAGGACTTTGAAAGAACTGACAAAGACAGGAAAAGGACATCATAGATACATTCGAATGCTCTCTGAGCGGACACTCTCGTTTAAAGCAGACAGCTCTACATACGGCCGCCTTGGCAAAACCCTGTTTCAACTTCATATCATACTAATACAAACTCTGTATTTACACATTTCCGTAAGTGGCCATTCCCGTAAGCAGCCGCGGACACTTATTTCGAGGCGTACGATTTGGATTTTTCTCTTGTTAACAGGGCAAGGCCCTGGGGCCGAGCCTGGGTCATAAATCACTCGTGGTTTTTTTTTAAGCGGCCGATGCCCATACATGGGCATCGAGCCGCTTCAAGAAATGGACGGTTTTTTTTCATGTCGCTAGCCCTAGCCCTCTACACGGTTGACATGATGTTATCGCATCTCGTCTAAAATTAGCCACTAGAGAATTTCTCTTCCACAGGCTTTCTGTAGTGTCGTGTAAGTGCGTACATGTATTGAGTTTATTACAGGAATCGCATTGAAAAAAGCAAAGACAAATGTCCCACAGCAGTGAACAGCCAGTGTTGTTGCAAAATGTGCTAAATTTGGCGGTGTGACCTTTGCGCGTTATTCGATCCCAGCGGGGAATCGGCTTCCGGTTTTCACGCAAACTGCGGACTTTAGCGAGACTGGCGTGACTACTTGTTTTTTTTCGTAGTCACTGCACTTTCCCCAGTTGACATTGCATTGCATTGTCTAAAATTAGCCACTAGAGAATTTCTCTTCCACAAGCTTTCTGGATAATTTCTTCCTACTTTTAGAGAAATTCGATTTTCGTATCGTGTAAGTGCTCTTTTCATGTTCTTTACAAAGAAACAAGCGAAATCCACACGGTTGACATGACGCAATCCAAACAGTGTCTAAAATTAGCCACTGGAGAATTTTCTCTTCCACAGTCTTTCTGTATAATTTCTTTCTACTTAAACGGGCCTTTAGCATGATGCAATATTACATCAGGCAGTCACGTTTTTCGTCATCGCAGGTTCGTGTGTTGACTCTTTATAGGCCTTAGAGTCCAGTGACCGCGAATTTACTCGAAGCGATCGAATCGAATCGAAGCAGATTTGTCAAACACAGCGCTCGCTTGTTAACAGGTGAATAAAATTACGTTTTACTTGGTCCGCGGACGGACGGGGGAAAGGTTACAAATGAGAACGAACATCAATTGCAAAGATGTCAGTTGGAATTGTTATGACAGAAAACTGTTGCATGATCATACGATTTCTGTTTACAAAGAGGACGATTGACGTGCGCATATAATTTTATATTCCTTACAACTGGAACTTAGAAACTGATGTATTGCCAATTATGGCTTTGTTTACAGCTCTTAACTAGTGACTTAAGATAATTTTGAGGAATGTATCCAGCTGGTTCCGCGAATCAGGCAGTGAGGTGGAAATATATGCTAATCCAGTGTTTCATCTTTTCTCTATAAGCATACAGTAATAAATCCTTCAAAGCCATTATCAAAACAACGTTCGAAACAATCTGCTAAAATATGTGTCAGCCTGCAATTCCAATTAAAAATAAGAGGGTTTAAAAGCTGTTAAGCATAGGATGAAGTGTCATAAATTTAAAGGCATAAAACGTTTTTTGGAATGGCCCCATCTTCATTGTACGCGACGTCCGTTGCATTATGTGAACTTGTTGCGCGCATAATTCACTGTAGGAAATCAAACAACTTACCTGACAAGGCCGGGATGAGCATTATACACATCAGTTGAGTCGCAAGCCATCATTCAATGTCATAATACAATGTTTGCAAAACGCTATAGCTTTGAAAACAACAACTCAACACAAGCATGTCGTACGTTTCCGATTTACCCTCAAAAACGTGACTTTTCAGTTTCTAAAGTTAAGACGGTGTGACTGATTGTTATGGCAAACCCCTCCCACTACGTACTGATAAACACCACTTCAATTGGTCGCCGTTAGGTTTTGAGGCTCGCTGATTGGACCAGTCTACAATGATTTGAAACGGGATTTTTCCCTTTTAAAATTTGAGCTCCCTTGACCATTGATCTTGAATGTCTTTAAAAATAATTTCGAGGATTAATCGCTGAATGATTCATTCATTCAGCTATTTCAATTCCTAGAAATGACTCAGCATTGTAAATGCCATACAGGGTTACACTTTTAGCCCTTCGTTTTTACATATCAATATACATGTATAGCTGCCCCATTTTTCGAAGTTTATCGTTATTTTAAAAACGCTTTTCGCATTACGTCATCACCATAAACCTATTGTGAGAAAAATGATTCTTTTGTCTTTAAAATTATTTCCGTGTCGGACCGATATGAACTATGGTCTTGTTTTACTGAATCGCTTTCAGTTTCGTTTTTATGACATCTTCCGGGATTCGAATTCGTGGTAAAATTTATCGGATAGCATTTTCGTTAACCATAATTTCGATGACGCACCACGCAAGAAATTAACTAAACTATGACGAAGTTATGTCCCACTTTAATGGACTGCTACACGGTGCTAAAGTTGTACTGGGTGTTTACTCAGTTCTTCCAAGAAGCAGGCAAGTATTGTTTTCAAGCTGTAGTTTGTTGTGACATTTTCAATCGACAACGTTGCAAGACCTTGTTTATTTATACTCTTGAAATCCTAGCTTGGGGCCTCCACAGACTAGAGAGACAGTTGACGACAACTGATTTAGTTGTCGATCATAAAAAAGTTGTCGATAACAAAAAGCCAGTGTGTGAAGCTAGTTATCAATAACTAAGGCCCTTAGTTATCGATAACTAGCTTCACACACTGGCTTTTTTGTTATCGACGACTTTTTATGATCGACAACTAAATAGTTATCGATAACAATTGGCCTAGTCTGTGGAGGCCCTTAGCCTTTATGATTTCTACACCTAGAACCACAGCCAGTATGGACTTCTACACCTTCAAACCCACTATCTGCTGTCGAAAAGTGAGGATCTTACTCTTTCGTGGAGCTACAACATCAATGGCACATTGGCATATGCCAAGTTGTTCTATATCGGTGATAGTCAATCAAAGAAGCTTATAGCTCTCAAGCCTTCAGTTGGCAGCGGCGATATTAACATGGATGCTGCCTTTCAAGATCGATTTTTTCTCAACATATCAGACACTCAGGCCTTGGTTAAAATTCTTGCTGTGCAACGTTCAGACAAGGGAACATATCGCTACGAAATAACCAACCTCGACCTGGTTAGCATCAGCTCTGACGTGGAAATTATAGTCTTGTGTGAGTAAATTTAACTTTTGTTCTGTTCTTAAGTCTTCAAGTGATTGTAACATGCAAAATAAATGATTCAAGTAACAGACTTTGAAATTTTAATCATGAATTGAATGAATAAATAATGTTTGGGTTCGGATCGACCAAAAAATTGTCTGAATGCTACTCTGTCGATATCAATTGTCTTATTTACTTGTCTATTCACGTGTTTATTCTGAAACGGCAGTGCATTTACACTACTTAGCTCTCGACTCTCTAGTACTCCAAAACCTTGATTCCTGTTGAGCTCTGACTATTTCTAAGCTATTACGTGTCTGGTACAAGCGATTCTCATCAACAGGTTACGTATTGGTAACTGAATACAGACTGTTGTAAAAATTGGCTGGCAACGATCTCGGCCAACTTTGCGATGTCCGACGAGTGGATCAAGTCATACTATTTTAATAAGAAATATGAATAAAAAAATAAATAAAAACATTGAGTTTATTGTTTTGGTTTCCCGGAAGTAGCATTATCGAAATTGTGCCTTCTCAGTTGTCCTCTGGAACTTTCTTAGTAACACTGCTGCTACATGTATAACACTGAATTCAACGAACAATGTCTCCGGATTGCAGGTTGGTAGTGATTGCTAGTAAAATCATAAAAGATGGCTGTCGGTATTTGTGAAGTGTCATAGGAATATGAGGACACAATAATCAATTTGGCGCTGTTCCTAGATCTATCGAACCGCACAGTTTCAAAGGGCGGAAAAGCAGCTCGATTCATCTGGTCACAACTGTGTCACAATGAATACGGTGTGATTCCTGACTCATGTTTGTGCTTTCAAATCTGCTGAAAGCCATGCAGTTATCCTATAATTATAAGGTACGAAATAAGGGTGGAAAACGTCGGACAACTTTGAAGTCATCTGTCATTCAAACAATTCAAGGTGTTTCAAACTAACCTCAAGCTGATTTATTTTTATACATCTCTGCTGCAATTACTTTTCTTGGTCAACAAAACAATCCCAGCAAAAATAGCAATTCTTTCTTGTGTAAAAATAGTAAAAATAATATTTAACAGTTATTCTTCGAGGACGCGCCGGATATGAGCTGATATATATAACCAACGAGGCGCTTCGCCGAGTTGGTTATAATCAGCTCATATCCGGCAAGTCCTCGAAGAATAACTGTTTTAGTAAATTTTCAAACACTCAAATAACCGAAAGATGCAAAACAAATTTATTTCCGCTCCAAGAAAAATACATGCCTACAAATGTGCAACAAATGCAACTGAACGAGCACTGAAGGAAGCCTGAAACAACTTTGTTTACGGGAAGTCCCGAACTGAAACCAATACAAATCTGCACACATTTAAACTGAATGAAAACCTGTTTACACTACAATTTTAAGCTTAACCTATTCTGTATTGTTACCTTGTATTTCGAAGAGGCTTGTCAATTCCAGCTGGAGTAAGCTTTCAAAATCAGCACAATAAATATCGGGAACGAGAAAGCATAAATATCGCAGTCGATCGTCAAGCGTTGGTGATGGTACAATCGAGGACGACTTCACAGTGAAATTATCTTCGAACATCACTCTTTTTCTCTCCATCCATGTAGATATTGACGCTTTCCTTTGCTTTTTACTTCAGTGAACGTGATTTTAACTGGCTCGGTTTCGCTGGTTTCAACACAATTAATTCTGTAGTCGATCGTGCACGATTTTCTCTTCGTAAACAACCCGTTCAGCCGTTCATTCAACTTGTAAAATGAATATAATGTCCAGTTCCACAATTATTTCTGATCTTCCCATTTTAAGCTAAACCATTTGCACAATTTTCCAGAATATACGAAACTTTAGAAGACACAGAGCGAAGATTAAAATTCTGTTTTGCTCTCTTTTCATTCACTGAACTGGCAGACCGCGCCAGCAGTTTTTGCCGCCGTTTTCATACAAACCATGCTTCATTTAGATTGAACTGAAAAATCACTCAGTCGATTTATACATTTTTAAAAAGTAATACCGAAGTTTAACATAAAGCTAGTGACGTTTTTAATCAAACAATTAATCCATTCGCCCTTGTTGGATATACAAGTACAAGAAATTCATCATTTTTCCATATTTGGTCAACTTAAGGATAATGCCTCAGATCCATAGAGGAGGGAACCAATCAGAAAGCTAGAAAATCATTATTCAGAGGTACAAATTTACTAAAGTTGTATATACCTCCTTTAAACAGATCGATGTGAAATTTACACCAGCTATTGGTGTTGGATTGGTTGGATTGGAGTTTGTCATTATGTACTTCTTAGTGAAATCGATATTACCATGATAGCGATAAACAGAAGCCCTTAATATCAGCAAACTACGGTGTATGGCAAATAAAATATAAAAGAATAGAACCACAAAATCCCCGCATTATCAGGCATGTCTGGTGAGCGTTTTGGCAAAACATGTCGAGTCGTTCCTACTAAATTTTGTAAAAGCGCTCAAAATCGGAATTCGAAGTTATCCTAAAATTATAATGTGAGTGACTTTAGGAAAAGTAGTTGTTCGAGGGCTCGCAAAAAATAAAATCAACGAAACTTTTATGGTGTGAAAACGTAATAAGTTTAACATATATTTTGGCATTATTTTAAAGTAATTTTATCAAAGCAATAAAATAAATAAATACATAAATAAATATTAAACAACTTTATTTAAGTGTCAGAGGATTTAGCACTGATGTACTAATTGTGGACACTGTAAATGAATAAACAAATATTACACATAGAACATGTTTATCTCTATGTCCACTTATTATTATCATGCAGAAAATAAGGTTTGAAATGGCCAAAAATGTTGTAATGAACATCTCAGCATGAAAAAATCGCGAAGCGCGAGTTAGCTATAATAATCTCATATATATCCAACTCAGGCTCATGGAATACTTTTTAATTATTGCTCTATTTTTATGACAGACGCACCAAATATCACAGAGATATCCGGTAGCCGGGAAGTGAATGAAAGTGATGTTTTACGTCTGAAGTGTACAGCTGATGGGGATCCAACACCAAATATCACCTGGACCAAAGTTTCTGACAACAGTACAGTGTTCTTCCCTTTAACCATCACTGGTAAACAGAACGAAGGACTGTACAGATGTACTGCTCAGAATGGTGTTGGACGGCCTGAAAGCAGTGAAGTGAACATCACTGTTGAAAGTAATTATTGAAAGAGAGAGCTGGAACTGAAAAGGCGCGATTTCTGGGAGCCGCCAGTAATGTTGCCGCTCAGCCAAATTATTCATGATTTAAAGAATATAGAATGATAATAGATAAACGTTAAAGTGAAATTTATTAATAAAAGTCTCCAAATAAGTTTTTAAGCGATTTATTATACTCGGTCTAAAAAATATTAAGTAATGCATTTACTGCGTAAAAACAATGAACACCTACCTATCTCTATTGCTATAATTCATATTTCATAATCAAATACCTTTGTTGTCATCATTTCAACCTAATAATGGTGGCAAGAAGACGAGAAAAGGTTGTATTTTCTTCTTACTTGTAATTTTCATTTTAAAATGGTTGCCATACAAATTAAAGTAATTAATATTTATTTTTCGTTTTAGACTACCACCCAATAAAAACACAGTTGAAAACCAATTTAAAAAACAACACTGCTGTTTTGAATACAACCTTCAACATAACATGCAGCGCACAGGCAAACCCACCTGCAAAGTATCGCTTCTACAAAGGAAAGGGAATTGTATTGGAGTATGTAGGTATGAAAAGTGTTGGTCCCTATACTGCAGTGGTAAACAATAAGGAGGACCATCAAGTAAACTACAGCTGTATCGCTTACAATGAATATGGAAATGGCCTTGCGCAAGTTGCAACTGTCTCAATACAATGTAAGTATCATTTATAAATAAATTATATTGATGAGTTGTACTCATATATAATCGTAATAAAAACAAACATGAGTAATCAAGAGCGATAGTGAGTGATTCGCAAATGTTTTACCATGGCCACGCATCTATTCTTGACAGTGGGTGGGCTTAAAGCCCACTGCTAACTACGATTTCTTTGAGATTTGAACAGTACAAAAAGTACTTACCAGTAAAGTTTTTAGACTAGTTTAGCCTAAATTGCGAGGAAATAAACTGAATGGCACTGAATGGTGAACGCATTTTAAAGAGCTTCGAATGGACACTACGTTTGAAAAGTGAATTCAAAAATAAAAGGATTAATGGATTAATTTAAGCACTTATCATTATTTAGGCAGAACGTTTCAGCCGTTTTGACTGCAAGATCGTTGAAGGAGTGCAGAGTATCTCTAGCCCTAACGGAAGCATATTTCAAATAACATTTAAACTTAAGAACGGTAGTTTTCCTTTCAAAAATGTCACAGACTAGCCTATTGATAAAAAGCGTATTTCTATATTTTCCTAGATCCACCCAGCTTCACGGGCCTCACAATCGTTCCTGGCAATACCACTGTACTTCATGACACCGTAATATCATTTAACTGCAGTACTGATGCCTTACCTGATGCTCATATGTATGAATTCTACTTTAATGGCAACCATATCGGTAACACCAGCTCAGGAGTCTTTAACACCACTGTAAAGGCAGATGGAGTGTACACTTGTGTTCCTATAAACACAGTTGGCACAGGAGACAAGGCTAGTGTCATCATAACCACAGTCGGTAAGGAAAAACATGTACATTATTAAGTTGACCCTGTAATACCAGAAGCTTAGGTGATAAGCTTCTGGTAATACATGATGGATATGAAATGTTCCATTAACGTGATTTCTTACAAGTCGATTCTGCAATAACAACGAACTAAAGATTTGTGATACTTTGTTACAAATGCTTTCAAATTTTACAACTGTCGGACTTAAAATCAAACCTGAGACAGATATTTGAAACAGATATTCTAAATATCATCGAAGAGCCTGCTTACGTAATAATGTAACCCTATAGCTGTGAATCTCGCAGTAAACTTTTTTTATGACAAAGCCAGTCATATTCTTTATCGATGACAAATAAAGAATATATATGACGTCAGTTCACGTCACAGTCGGCAAAATCAGTGTTTTTTTTACACATTTTACAAAATATTCAGTTAATTTACCAGCAGAATTCGACCGACAATGTAAGCAATTGGAGAAAGGTGAATTTTTTATGGCGGCTTTAATTGTTAGCGATTTGGAGGTTAAATATTTTCAACTCAAGGATATTTCCATAGTGGCCGGCGTGTCGATCGAGGGAAGCTGTAAGACGCTTTTTGTTCAATAAAATGTACAAAGTCAATTGTTTATTTGAGCGTTAATTTGTACTTTGGTTACGAAAACTTAGTAATTAATTTCTTTGCAATTCAACTTAAGAGGGTCTGGGGGCAATTTGGTATGACGTGTTATCGTTTATGGAATTTGTTGTTTCCATGGGAACCATATTTGACAGCCATCCCAATTGGGAATTTTTCCGTTTCTTTTTTAGTGAAAAAATGTCACTTTCTCTCGCTTTCTTCTCAATACTTGTCATGCAAAAACAGCATCTTGGGGTAGAATAATCTACCTAACCACGTCGATTTATTCAAGAGATGACTCATCGTGATGAAAGGAACAACGAATATAACATAAAATGATACAGTTTCTTTTTTGTTATCTCAAAAGGTACATCTATCTGTATGCCACAATTTGTCAATTAAGTTTACTCGCAATTCTGTTTTTAGTTCCACCGTCGGTAGAGATTTTCCCCCAAAACGCAACTGTGGTCGAAGGTCACAACATCACGTTGGAATGTAATTCCCCTGGAAAACCAGGACCTGTAATTATTTGGACAAAGGTTGGCAGATCAGAAATCCTATCTCGAAGGCCTTCACTCGTCATTATGAATGTAAGCAGACCCGAGAAACCTGATAACATGATCCGGTATCAGTGTACAGCCAGTAATGGAGTGGGGACACCTGCTACAGCTACAGTTAATGTCACTGTTCACTGTAAGTATTTTGAAAAACCTAATTGTTGCAGTTAGTAAGTAGGTAAAGCAGTTCGGGTCCAAACTGGCCCATTGCTACTTCCCCTGTGTGGGATGTTAGTCCAAAGATTCCGAATCAGTTTTACGCGGTCGGTTGTTAAAAGTTCAGAAATATTGCTAAACTAATATTAGGTTATTTTTATTTAGAATTTTGAACACTAGTGTTCCCTCAGGTGTTTGTTACGACGCGTATTGACTGTATCTACATCACCATCTTCCCCAAAAGCAGAGTATTCAGTGAAAAATGGAATATAATTGATCTGGTTGTATTGATTTTAATAGGCTTCAAAAACCATGTAATTTGCTGCTTACTTTACTTGAAAAATATTTGGTAGTTCCTCCAGAGATTGAAGCTGGCAAACATTTTTCAACGCGTCTTTACGAATATAGCTTTAGATGAGTACAAACAAAATGAATCAAATTATTGTCGTAATATATGTTCCAAAACTGATGATGGACATTGGTTGTCCGAAACATATCTTGACATTTAAAATTAAAAAGTGCCTGGATTTTCGTGAAATATCTAGTTGGACTGCTAGTTTTCCACAGTTTTGGTAATTAGACATACACAATAATTATTACTTTATCAAGTAAAATAGTAATAATTATCATTTGTACATTTTCTTAGATCCTCCCAGCTACACGGGCCTCACAATCGTTCCTGGCAATACCACTGTACTTCAAGGCTCCACAATTCCATTGAACTGCAGAACTGATGCCAAGCCCGATACTCTTATTTATCACTTTTACTTTAATGGCAACCTTATCGGTAACAGCAGCTCAGGAGTGTTTAACACCACTGTGAAGGCGGACGGAGAGTACACGTGTCTTCCTATAAACACAATTGGTGCAGGGGACAAGGCTAGTCTCAGCATCACTGTTGTTGGTGAGGAACCAGACATTACTGATAACATGTGCATGTGATACCGGCAATGAAATTTCCCTTGAACAAATGCGATTCTACAATTTCGTCAGTTTAAACTATATTTTAAACCTGTATGTTCTGTAATAATCAGAACGACTCGTGGAAAGAAGGTTGTACATACCGTTTTAAATGACCGGGGGACGAGTAATAAAATTCGTAAGCTTCTAACGTTTACCGTGACGTCAGAAGTTGTTGTTATATTACGCTCAGGCTTTCATTTGATGCCTATTTATTAATTTTTTTTTTTCACTGAAACCTTTTACCTCAGTTCCACCGTCGTTGAATATTTCTTCCTCGACGAATATCGTGCTGGAAGGCAAAAACCTGATGTTGACATGTAAAGCTGCTGGTAAACCAAAACCGATTCTTACTTGGACTATCGTTGGTAGTTCCAAGGTTCTGTCTAATACTTCAACGCTGACCATTATAAATGTTAGACGACCTGGCAGACGTGATAACGCAATCAGGTATCAATGTACTGCTTTTAATGGAGTGCAGAGTCCTGCTACAGCCACTGCAATCATCATTGTCTACTGTAAGTAGTATATTTTATAAGTGCTTCAGTGTATCATGGCCGTAATTAAATTTCACGCACGCGCAGTAGCTATCGACACTTAGAAAAACACTACGAATGTAAACAATGTAATTTTACAGAGAAATATGAGAAAGTAAAACTTCTACGATAAATAGTACGGGCTGCTAGAAACCTGGACAACTTGTTCGATCTGACATTGAAAGTAGAACTTACTTAGATATTAGTTTTGGCAAAATTAAATTCGAAGCTTCAAGTTCCTCGCTTCCCAGAAAAAAATACAACTGCAATAGCGTGCCTTCGTCTCCCATGCAAATGACTATAACATCGACTATCGTGCTCCAAAATTCCATTTTTCCATGCTTCCTGACGAGAGGACACCATTGGAAATTATCGTTTGTGCGATCCGGAATTTCAAGCAGACATTCATTCCTTTAATTTGTCAGCGTTTTTGTCCTTTGAAAATGCATCTTCGTCCTTCCCAGCTTACGGCAATACAGGTGTAATTGTAGCCGCTAACAAGCTACTCATGTGCATGACAACAAGAAGCAGTCGCGAATGTCCGTGCGTTAATAGCTTCTTCTTCATCGATCTCAAAACACTCTTGTTTATCTCGTCGCCATCTTGATCTCGCCATTCAAGGAAAGACTAGGTATCACTCGCCCCAATCCTCAGCGGACATTAAAATGGGTTCTTGGCCCCCAGTCCCCAGCGGACATTGAAATGGATTCTTGGCCATGATTAACATTGTAAGTACAGTAAAGAGTGGTCATATAAATGTATATTTAATTAATAATTATTCCATGAGCCCGCGTTGGATATGAGATGATAACATAACCAATGAGGCTTTATTGGTTATAATCATTTCATATCCAACAAGGGCGAATGTAATAATTGTTTTATTAAATATTTCATTAAATTTAGGTTAAACTTCAATATTACTTTTTGTTAAATTTAAATTGACTGAGTGACTTTTCAGTTCGATGTAAATGAAGCATGATTTGTATGAAACGGCGGCAAAACGTCTTCGCTCAATATCTCCTAAAGTTTCGTATATTATGGAAAAGTGTGCAAATTATAGAGCTTAAAATGGGAAGATCCGAAATAATTGTAGAGCTGAACATTATATTGGAAACCCTCAATATATATCTACATGGATGTAGAGAAAGAGAGTTTCACTGTGAAGTGATCTTTGATCAGGTACCCCGTCAGCAAGGCTTGACGAACTGCCGTTTTTATGCTTCGCATCCGATATTTATTGTGCTGATTTTAAAAGCTTATATAATTAGTCAAGCTGGAATTGACAAGCCTCTTCGAAATACAAGATAACAATACTGAATAGGCTAAGCTTTAACTTGTGTTGTAAACAGGTTTTCATTTTTGGAAAAATTAATTGTGTCGGTTTTCGGATCTTCCCGTAATCTAAAGCTTAAATTGTTTCAGGCTGCCTTTAGTGCTCCTTCTGTCGCATTTCTTGATTTAATATTTCGTTCCAAACTTCTTATATAATTACTTAACTTTTGTTTTATTTAGAAGGGCCAAGGTTTTTTACTTTTTCAAATTTCACTAACTCGACGAACAAACCACCTTGAACAAAAACTTTCGAGCTAGCGCGTTATTTACCATATTTGGTCACAAAGGGTGTTATGAGCTACCATATTTGGCAGAATCCGTGTTATGAGCTGATAATATAGGAACAAGGAGGCAATCAAAAGGCCAGAAGTGCAAAACAGTGATTGAGTATTTAATAAAATAATTCAGTTCGAAAAGCCACATCTCAAAAGTAACTAAAGTCATATATATATCATCTTCAAATTAAAGCTAAAACCATTGAACCGCTTGGAATGAACATACGTGATGATTTGTAATTCATAATTTTGTAATTTCATATTCTCCTCTCACTTAATATATCATCTTTGTATCTTATTGTCGATTATTTTCAAATATGTACATTGTCCAATTTCATCTTATTACTGTCTTTATAAAATGAAGGCTGGTACTTGGCCAGCCGAAATATCGTTATTAAAAAATTATAACATTGAGTAAATGAAGAAATGCTCTCAAATCGAAATACTTGAGACTTGAGACTTGAGAGCATTTCTTAAGCTTCATTTACTCACTTTATCCTAGTCGCTAATTCCACTTAATAATTATAACATTGTTGATTAGATTTACAGTAAGCTTCGGAAAATTTCAGTTTCAAAATATTTTAGGTATTTTAAAAGACGACAAACTTTTAATATAATAATATTTTGCTCGTCTGAGAACTGGCAAGAAATGGACAGACTCCTTAATACTCCTATATATCTGTCATTCTTTCTTTCTAACTGTCATTTATTCTTTCTTTCTTTCTTTTTCCATTCATTCGATTTTATAGATCCGCCTACCACAACAATCCTTTTAACCGTTCCAGGAAACAATACAGTACTTAAAGGGAGCATCGTATCACTCAAGTGTGATACAGATGCTAGTCCTCTAGCTCATGTGTATCACTTCTATTTCAACGATAACCATATTGGCAGGAGCGACTCAGGTGTCTTTCATGTCACAGCTGAGAAAGACGGAAATTACACCTGTGTTCCTCTAAATACAGTCGGCATGGGAGACAATGCTACCGTCATTGTTACTGTTGTGGGTAAGTTCAATAAGTAATGTTATAACAAAGAGGGCATAATTACTGAATGCTGAATGGTCAAGACAGAGGACCAGGGGGGGATAGAGACAGGGCCTGGGACCGAGAACCGTGCTCTCACAACTTGCAAAGCGATCAATTTCGTTTTGGTCAGCGGTGTTTTCTTAAGGCTTCTTTTCGCGCGCAAAATTCCTTAAAAAAAATTAATTAACGTTCCTATAAACTATTTCGAGATTATTCCAACACGTTCAATTTGTCCAATGTGGCCGAAATTTCCAGGAGCTGAATTCGTGAGTTCAAGTCCAGGACAGAAAAAGGAAAATTAACCTTCGCGTGTTGACGTTCTCCATAATACCGTGAATTTGGACATTTGATTTTTTTTGTTTTGCATACGAAGGCAAAGAAATGTAAATGCAAAATGCACGTGCGTTTTGTTTTGCATGGCGGCAAAGAAATATGCAAAACACACGTGCAGAATATTGTACTACTAATTAAACCTATTGTTTTGTGACGTTCTTGTTGTCATCGCGGTCGTGGTTGCATCTTAAGTGTCATTGCCAGAGAAAACCAGGCAGGAGCAAAAGATCGAGGTCGGCCGTTTACCTTCATCTTTTCACAGTATAAAAGCTACTTGAAAAGATAAACAACGGTGGCATTTGCAGAGGTAGAGGTGGTTTTTTCTTGAAGATATCATTATCTCATGAATTTGGGCCCTCCAGCGGCCTAAAATAACCGAAATGTCGGGCAACTTTGGGTTAACCAAAAAGGCACTTAAATATATTTCCAAAAGTTCCAATTGATTTTGTATAATACCTATCCCATTATTAGTTGAATGGAATTTACTAAACGTCCTTTGCTTTAATACTACGTTTTTTACGTGGTGCTAAAAATCGTCGCCGAATCGCTAATGAGCTTGACCCAAATTTTAGCCATTTTCAGAGGGCTGTTTCACAAAAGTGCGGCAGTTTATTTTGAAAGTAAAATCATTCTACAATAGACTGTTGTACTGTTATTAAAATTCAGTTGAGTTAAAATTGGTATCTAGAAGTAAATTGGAGAAAACGACCTCGGAAAGTGCCATTAAAATGTTCAGTCACAAATATTTCCTGCCAAATTTCTCTTGGAGGATATCATCTTGAAGTTCGACTTCCTCCGATTGTTGTCCGTAATTCACTAAAAGGTCGTTTGAAAGTAAATAAACTTGTTTCCCGGACTTCGTGACAAAGTGCATGGACTTGACTGTCGATATTTACATTTTATCTCATTCTGATAACTCAGACGAAATTTTTTTCACGAATTTTTTTTTCACACACTCACGAAATTTTTTGTTACGTCACGCTGCATGGTAAAACTAGAATGTATCTACAGTTGGTCTTTTTGACTGTAGCGAATAGTGTTAAAGGAATAATACCTCCTTTTCTATGTCTTTATTCTCTGATAAATATCATAGCAAGTTATTTGCCTCCCGAGATGGCGTAGAGAGAACCCAGACAAATAAGTGCCAAACTTCGCTACATTTGAACTCAGTGCGAAGTTAAATTACTTTTTGGCTTTCATAACCAAAGTAAAAATTAACGCTCAAATAGAACATTTACCTTTGCCTATTGAACACAATTCCATGCAGTTAGTCTGGTGAAACTCGCTGAATGAATCAAAGCGTCTTTACAATTGCAACTTTTCTCAACTCTCCGGTTTATGCCCGGTTTCTACTGCGGAAATCAAAATCCTCAACTTGAAAATATTTTATTTTCAAATCACTCAAAAGTTAAAGCCACCATAAAGCCTTTACCTTTCTCCAACAGCTTACCGATTGGTCGTCTTATTAATCTATTGTAAACAATTCGTGATTTTCGCCGAGTGACTGATCAACCAGGCCAGGTGGTTTTTTTTTGCGTATAAACTACAAGAGAAAAGTTCAATCAACTCCCTGACTAAGCTTGCATTGTTCAAATAATAATAATAATAAAAACGTTGCCATGATATAGTGACAAAACTCCCAGCATAGATCATCCACCCGCTTCAGTAGGTTGAATCTGGATGACCAAGTGGTAATTATGGCGATTACCCAAGATGATCTAAGAGAAGCATTCCCCCATACATGGAACTTTCAGTCCATAGCTGAGATATTTTAATTAAGAGTACTACCTGATCAGTCAGTTTCGAGTGACGTGATGTCGGAAATAAAAATAACTTTCACAGCATGGCGGGAAACTATTAATAGATTTAAAAAATTATCTGATCATGAGTCACAGGGAATCCTTCTCTTAGATCATCCTCTCTTGATATACTGCCGTCGCGATCCGATCGGATGCGTTTTTTTTACAAAACTATTTACAAAATACCCAAACGAGTTGCGAAAGTCGCCTACCCATTCTTGTTATTATCCTCGATGATGCAACATTTCCGCTCGTGAAAAAGGCTTAACTACCATATCTGAAATGACCATCGCCATAAAAATTATGTTATAACTGTTATCGTAGCAAAGTAAAACTGGCATTCCAGTGTTTCATAACACCCGTGTTTACATATAGCTTCATGCAAATCGGTACGCAACCAAACAGAGCGCACGTTATTTCATTTTCTCTAGTTCGTTGTGGGATAAGGATCTCGTCAAACTGCACACCTTACAACCTCGTTCCCAGTGCCCTCGTTACCCTTATCCAGCGGCGGAACGGGCAACGAGATACTCTGGGATAAAGCGTTCCGCCTTAACAGGATTGTTGGACTTCTGGTTTTACTGCGCATGTCATGACGGAATGCCTTATACCAAAGGTCCTTGTTGCCCGTTCCTGCCGCTGGACAAGGGTAACGAGGGCTCTGGAAAAAAGATTGGACACCTTGCAGGATGACTTGTAGCCTGCGAATAACATGCGCATTCAGGTTTGGAAACATGTGCATGTTTTCACATACGTTTCCAGTGGTTCAATTAATGACTTCTTCCTCACTGGTGACCCGACAACAGCTACTTGTAGGCTCTCGCAAATCTCTCTTAGCTCAGCTACTTTTAGCTTGCTAAGTTTCTTTGCTTTTGATAGCTCACAAACGTTTTCTCTTTCCGACTTCAATGGGGTGTTGAGTCACAGTCATGTCATGAAGCACTGCTTTGCGTAAATTTCAGATTCTAGGGCTTCTAAGTCTTCCTCTGGAATTTCTTTGTTGACTTCTTCTAACTGGCCCGTTTGCGTTTGGCGTTGTTTTGCTGATAGACTCAGAAAAAACTGCTAATCTGCTGCGCTGTTTCTCCACTCTTCTGGTCTGAACAAAGAATGTCCACTCTCGTCCTTGACGAACTTCATTTCAAGGGATACCTAGACTGGATCCGCCTTTAGTCCACTTCTTGCTCCTGCGTCAAACTTCTGCACCAAATATGCCTTTACGTGATCCTCCATTCTTGCTGGCTTTTTGGTGGTTTTAAGGGCCCAGCCTATTGACCGGCTGTCTCTGTTGATTGAAGAGAGAGTTGATCATGATGTGCGGGACGTGATTCATATTCATAGGAAGGACCGGGATCGTTCACACCAGTTACCGTCTCAGCCCACTTCTTTCTGATGGAATCATATAGGGATTCAGATTCTAGTTCTCTGACGTGCTTCCCTGAATCCATGTGGGCATCGGCTTCTGCATCTGTCTTAAAAATTAGAACGCACCCAGTTTCGCTGCATGAGAAAATTTCAGTGCTAGGCCTGGCGCTTTCTAGGACAGTACCCCGCTCTTTCGTTTTGGGACTGAACGGCTGGATTATTTTAAGCCCGGTGTCTCCTTGTTTCTCGAAACTCAGTTCGTCATACGCAAGAAGGCGCCCAGGTCCAACGTTATAGGCGACTCTTCTGATCCAAAAGAACAGTACATGTTTATGTTTTAAGCTTAAGAAAGAAGGACTAAACACTTGTCGTTTGAGCGGTCTGACCTTTAATACGTGACGCGTCACGCGTTCGTCGCTAAAGTGGAAACTACACAATATTTGTAAACCCAACTGTTTGCAATATTTGTTCAGCTAATTTAGAATAGAGTCTGATGTCTACAGATAATTTGCTTACAATTTGTTATTCGTGATAGTCAAGAGACCAAAGAACTGAGTTTTATCATGTAGCGTGACTTAATGTAACAAAAAACTTTCGCGGGAAAATTGAGCTGAGTGTTTTACAGACATATTGAAATGTTTAAGATGAAATGTAAATATCGACTCCGCAGTGTGAACTCTATTCCGAATACCGTGAAACAAGCTTACTTACTTTCAGGCAACCGTTCTAGTAAATTACGGTCTACCATCGCGGGAAATCGACCAGTAAAATATTTTATCAACAGATGAAAATTTGGCGGGAAATATTTGTGACAACATTTTTTGGCACTTTCCGAGGCCGTTAACTCCGATTTACTTTTAGATACCAATTTTAACTCAACTGAATTTTAATAACAGTACAACAGTCTATTGTAGAATGATTTTACTTTCGAAATAAACTGCCGCACTTTTGTGAAACAGCCCTCTGAAAATTGCTAAAATTTGGGTTAAGCTCATTAGCGATTCGGCGACGATTTTTAGCACCACGTAAAAAACGTAGTATTAAAGCAAAGGACGTTTAGTAAATCCCATTCAACTAATAAGGGGATAGGTATTATACAAAATTAATCAGAACTTTTGAAAGGCTTTGAAAGGGTCTTTTAGGTTAACCCAAAGTTGCCCGAAATTTCGGTTATTTTAGGCCGCTGGAGGGCCCAAATTCATGACATAGTGATATCTTCAAGAAAAAACAACCTCTACCTCTGCAAATGCCACCGTTGTTTATATTTTCGAGTAGCTTTTATACTGTAAAAAGATGAAGGTAAACGGCCGACCTCGATCTTTTGCTCCTGCCCGGCTTTCTCTGGCAATGACACTTAAGAGTGAATGTCCCTTATAATCGAAGAAAATTGAAAAATTCGCGGACACGGTCAAAAATCGATTTGGCTCATATTTTGTCTGTGGGAAGCTTTACATACTAGACAAAACGAAATGAGGTTAGATTTTTGAAATATCCATTTTAACGGGAATAAACCGTTTGAAAACCGACTGAGGGTGAAAAGCTCAAGTTTCACCTTCTGCGAACTCGAAATTATGCAGTTTTCAGGCAGTTCTCATACGAACTAAAACGTAACAGCAGAACTTATCCAGCTATATATACATAGTGTGGGACTTCCTTTATCGAGATATAGTGGTATTTTTTGTCTCGTGTTATTTCTGAAGGAACCACATCCCGATTATGAGACGACATCTTCGGCCTTTCGTAAACAAGCCAAAGACGGCTCAAATTAGCTTGGCAAAAAGCATGTGGTAGTGTCTCAAAATTTCTAAAAATATTTCCAGCGACTCTAGAAGAATAGTTCTATACGATTCTGGTCTTATTTGTTTGGGATCTTCTGCTATTTTAATATAAAAACTGACCAAACTCGACCTAAATTACAAATGACGCCATGTTGAAACGATTGACATCAGAATTTATCGCTTTGTAATCAAGTAATTGTTTTGGCCAAATATATCCCCATTGATGCTTAGAATCAATAGAAACGTATAGATGATGTTTATAATTAGACTGACTCTAGATATTACCGAGATATATAAAATAAATTTCGACTATACATACCTTGCAAATCGCGCCATAATTACGGTGAATTACTCTAGCTCGTAAATTCCCGATTGGTCTTTTGCCATACTACAGTCCGCTTCACATTCACTCGGCATAAATTATATTATTTGCATCCATATATAAGAAAACTCTATGTTGTCTTCATAATCAGTTTCGAATATACTGAGAAACAAACTGAGTGGAGGGCTCGATCGAGTCGAGTGACTGAAATCCGATCGAGTAACTGAAATCCGATATGCGTGATCTCAACGGCAGTAACAAACTTACTGTCACGCAACCCTTCAGTTCGGCTTTATCTCAGTTACAGTTCTTTTTCATAACGCTTAAATTGATCAACTGATAATATCTTGCTGACTGGCAGTTAACGGGAAGAGCAGGCGTACTCTTGGACAAATTCTGTCAGTCGTGCAATAAATTCCCTTTTCCATTTTTGAGCTGAAATGTCAGTAAGGGACTGTGCAATAATTATCAGGAGGGAGGGGGGGGGGGGGGGGGGGGGGGGGTTGGAAAATGGGCTTCATGTAGGAAAATATTAGTTAATATCCCCCTCCTAAAGGAGTGAATTTAGTTATTGCCCCCCCCCCCCTCTAATCAGTCAGAAATTATGTACGACCCCACCCCCACACATGCACACACACCTTTATACCAAGCACCCTGCATTTTCTCTACACGCACCTGTGAATTAAAATCTTAGAACAGAAAGAAGAGCTCCTACTACATGTTTAATTGTTGGACATCCGCGTCTGGAACAAACATCACATCCGGAGCAATGAACAACAGAGCCATAGCAGAAGGAAAGGAGCATATGTGTTATTTTCGGTCCCCACCTTATAAATAGGTATGGATTCGCCAATGTTATATGTACTTGAAATAAAATGTTAAGACCCCCCCCCCCCCCTCGCTCTTGAGTGACTTATTTTACCTTGAGCCCCCCCCCTCTCCTTGCTTTGAATTTACTCTATGCCCCCCCCCCCCCCCCTCTGGTTTTCCAATCCCCCCTCCCTCCTGGTAATTATTGCACAGTCCCTAATGAGGCCCCATTAGGGGTTATAGGGATACGGGATATTTGAGAAAAAATTATCTTTGAAATGCCCCCTTGGGGAAAGTCAATAAAGTATGTATGTATGTATAGGGATACGGGATACTGAAGGAAAAAATTATAGGGATATTGGAAAAAAGATATATTGGGATATTCAACTGGAACTTTCTTCGCAAGATTTCTTAACATTTCAATTAATCAATATTATTTTTCAAACAAATTAAAATAAAACAAATTAACAATAATTAATACTGATCAAAATGGACCGATATGCTGCTGGTTTGTAAATTTTCGGTCATTTTCGTCAACTTCCGGGTCCTGTTGTGGTGACCTGTGACACCTGTTATCGAACTGGGTGGTTGCCTAGCAGATTGAAAACTTTTTGCAAACTTTTTTGTTACCGGGAAATATGTCACCAGTATCATCATTATATAGGGATAGAGAACACATAATTAAGGGGATATGGGATATTTAAAGAAAAAATTAAAGGATACGGGATACCCAGACCCCCCCCCCCCCCCCCCCCCCCACGACGGCGACGGAAACGAGAACTTCACAAAACAATAGATTTAATTAGTAGCCAATTGCTCCGCACGTGCGTTTTGCATTTTAGTACATTTCTTTGCCGTCCTCTGCAAAAACAACAACGCCAAATGACCAATTGCAAATTCACGGTATTATGGAGAAACGTGAACACACGACGGTGAATTTTCCTTTCTCTATCTGCACTTGAACTCTGTCCCTGCGAATTCAGCTCCTGGATGTGTTGGAATAATCGTGAAATAGTTTATAGGAATGTGAATTCACTTTTTAAGTGACGTTTTTGAACAGTTGCTACAGTTAAAAGCAGCACAAAACACCACACTTGTTGATGTTTTGAAACTGCAGAATTTCAATTCCCGCTCTTCTTGCGGACTCGCGCGTGTATGTGACGTCATATGTGGTGAGCTTCCCATTTTCCGACAATTTTCCGACGTTTTCCCGAACGCTTCCGTTTGTGGAAGCGAAAAAAAGGCGGTTTTCAAAGTCGAATATCTCAGCGACTTTTTGTCTAAATCGTTTCAAACTTCAGAATATGATTGTTCATAATATTCCCTAAGATTTCGACTTAAAACTAATCTTATTAAAATTTCATTGCATTTGACCTTTAAAGTTTTTAGTTTCTTTCTTTTTACAAGTTCACAGATATTACGATCGGACGATACAATAGGATGCTCATGGAGAGCCACATCTCTCATCACATTTGCATACAGAGCATAGAGGCGAGTCTCGGATTCAGCTGAAGTTTCGTTCTCGTCCGCGCTAACTTCACGTGAGTCTGTGCCTACTAATCGTTTCTTTGCTGAAAGACGGCAAAAGAAACCAGCTATCTGCTGTGATGTTAGTTTTTTTTAGGAACCTGAAAAAAAAAATTCACAGTTTTCACACTTCATCATGCAGTCATGCCACCAAAACAGCATGAAATAGAATTCACCGGAAATGGTTATTTGCCGATTTCGTGAAGTAGTCTGCTGTAACAGGTGTCAATTTCCATGTCTAGCTTGTTTCATGGCGCAGAATTCCGTCTTTAATCTCGAAATTTATAGATAAATGAATCTTGGTGACCTGAAAACAATATAACATGAGGTGTAGCCTGCAATAATTCTAGACGCAAATGAATTTTACCACGAAAACCAACATGGCGAAAAAAAGACCTTATTGAATTACAACTATTTTTTACTGATATCTCCCGTTAGTTCAATGATTTTGAATTTATTTTACTTAAATATGCATACATGCATGAAAAAAAATTGATCACTTCCGTCATCAGTAACTAGGTAACTAGATAAAAATGTCTAACGTGCACGAGTTCTTGGGAAAAATATTCAAAAGGGAAAAAAAAATCTGGTCCACCGTCCACGCCATTCCTTGATTTTTAGCGGGATCATTTGCGGTCCACTCTGGGGATCATTTGCGGTCCTGGGATCATTTGCGGTCCAATTTGGGGATCATTTGCGGTCGGGGATCATTTGCGGTCCCGGGATCATTTGCGGAGCTGTACAATACTAACATCACAGCAGATAGCTGGTTTTCTTTTGCCGTCTTTCAGCAAAGAAACGATTAGTAGCACAGACTCACGTGAAGTTAGCGCGGACGAGAACGAAACTTCAGCTGAATCCGAGACTCGCCTCTTGCTCTGTGTGCAAATGTGATGAGGGATGTGGCTCTCCATGAGCATCCTATTGTATCGTCCGATCGTAATATCTGTGAACTTGTAAAAGAAGAAGACTAAACTCTTTAAGTGTTGCTATGCTAGAAGAATTTGCATCAAAATCGGGGTGGATATTACGCGACATTTCAGCTCAAAAATGGAAAAAGGAATTTATTGCACGACTGACAGAATTTGTCCAAGAGTACGCCTGCTCTTCCGCTAATTGCCAGTCAGCAAGAAATTATCAGTTGATCAAGCGTTATGAAAAAGAAACTGTAACTGAGATAAAGCCGAACTGAAGGGTTGCGTGACAGTAAGTTGTTACTGCCGTTGAGATCACGCATATCGGATTTCAGTTACTCGATCGGATTTCAGTCACTCGACTCGATCGAGCCCTCCACTCAGTTTGTTTCTCAGTATATCGAAACTGATTATGAAGACAACATAGAGTTTTTCTTATATATGGATGCAAATAATATAATTATGCCGAGTGAATGTGAAGCGGACTGTAGTATGGCAAGAAGACCAATCGGGAATTTACGAGCTAGAGTAATTCACCGTAATTATGGCGCGATTAGCCAAGGTATGTATAGTCCGAAATTATTTTATATATCTCGGTATATCTAGAGTCAGTCTAATTATAAACATCATCTATACGTTTCTATTGATTCTAAGCATCAATGGGGATATATTTGGCCAAAACAATTACTTGATTACAAAGCGATAAATTCTGATGTCAATCGTTTCAACATGGCGTCATTTGTAATTTTAGGTCGAGTTTGGTCAGTTTTTATATTAAAATAGCAGAAGATCCCAAACAAATAAGACCAGAATCGTATAGAACTATTCTTCTAGAGTCGCTGGAAATATTTTTAGAAATTTTGAGGACACTACCACATGCTTTTTTGCCAAGCTAATTTGAGCCGCATTTGGCTTGTTTACGAAAGGCCAAAGATGTCGTCTCATAATCGGGATGTGGTTCCTTCAGAAATAACACGAGACAAAAAATACCACTATATCTCGATAAAGGAAGTCCCACACTATGTATATATAGCTGGATAAGTTCTGCTGTTACGTTTTAGTTCGTATGAGAACTGCCTGAAAACTGCATAATTTCGAGTTCGCAGAAGGTGAAACTTGAGCTTTTCACCCTCAGTCGGTTTTCAACGGTTTATTCCGTTAAAATGGATATTTCAAAAATCTAACCTCATTTCGTTTTGTCTAGTATGTAAAGCTTCCCACAGACAAAATATGAGCCAAATCGATTTTGACCGTGTCCGCGAATTTTCAATTCTTCTTCGATTATAAGGGACATTCACTCTTAACCCTATTCTGCCTGGGCTTTTTTCCCCCTGAGCCTGGGGGGGGGGGGGATTAGATAGTGCCCCCCCCCCCCTATGTATCTCGAAAAGTATTGACGCTATGAAAATGAAACTTACATGGTGTGTAAAGCATCCGAAAATCTTTATTTTAGTGGCAATCACCTGTCAATTATGACGTCATACACGCCATAATGACGTCAAACCCCTAAAAAAATCCGCCATCTTGCCATCCGAAATCTTGGATTTCTAAATTGTTCAGAATCGTCAGAAAATATCCAAATGTGTTTCGAAAAATCACGAAAAAATAAAAGATGCTAAAACGGCAAATATTTTGCTAAGATTTCATAGTAAAAAAAGCAAAAAATTTATGAAAACTGAAAATTAAGCTAAAAAAAACAACAAATTTGGGTAAAACGATCTGTATCTCGAAAAGTATTTCTGCTATAAAAATGAAACTTATGTGGTGTATAAGGCATTCAAACATGTTCATTTTTAGTGACAATCACAAATCAATTATGATATGCATTATCACGCCAAAAAAACGTCATACTTTAAAAATATCCGCCATCTCGGATCCGCCATCTTGGATTTTTAAATTGTTCAGAAATGTCAGAAAATCACCAAATTTGATTTGAAAACATCGAAAACAATATAAGGATGCAATAATTGCAAAGATTGTGGAGGAAACTATTCGTAGGAAAGCGGAAATCTCGAAAAATACCAAATTTGGCTAAAACGGCCTGTTCAAAACTTTGGTTGCCCATGGAAACATCAAGTCACGTGATCAAAATATTGATATACACCAAAATGTTCCCAGATAATTTTTAGGAAAAAGTCATAAAGTTTGGCTATGATGCTTGAATGCTCTTTAAGTACGTTAAATTTGAAGTCAGCGCGGGCACTTTCTGCGCCCCCCCCCCCCCCCCCCCCCCCCCCCCCCAGGCAGGATAGGGTTAAAAACGAAAAACTTGAAGTTTATCTGGTTCAAAGGATCACAAAGTGAAAAAATACAATAATCATTCATACATCAGTACGCACTTCCATCGCCTCATCGGCCGCCATGTTTTCTTTTATAGCTTTTCTTTATAGCTTTCCTTCTGGCTTTACACAACTTCTACGCACGTGCAGATTATGAATCCGCTGGCTAAAGTTGTGATGATTGCTTTGTAAATTGTGAGAACATGGTTTGGATTTGATTTAAGAGAAGTATGGGAAGTAGCTACCCCCCCCCCCCCCCCCTGCAGAGGACATTTTTTCTTAATTAAGGACGGTGCCTCCTAATACCAAAGTATTTTTGTGCGGTTTATGACTATGCGGGAAAAGCAGATCTTAGCAAGGGACTATTGGAATCCAAAAATAAAATTGGGGGTAACCACGCATTTTCCAGAGTTAATCAAGCTTCAATCTGGAAAGATGCTGAAATAGCATTTTCCCGGGAAAAAAAAGAAAAATATATGTTTTCGCAGATTCCCTTTGAATTTGCCTTGACACACACAAAAGCAACAATAAATATAAAAAGCTTTAAAATACTTAACAAATGGTAATACAGCAACAACTGTTTATTTGTTTTTAATTTAAAATGATCGCAACGTAGCCATTATTAACCCTAACAGCTCTCCTCTGGTATGCCAAAAATACAGTCTAAATAACGTATGTACACAACACAAAATTATCATATGTTTAATAGGCTTACCGCTTCCATTTATAACATAAAAGTAGGGGTCACCACGCGTTTTGGTAAGTTATATGAAGAAAACGACCATATATTTCCCTGCCGAGCTTAGCCTGAAAGAGATTCCGCACTGTTCTGTATGTGCGCGCGCTCGAGCGCGCGCTAATGACGCGATAAATTATGCGCAGAACGTATGCGCAGTAGCAAAAGGAGGCACCGTCCTTAAATAAATATACATGTGATTCGAATCATTTCTGCAAACAATTTTTTGGAATCGGTGAATCCTCGATTTTCTATGCTCGATTTGTTGCACGACCGCGTATAGGGAGTCTGGTGCCGAAAGCGGGTTTTGAGGCGTGAATTCTTGTCACCAATACTACTCCGACGAGCTACACTACAGTTTTCACTTCCTCAAACGTTTGTTGTTGTTGCTACTCCATATAACCACCATAATGAATCGAAGTAATTTTCAATTAAAAATCGTCAAATAGATGACTTTTCTTCCTCGATAAGCGAAGTGGATATGTTCCCTCGGCGGTCCGCATTGATATTACGACGTGTACACGGCTTGTCGCACTGCTTCTCTCCCGGCCTCAGGAAAAAATTTGAGTCCAAATATTTTGTCATTTTTCCTATTTAGTAATTCGAAAGAAATTCGTCTTTGACTTTCATCAAAATTTCCTGAATTGCTTTGCACAAGGAAGAAATGTCGACGCCATACAGATGCGTGATACTAAAGCCCTGGTCAAACGGCGCCAGCGCCATGAGAGTTGATGAGGGTCAATGATAGTTGAAACTCGCGCTCCCGTTGACCACCGACTATCATGCCACTATCATCGACTCTTCATGCGCTCTCATCGAATTTGAACCTGCTCAAATTTTCATGGGAGTACTTTTGATGAGAGTTTTTTCCGTTTGACCACGCGACGCATTAGCATCATCGTTAAGGGAAATCAGGAAAATGGCTTGCGACAAATGTAACTGTTATTTATGTAGTACTTACAATGTCAATGTTTTATTAATTTAAGTTTAAATCAAATAATAAGTAATTAGGTTCAATACCAATTTTATTTATAATGTAAATACATTTGTACAATGTAATTGTAATGTAATGTCACTCGACTCATTAGCGATTAGCTAGAGTCCTAATAAGCCTCATTTGTTCGAGAATAAATAAAGTATGTATGTATATATATGATAGTTGATGAAAGTTACGTGAGTTAAACTATCATCGTGTATCGGATTCCACGCTCGTGCTACTGAATTTCGCCGGCTATGTCTTAATAGGATTGTAGAGATAAATTCTCGGTAACATTTCGTCGAATTGCTAGTTGGCTTAGACCGGGTAAATTTGAAAATAACCTTTGGAAGTCGGTCTACTGGAAGTGCGTGGACAAATTCCAGAGTTCTCAGATTTATGGCTCTCCGCGCAGTCCCATTTGAGTTTACAAAATCCACCGTCCTTTTCGCATATTCTTGACCATCGCTTTAAAATGATATAGTATACCTTATCTAAATATGTGCTGTTGCTGCAGCGACCAACGCATCTGGAAGGCGTTTCTATGCACTTTTCGAATGTGTATCGCATCTTTCTGAAGTAAATGAGTGGACGCGAACGATCAACGTTCCCTGGTAGACGTCACACAGCGCTGGGCCCATTTCTCCTTAAACGCGGCCAGTGCAACAAAATGGCGGCGTTTTAGGTGCAATTTTTGAGACTTTGCCGGGGCCACAGAAAATCAAGGATTCAACAAAATCCAAAAATTATTCGCAGTAAAGTTTCAAATTGTAAGTAAATTTATTTAAACAAATAAAAGACATTTGGGGTTAGGTACGTGCACTTTACGTTTGGCTCAATTGAGGGCAAAATTATTTGTAAATGTCGCCTAACTGGTCGCTTAGCAAGGGCTGACAGATGAACGATTGAGACAATTTTGTTTGTTTTGCAACAATGGCGTCCCGTTTAATTTGACAAAGTGACCGATGATTATATAGTGACGAACTAAAGAAATGAGCGAAAACGGAAACACTTAAAAGAGCACAGAATACAGGAAGAAAGTTTTCATGAAATGGACGAATGAAAGACAAAAGGAAAGAAAGTTCGAATGTTACGAATATGAAGAACTTGTCGGGTCCGGACATTGGCACAATTTTATGACGAAGTGCGAAAACAAAAAGGATGCTGGCAGCCTTAGAGCGATATTTAAAGTAAAAATTGTATCCAAAATCAATTCTCACGAGGAATGGCCAGTGAGACTCCCTGTTCCCTTATTAACACGATGTGGTGGCTGCTCACTCAACTCTTTGGTCTTCGAGGGAGACAAGTGCACCAATAAATGATGGTCAAAGATTTTTGTCTGCAATGAATATATTCCTTTTGCCGAGGGTCCCACAAAGATGAGACGGGGAGAGCCACGACTAGTTACCCCGAAGATGTTTGCTACAGGCAGTAGGGAAAGATCATAATGCTGTTCAAGCTATATCTGTAAAAATGCCCACAGAATTGGCCCGTTCTACCTTTCTGTGATCGATAAGCCTATTTCAAGCATCTGGTACAAGAAAACTCCAATGGGGAAAAACTTGATCGACACTATTATGAAGAAGATGAAAGAAAAACTCACCTCCCAGAAAGATCTATGTCCTGAAAAGAAGATTACGTGACAGACTACAGCGCAGGAAGACCATAGTCAAGAAGCTGAAAAGTTCTGGACTGCCAAAGTGAGAAATAAAGAATAACACAGGGCATACATCTGCGCTGGACTCGGCGATTACGACTCGGGAGACGAGCGAGAGAAGCAAATGCTTTCCAACATCATCGGCAACAGCAATCCAGTTTTGAGCCAGTTGTATCCAGCAAAACCCTCCGTAGTGCTCCTGGCCATGTTTATAGCAAATCTTCCTCGACGATCCTGACTCTGAGTAACTTATAAAGCGTTTTTGCCAAATAAAAACACGTTAAAAGGCTGTCTTTTCGTAAAAAAAATCCTGTACGATAGTTGTGCAAAAATAGGTTTTATTCACTGCGCGACTCGGACAATTTCTGCAACTTCTCATGAAAACACGCGTGAAATTAATTCTTAATTTTACTCGGCCCCATGCGATTACATAATATACTAAATGTCGCGTTGGACTTATCTACTTGTCGATGATTATGAATAGCATTGTTGGACATACTTAAGCCCTCATAAGCAAAATATGTTGTGGCCTTCATCACAGTTGGTATTTTGCGTAGTCGGAAGTGCTAGAGTTACACTGTGAAGCAGCGTCATGCCAATTGTATCATTGTATTTTTTCTTTGTAATGTAGTGGCATCATCAGTGGATATTTCCTCGAATACAAACATTGCTGTGGAGGGAAGTATCTTAGAACTTACCTGTAATGCATCTGACATCCCTAAGCCTGTCATAACATGGAAGAAAGTCGGCGATGAAGCAGTTCTATCCGGAAGTTCTTCACAAATCACTGTCATGTTAACCAGACCTGAGACTCCTGGAAACACAGTTCAGTATCAGTGTATTGCTCATAATGGAGTAGGAAGTCCTGCTACTGCATCTATTACCGTTACTGTACTTTGTAAGTGCTATATATATCTATTAATAGTAAGGATTAAAACAGTTGAAATGTCATCGCGCCGTTGTTTTCGTTGCTGTAGCTGTTGTTGTTTGCTGCTTCTGCTTCTGCTTCTGCTGCTGTTGATGTTGTTGTTATTGTTGTCGTTACTGTTTTTGCTGTTGTTGGCAATTGTTATTTTAAAAGTCTCCCAAGCATTTGCTTTGTTGGATACGATGATGAAATTAATATCTTCCTCTCTCCCTTTAGTGATACGTCGAATGATCTCCCTTTGAGAATTCAAAGTCTGTATCCGTTTAAGAAAATAGTCATTCACACCTACAACCTTGTAGTGGGATTGTAGGATGACAAACGATAAAAATAGTACTGCTTTCTTTATTCTCAAATTTGTCATGGCTGCGATACTTTGCGTTGAAAGCACAATTCCAGCATAACAATTAATACGAGCTTTTTAGAATACTTATTAGTTGTGCTTTTTAGGGGATGATTACACGATAAACTTTCACTTGCTTTGTGCTTCTTGCTTAAATATAATTATATTGTACCTTTAAATGTTTTCCCCAAACAAGTTTCGGTGATATATTTTACTGGGAAAATAATTACTCTTAGAATTCATTGTTAGTCGAGCCTCAACTCCTGCTTTCACTAGATAGAAAAGCGTTAATTTTGTATTTCTATCTTACATGCATACTTATAAAGTTTTAAGTTCTGAAGAAATAAGGGAAATTAATAAAGATTTATTCATTTGGTACCCTTAATTGGGGTTAACTGTCATTTTAAAATTCTATCTTGCTGAACTTTCTTCATAGACCGTGCTCAAATAACTGTTGCACCAATCAATCAAACAGTTCAAGTGGGCGAATATGCATCTCTTAAGTGTCGTGCGGATGGAAGTCCAGCACCAACTATTACATGGACACTCGAATCACAGGAAAGTGAGAGGAATGTCGGTACTGGTAACTCGCTGTATTTTGACTCAACAAGGTTCTCTGACAGTGGATGGTATAAATGTACTGCGGAAAATAGACTTGGACCTCCCGTTACTGCCCGTGCATATCTTGATGTGGCCGGTAAGTAACTGTGGAACATGTGCTATCTATAGTTAGGTTAATCCTGGTTAATGATTAGTTGTCAGTATGTAATAAATTTCCACAAATAATTTGTATCAAATAGGGTTCATTCAACTCCCAGTCGAGAGCGACCCAAGACAATCGCGTTAACTTTGTTTTTGTAACAGAACCCTCTACACGGCATACATTTTGAGAGCCTGATAGTTTTACATGCAGTGTATGCTGTACATGTAGATTACGACTTTTCTTTCTTAAGCAGTGGAATGATTTTGTGTTTCGAAAATATCGCGAATTCCTCGGCAACTAAACATTTCAAACAGAAAAAAAACGATTAACACTACAATGTTTCATTCACACCGACTTAAACTTTCCGTGTAGATGTTCGCGATTTAAGATAAGTTGTTTTGATCGCGTTACACGTTAAATAGCACTGCCTGTGGAAGACATAGAAGAAGACAGAATACGCGTAATATAAATAATAGCTGCTTTCACGTTTTCATTTTATTTTGTTAGAAAGTGCAAGCAATTTGGTTAATGCCAAGATGACAATTGAAAATGAAAAATTTGATGACAGCCTTAAGAACAGGGAAAGCGAAAGATATCGAAAGCTTTCAGAGCGTGTTGTAAAAGTGGTAAGTTTTGCAATGAGTTTTTCTGCATTTCTAACCGACCCCTTCACTATATATCAATAAGGTCGACGTGAAATAAAAGGTTTTTGGTCTGTTCAGAAGACGGGGAGGTTTGGGGGAGGGGCTCTGTTACTCTAAGAGTATTAAAGCCATGACAATGGAAGTATATAGTACGTCCTAAACGTTTTCCTTTGAGGTATGCAACATGAAATGATGACGTGATATGACCCACAAATTACATTTTGATTTCCAAACAGCCGCCATCTTAGATCCGCCATCTTCGATTTCTAGTAAAACCTTTATTAATCCACGGATGCCATTATTCACAGTCACGTGCTCTTTCACGGAGCCGTGTAAATTACAATAAATTACAATAAAATTATACAACAAGCTACGTTAATACACATTACAAATATAGATGAAAGTTTACATTGTAAACGTAGTGATATATATAAAAAAGTAAAAAAATGTATGTTCTGCTTAGGTAACAATATTTCGACAGAAAGATAAACAAGTAGCCTGCTTAATTTTGCTCGAGGTGGCAGACTAGTATTGTTCCACAAATATTTTTCCACTACGTCCTAAACCCACCAAAAATGACTCAAAAGTAATTAAAAGCAATAAAAAGGTAAAAGTTATTGCAATATATTTTATATTCTTGTTCTTTTCAGACCGAGGGGAGGATTTCCCCCTCCATTAATCCAAGAGTATTAAAGCTAAAACAATGAAACTTGGAGGGTATATAGTACGTCTAAACATTTTCTTTTGACGTATCCAACATAAGATGATCACTTCATATGACGTAGAAATTACGTCACGATTTCCAAACAGCCGCCGTCTTGGATACGCCATCTTAGGTTCTTGGTTTTTCCAATCGAAGGGTGCTAAAATGATCGACAATGGGTACCGGTAAAAGTTATTGTAAGAAAGTTATTTTCTTCTTTAGAAGGCAGGAAAATTCCAAATTTAGAAAAACATGACCGCCAAAATATGGTTTCCATGGTAACAGTAAGTTATGTCGACAATGGCATGTCATACCCAATTGTATCCAGATAACTTGTTGGCAAAGTCGAAATGTTGGCGGCTTTTTATTCAATATTACAAAAATATATGGTTGCTATGGTAACAGCGATTTCTGTGAACCATGACCTGTCAGGAAATTGTAACCAGATAAATTTTAGGTTTAGCCGAAAAGTTTGAGGGCTAACTTTTACCTCGATATTAAAAACAAGTTAGAAACGGTTTAAGTCCGCGCGGGCAGATATTCCACCTCCCCCCTTCTCCTCCTCCCCCTCGCGATTTTCGTTGACATTTCCTCCACTTATTCAGAATATGTCATCGCATTTTGTGTGTTGTGTGTGTGACCATGAGGTTGATTACAGTTTCTGGTGTCGTGATCTTAAACAGGTCGAGGAACTCTTAGTAAATGATAATAACTACCACGGCACAAACGTGAAAGGCTTCGAGTAAGTGAATTTAAATCTAATTTTATTTGTAGTTTAGAAAAGTTGAATTTATAAACGATATTGGTAAATACTACTAATAATTTTATATTGTTCTTATCAACAGAAGAGGCAGTGTAGTGGTTCTTCTCGTTTTTGAATTCCAACAGATAGTTCGCATTGACAATGTTATTTCTGTTCTGAAAAAGGCCGCTATGGATGGAAAACTTGGAAACTTCATAGTTGATCCATTATCTATCACAGCAGTGCAAAAAGACAACTCTACACCGAGCCCCTCTATTAGCACACCAACAGTCAATCCATATATAAGGACACCAACAGATACGTCTTCAGGTATATTCACAGGCAGCCCAGGCTCTGTATGCGAATATTAAATATTCAATGTTGATGTTCATGGCGGCGATTTGAATATTTATAGCAAATGTATGAGAAACTCACGAAATACATTCTAAATGCTATATTTTCGAAGGAACCTAACTAAAACTGACTTACATTGTGCAAGTGTTTTTGTTATTTTGATGTTTGGGTGTTCCTGGTGCCAGTTTTAAAGCCATTTAGACGAGTTTTGCTTTTTCAGTTGACCGTCCATTATGAATAATTTAAAGCCGGCGACAATTATGTGAGAACGAATCCAATGGTCCGCACTCGAAGCTCAATAAATTCCACACAAATGCTCCAGTCTCCTCAAAATTACCTTCATTGTTGACGTCCATGCTCTTAGCTTCTGTTCGCTACCTCTAGGGTTCCAAGGTTGACTTTAATTACTTGAGAAACGCTCGTGTTCGAGCTCTTGTCTTTAATATTTTCTTTCGCGTTGTTCGTGTCCCCAACGTCTGAGACACCTCATTTGAAATTCAGCGACATCGTGACCAAATTTACCTCGACCGTGGAGAGGCATGGTGCAATTGTTTCCTTGCAAAAAAAAACACCACGGGATGGTCCCTTCGGTCGATTTGACCGGAAACGGAAGGAAAACAATCGGATACAACGTCGATTCAAATTTTTTTTTTTTTACTTTAGAATCTCACGCTGACTCTCTAGTTTCATTCAGTTTTTTTTTTTCCGGTGTCAGAACTATCCTCAGTTGAGCAATTTAAAGAGGCAACGTTCAAATACACAGTGAAACTTCAAAAATTCCTCGTTGCGGTTCACATTATCCGAAAAACCCAGGGTCGGGATGTTTCACGTCAGTTGTTTTGCATAAAACTGCACGTGCGGAGCTATTAGGACCCTTGCTCTCATTATGTATGTATTTATTTAAAGAGCATGCACGAACCGTGACGACTGATGCCGACCGTACGCGAAATATTCATGAGAAGGTGTTTTTATAACGTTACTATAATCGATTCAAAAAAATTTGTTTTCGGCGTATTGATAATTAGAAAGTTATTGTTCTTAGTTTTGCGGCACGTGCAATTCAATGTCCCGAATTATCATAATTAGATTCACAACTTTTGTTGTCATACACTTTGTTGACTCGGTCAGTCTTCGGAACGGGGCAAAACCGGCAATTTTGTGTCCAAGCTTTCGTCGCGGATATATAATTTCAGGAATTGATACACGAGGAAGGTAAACTTAGTGTACTGTATTGTGATGTGACAGAAGCGGAATTGCAAAAAAGCCTTTCAAAAAGAAGATAGAACGTTTCAAATTCTAATTTTCAAAATTTGACTCCTTTGGAAGGCAATAACTTTCAATGAGTCTTGAAATTGCAAAATCTGCTTCTGTCACATCACAAAAGAGGTTATTATCTACCACTAGGTAATACAAACATTTAATTTAGAACGCTTCTCAAGTTGAAAGCTTGGACACAAAAATTGCATGTCCGCAATTCTAACTTTAGAAGCTTAACGTATCACCGTACAGCGCGATCTGCCAGAAAAACCACAATCATGATATAGTTCCATCATCCGCCAATATCCCTATTAAGTTTCAGCGGAATCGGCTTTCAAAATTCGGAGATTTGAAGGTTTAGAAGACAACACCCACCCCAGAAATTAAGCTTATGAATTTATTCATGGCAAGGGTCCTGCGCCACCTTAAACGGCGTGCTTTTTTTATGCCATTTGAAATCGACCGCTTGAAGCGTTGTCTATGTTTATGGCGGTTTAATTTACAACTTGCGTTGTAAAAACGTGTTGAAAGAGATTTTATGGATCATGTAGGGTTTATAATCACGAGCATAAACCCGCTTACTCCAAAACAAGCCGAAATCAGTCTTGAGTTTTGCTAAAAGTGGGCCCAATCTAACCGCAACGAGGAATTTTTGAAGTTTCACTTTGTATTTGAACACTGCCTTTAAATTGTTCAACTGAGGCAGGAGCTCCTGACTGAGGATAGTTCTGACACCGAAAAAAAACTGAATGAAACTAGAGAATCAGCGCGAGATTCTAAAGTAAAAAAAAAAGAATTTTTAATCGAAGTTGTATCCGATTGTTTTCCTTCCCTTTCCAGTCAAATCGACCGAAGGGACCATCCCATGGTGTTTTTTTGCAAGGAAACAATTGTACCATGCCTCTCCACGGTCGAGGTAAATTTGGTCACGATGTCGCTGAATTTCAAATGAGGCTATGTTCACACTTGGTGCCCGAGCACTAGTGCCTGGGCACCGGCACAAAATGGTGCTGTGTTCACACACTGAGTACCCAAGATATCGACATGTTGGCCGTGCCCGAGTACAAGGTCAAGACCTTGTACTCGGGCACTGGCACCGTGCCCGAATTCTGGCGTGGGTACTTGAAAAAAAGGTGTGTTCACATTAGTGCCCAGCGAGAATCGTACTCGGGCACCGTGCCCGGGCACCAAGTGTGAACACAGCCTCAGACGTTGGGGACACGCACAACGCAAAAGAAAATATTAAAGACAAGAGCTCGAACACGAGAGTTTCTCGAGCAATTAAAGTCAACCTTGGAACCCTAGGGGTAGCGAACAGAAGCTAGAAGCATGGACGTCTGCAATGAAGGTAATTTTGAGGAGACTGGAGCATTTTTGTGGAATTTATTGAGCTTCGAGTGCGGATCATTGGATTCGTTCTCACATAATTGTCGCCGGCCTTTAAATTATTCATAATGGACGGTCAACTGAAAAAGCAAAACTCGTCTAAATGGCTTTAAACTGGCACCAGGAACACCCAAACATCAAAATAACAAAACACTTGCACAATGTAAGTCAGTTTTAGTTAGTTTCCTTAGAAAATATAGCATTTAGAATGTATTTCGTGAGTTTCTCATACATTTGCTATAAATATTCAAATCGCCGCCATGAACATGAACATTGAATATTTAATATTCGCATACAGAGCCTGGGCTGCCTGTGGCTTTTCGGGCATTTAAAAAAAATACAGTCAGTGGACTTTTATTTAAAAAAAAAATTGCACCAGACGAGGAAATGCTGGAGTTACAAGTTACAAGTTTTCTACTTTTATAATACCTAAAATATATATATATATATATATTTTTTTAAGGTTCTCAATGGATTATTATTGGTCCTGTAATCGGAGTAGGAACACTTGTGGTTGTGGCTGTGATAGGCTTTTGTTGTATATGCAGGAAACAAAGCCGTGGTGAGTATTGCTTTCTTAATTTCAATATAACTGGTGGGTTGACTTTTGAGAATAAAGGGGTGAATAGAAAAGCAACCTTATGTCACTATCACTTCTAATCTCTATCCACTGAATAACATATATAATTGCTTTTTATCAGTCGATTAACCCTATTCAATCCGGGCTTTTTTTGGCCGAGGAGATTACGCCCTCCCCCCTCCTTCCGTAAGAGTATTAAAGCTACGACAATGAAACTTGGAGGGTATATAGTACGTCCACAAATGTGAGAGATGAGATGAGATGCAGCATGAGATGATGACGTCATGTGAAGTAGAAATTACGTCATGGTTTCCGAACAGCCACCATCTTGGATCCGCCATCTTGGATTTCTTGACTTTTCCAAAGAGAGGAAGATCTAAAAAAAACATTCGGCCATACATTGGTCTCTTACATAGCTGAGCTGGGCTAGTCTAAGAGCGCTACCTGTTAGTTCGAGTAACATGATGTTTTAGCCTCAATCAGAAGGAAATAAAAATAACTTTCACAACCGCCTTATTTCAAAAAATATCATAGGGCTCGGGAAATCCTTTTTTTTAGATTATTCTCTCCAGTCAAAACCAATAAAAGAATGCTAAAATTAACTAAAAAGGTAAAAGTTATTCCAAGAATTACAGTTTTTTTTATTTTTCAATAAAAAGCAGGAAAATTCCAAATTTGGAAAAAACATACCTGTCTAAAAGCGTTTGGTAACAGAAAGTTCCATGAACAATGACATCTTATACCGAAGTGTTCAAAGATAAATTTTAGGTGAAGTCGAAACGTTTCGCAGATTTTACTTCAAAACCGACCAAACCGTTTAGTTTATTCACGAAGATACTTGCACACCAGGTAACTATTAGTCTTACACTGTATGCATGTTTACGTCTGAATACTGTAGCTAATACTCACCCCTGAGCCTCGCTTTTCACAATGCAAACTTGTACATTTAAAAGCAGCAAGGAATACTCACGTGAAACAGTATGATGGTGCGATAGAAGAATATCATATAAACGAGGGTTGGGGGTGAAGATTGATCAACTGATGTATTATGCTTAAGGCAGGCCCGTAGACAGGATTTTGAATGGGGGGTGGGGGGGGGGGGGGGGGGGGTGCGTCAGAGTGGCAAAGTTGGGGACGCACCCATCACCCCCCCCCCCCCCCCCCCCCCCACGGGCTGTGGAGGTCGTTCAAAGAAAGTGAAATAGTAGTGCTTCTACACTAATTCGATAACTGGACAGGTGTAGTTTAAGGCCTTATTATATTTTATAGCTCCGAGACTTGTCAGGTATGTCAGTAAACGTTTAAAAATGACTAATCAAAGGACTGTTTTAGCACATCGGTACATCCCTTATTCTTCTCCAAATGTCCAGCCTTTGATAAAATTTAGTAATGCGATTGAACAAATATATTATATTTGGCCGTGCGTCTGTACTCTAATAGAGTACAGATGACGTCAAAACGTGACAACAACAACAACTAAAGTGGCCCACGAGACGCAGTCGAGTGGGTCACTGTTGTTCTTGTCACGTTTTGACGTCTTCTGTACTCTATTAGAGTACAGACCCACAGCCAAATATAATATATTCGTTTTATATCATTTTGGAGTTCCCGTTGCAAGTCGCTTCACGGCGAACGATAATCCCGCTAAAGTTTTCGGATGCTGTTCACAATGAGCTAAAAGTCCATCATATTTGCCTCCAAGTTCTAGCCAAGCTTGAACAGCCGATTTAAAATTCGTATCAATTGAACTACAGTGAATTTCCTACGGAATATTTCCAGTTTGATGAAAATATGTCTCTGTTTTGAGCGAAGGATTTGTTGGAGCAGGGCGCCCGCACGTGTTTTCCCGCTTCGTGACGTTATTCGTCCGTCTGTACTCTAATAGATGACAGTTCTAAACCAATCACGGCGCGAGTTTTGCACAGTAAATTATATTAAGTGAAATATTAATAATGCAGTTGAATAATGCATGTAGTAAATCTTCTCTTCATTAATTTTCACTTACAGCATCATCTCATCCCTCAGATATTCCGATGTATGATATCGAGTATTATCTAAAGGAACCACCAAAAATGATGGATCCAGAGAGATTGAACGCGGAGTTCGCGGACGTAGCGGAGGTCGCGGAGTTCCCAGTAGTATCCAAGGCTTTTCACAGCAACTCCAGATAACCGAAGCATAAATTTTGTTTAAACGTTGGTACACCCATTTCTGAAAAGATTGGGCGGATATTTTTGTTTTATATTTAAAATGTAGCCCATTCCATATTCCTCCTAGCCCAATCCATATAATGCCTAAACCCCAGATGCATGCCCAGATTGCGCCAATACAAAACAAAGGCAACATACAAGAAGGTAGTTTGTGCATGAATCTGCTCAAACCAAGAGATTTATAACGACAATACACCCATATAGATGTATCGTCCAACATTCCAGAGACAAAGTTTAATAAAATAGTTGTTTATTGGCTGTATCTATTTTACTGAATTGCTACCACTGAACTTCTTTTGCCTATAGCTATTAAAAAGCTGAAGTTGTTTCATTTATTGTTTTAAAAATAATTTGCTCCACCCCACCCCACCTTACCAACTGAGTGATCGAGCAGTCAAGTGACATGATGCTTAAATCTTTGTCCCACGATGTTGCAAGAGATGAAACAAGGAGAGGATATGGAACAAGTCAATAGTATGCGAGTGTCTTTTTATAAAACACAACTAACTTAGCTTTTCAATCAAGACTCCTTTCCGGTCTTCTTCTTCTTCCTGTATTGGAGTGGGCCATAGTTATAAAACAAATATATTCCATGATAAATATATCAATCAATCATGTTTCTCGGAAAGAAATTCCGAAATTAAGAATCCAATTTGTTATGGGTATTTTGAGCAATTAAAAAAGCATGTGATAACTTTTAAAGTAGCAGATAAAAAAGCATGCAATTAATTATTTATGGATTGAACGGGCTTGGAGAGTGTTTCTTTACTAAATGTTATATAATAAATATATTATTAGACATTTAGTGTGTAGTATCGCTGTACATTTTAACTCGCCCTCCTCCCTACGGGCTCGCCAAAATACTGCAAGACTCGTAAAAATATACCGCGATACTACACACCAAAACGCCTAATAGATATATGTAACAGTGATGAGTGTATCCTGAGATGAATACATTACAACCACCTAAACCTTATATACTTTACAAAAATAGAGTTAATTAACGTCGAAGCGGCTCACGTGAAAATATTTACATTATTTGTCACTGACACTTGCAATTTAGTTCCGTCGAATGTAAATACATATAATCATAAAAGCAATATATAATTGTATCGCGATCCACCTATAGTTTTGCTAACGAGTGAGACGACATTATTTTGCGGTAATGTCGTCTCAAATGCGGGCCGGTGATTGGTTCTGAAGATACAGATTGGCACAGGGGCACTGAATTGGGTTCCTCGCGTACGCCTCAAAATTCAAAAGTTTCCTTCGATGAAACTCGTCGGCAATCGTTTATATCTTGTCATTTTGCTCATTTATGGAGTGCTTTATTCGCCGGTACAACTTGCTCAATCTAAAAGTTAGCGTATGGTGAGTATTAAAACGTCATTTATTTATTGTAAGAGTTTGTTTACCGTTTTCACTTGCTTTCGCGATGTGCACGCGCTAAGTTGTAAAATCAACTTTTTCGGTGCAAAATTGGATTATTTTCCCACTTCATTGCTGTTTGGTACTTTAGAAAACTTTGTTGGGACATAATTCTGAATTGATTTTGTTTCCATAAGCAGTTTATCGGCGAAAAAAGTCCGACTTTCTTCGAAACGATAAAATGCTTTCGCGTTCAAGTATTCGTGCACATTTCGTCGCGTATAGTGGGAATTTCTATTTCAATCAACAACAACTGATCTTAATTTTCCTTTTAATTTGTCCAAAAATGTTTGAATCGCGATACAAAACTAAATTCGATTTGAGACGACATTACGGCTTTATAATGACGGCTAGTTGGGAGAAAATATATTCCGTATTGGGCTCCGTCGCTTCGCGACTCCGCCCAATACGGAATATATTTTCTCCCAACTAGCCGTCATTATAAAGCCGTAATGTCGTCTCAAAATCGAATTTAGTTTATAATAATAAGAACCTTCCCAGAATCCTTTGCAACTGGAATTTTTCAATGACAAATAACTTTGTCAATTTGAGGCCCAGAAGGGTGAAACACTACAAGGTAATAACACTTACCATAAAATAACTCTCATATCAAACTTAGTGCGATGACGTCATTAGTCACGTGACCACGCCCGAAAATGCGTTTTTGGTTACTGTGAGAACAGGTCGCTATCAATTGAAAAGCAATCAAAGTAGTTAGCAAGACATTGAAATGGGGCATTTTGAAATGGCCATTAGACTTCTGGCATTTTAAATTTAAGGGGGCTATACACGAGAGCAAAAATATGTGGAAATTTTGTTCTGCGATATCTCATAAAGCATAAGGTGTATAGCAACCAAAATCTACATGTGGATAGATGTTTATGTGAAGAACACGTTTTTGAACAAGTTTCTTAGGTGACGTCATCAGTCGCGTGACCAGATTGCTTTGAATATTTCAAATTGCTTTAAAAGTACATTATGCTCAATAAAACAGCAATTTATTGCAATTTATGTAATGAAATTTTAGTAAGGTTTGTTAAATAGGCGATTATTATTTTTTTATTAAAACATAACAAGGGAAAAATATTGCTTTCATGTTCCTTTTGCCTCCTGTTCAGCGAATTTTCAAGTTAAAATTAAAAGCAAACTTGTATCCGACGTTTTGGCATGTCCTCTTTCCAAAAACCGTGACAGTTTTCTTCTAAACGTTCGCAATATACCGTAAACGCATTACTATGTGGTATAATTGTCATGAGGTGTCCTACCTCCTGTTGACAGTTGCTTGAACACTCGTGGAGACTGGTGTGGGACGAGACACTATTGTTATCATACATGACGTATTCAGCTAATGAGTAGTAAAAAGTTTCTCCGACAGCCGACAAATTTATGTGTTGCACAAGTCAAGTTTAATATCAGAGCCACCAGTAAGTGTTTCATTCGCTGGAAAACCTTGGCCTACTCTGAACGTTTGGCGACATGTACCATTCATGGCTTGAACTCATTGTCGTTTACGTGAAAACGTCGGTCTATCGCGCATTACCGTTTACATGTAAGCAATTTTTCGTTATCGAGCCATTTTGTGAGGGGAGGAGGCGGATGTACACAGGCTATAAACTCGAGGGAATCTGCATTAAGGAGAATTAAGGTAAGCTTAAGTTCAGAAACAGGTGTAAATAATAAAATGGAGATCGCGAAAATATCGCTTCGCTCTATCTCGAATTTACATGTGCATGTAGCTTCGTTTTCAGGTCATAATAAATCGCTCGCTAAATGCATGCATGAGCTCGAATACAATCGTCTTTAAAACAAGTCAAGTGCGTTTGTTTTAATTTATTTCTCCGATATATTTACCTTAACTTATATAAGCTTATGGCTACGATGTTTGATTTCGTTTTGATAGATTACTGTGGGAAATGATTAAATTTAGTTTTACTCAGGAAACTAACTGCATGCAATAGCATTACACGAGGACAGTGCTAAACCACGAAAACACCGAAACACCGAAACACCGAAACACCGAAACAGCTATTTTTTTCTTATTTTTTTTTAGCGAAACACCGAAACAGCTATTTATTTTTAATGGTTATATTTTGCTGATATAATTATAAAAATTACAATTTCCTCGGTTGTGATTGGTTGAAAAAACTCCTATTTTCCACTAATTTGCTTTGCCAAGTTGTTATCGGACAGTTTGTTATCGGACAGTTCGTTATCGGACAGTTTGTTATCGGACAGTTTAATAAGCCAATCACATTTAAAGTTCTAGTTTAAATCAACCAATCACAGCCTTGGTTAAAATAACCATAGCAAGAGTATGAACACTCTCTCTGCAAAATGGATAATTTTTTCCTCTTCCCCTTGTCCCTTGAACAATGACAGTAATAGAGAAGGCAATGATGATTTTGTTTATCTTATGGCACAAATGTTTTTTGCCAAGAAACCAGACGAGTTCTTTTATGGATATCTTGACAAGTTCAGATGAATTTCAGCCCTCCACTACATCGTTTTAAAACTGCAAACGGAGGCAAACATCCAGCCGACTTCCGGTGAAAATCCGCCATTGTTCGACAAAACACAACAACAACAACAATGCAAGTAGACCAGTCTCGTTTCCCACTTGTGTCGGATGAAGTAATGTCGGAAATAAATGAAACGGCAGCCTCCAAAACAAGCTAAAACACAGCTCGAGCAACCAAAACATGAATGACAGTATGGGCACAATGGTGTATAAAAGCGAGAAACATTGATGTCAACAATCCAGCTCGACAAAAAACATGTGCGGCTGTCACTTCTCCTCCATAAACAAGTCGTTTGCCAATGCACAGTTCGGGGCCAGCTCCGTCAAATCCAGCAGATGTCGCAGCTGTGATGAAAGAGAATGTCTGACCATCAGATAGTTCCAATCCTGAGTGAGTTTGTTCCTTCGAGAACCAGCACCATTAAGCTTTATGCCGTCTTTGCATGGCTACGAAACAGAATATCTCTCGGCGCCATTTCAAGTTTACAACAACTGCGTGTTGAACACGAACAAAGTCGGACAGTGCTAAACCACGAAACACCGAAACACCGAAACACCGAAACACCGAAACACCGAAACACCGAAACACCGAAACACCGAAACACCGAAACACCGAAACACCGAAACACCGAAACACCGAAACACCGAAACACCGAAACACCGAAACACCGAAAACACCGAAACACCGAAACACCGAAACACCGAAACACCGAAACACCGAAACACCGAAACACCGAAACACCGAAACACCGAAACACCGAAACACCGAAACACCGAAACACCGAAACACCGAAACACCGAAACACCGAAACACCGAAACACCGAAACACCGAAACACCGAAACACCGAAACACCGAAACACCGAAACACCGAAACACCGAAACACCGAAACACCGAAACACCGAAACACCGAAACACCGAAACACCGAAACACCGAAACACCGAAACACCGAAACACCGAAACACCGAAACACCGTAACACCGAAACACCGAAACACCAAAACAGCTTTTTTTTCTTCTTTTTTTTTATCGAAACACCGAAACAGCTATTTTTTTTTAATGGTTATATTTTGCTGATATAATTTCCGATGGATCACGTGAAACAGTAGTCCTTATCAAGTTATTTGGGAGAAGCGTTGCGTGACGACACAAACATTGTCTATAAACATGAGCTCGCGATCTTAGATAAGTACTCAAAAAACTACTACCCCAAAAAACTTTAAGGCCACTTGTAGATCCTCCCCTTGTACTAGTGATAAGCGAAGAATGTCTTCCTCGCGTTGGATTTGTTGACATACCATAATCCCGGCAGAATTTGCATTCGGCATACGGACTTTTTAATAATTAGTAAACGCCCAGTTTAAAGCTTTCCGAAGCTTCTCCGTAAGCCTATACCTAAATGGTTAGTGGATTTATTTCCAGTTGTACTGGTTCAGTCAGTAAATTATAACGATCCTCGCAGCGAATGAACGATCCACTTCGTCTTGGGTACGAATGGGGCAAGCTGTGATGTCTGGTGCGCTGCGAATTTTCCGGGAATTTCGGTGGACTTTTCTTGGAAAACAGTGCTAAACAGCGAAATGAAACACCGAAACAGCGAAACACCGAAACACCGAAACACCGAAACAGCTAATTTTGTTTTATGTTTATATTTTGCTGATATAATTTCCGATGGATCACGTGAAACAGTAGTCCTTATCAAGTTATTTGGGAGAAGCGTTGTGTGACGACACAAACATTGTCTATAAACATGAGCTCGCGATCTTAGATAAGTACTCAAAAAACTACTACCCCAAAAAACTTTAAGGCCGCTTGTAGATCCTCCCCTTATACTAGTGTAGATAGTATACATGTACTTTGCTACTTGTTTTTAATTATATTTTACTTCCTTGTCTGATTGTAGTACAATCGAGAAACTTTATTGTTCACTACTTTTGAAGATTGGAATGACACAGCTACACCAGCGGAATAAGTGCAAACTCGTCAACAATTTCAACTCTTTATTTCAATTTTTTTTTATAACTTATTAAAGTAACTAGAGGCGTTTGCAATGAGTAAATATCAAATTAACTACAACTTTTAAATCGTTCCACAGAACGTCCTTTTGGACGTTTACATCACCTGTCATCAGACAGGCAATTAAAGGATATCAAAATTTAACTACAACATAACAGTCGCCATGGCTACAGAACAGCCTTCTGGATTCAGTAGTAATAAGTCAGAATAAGTACCCTAGGCTCAAGTGGAATCTTATCACTTGTCACTGATGGGTGATCATGACGAAATAATGTCAAAATTATATACAAGCTTTAAATGGTTCCGCAGAACATAGAAAAAGTAAAGCAATTGCATTTATTATTATTTATGGATTTGTCATACTACTCTTACCACTATACCGCGACATCCACAATTATTTTTGCCCTCTAAAATTTGAACTCGAGCCTCGAGGCGACTGATTTCTATATCACGTGATAGCCTGATAGCCGTTTTGTTGACCACGCGATCAGTACAGTTGAACTTGTAATGATAGAATTTCAACTCACATTCGCACCGTTCAAGCATAAAAAATCGCCTTCCATGGCTGAAACTTGCTGACAGGGTGAACATGATGATTTTTATCCAAGAAAAACACTATCTGAGCACATCCAAGGCGATATTTATGTGCAGCGAGTTGAAATTCGATCATCGCAAGTTCAAATTTACCGATCGCGTGGTCAACAAAACGGGTATCACGTGATAAGAATTCAGTCGCCTCGAGTTCAAAATTTAAACGGCCGCAGACGGCAAAAAAATTCGTAGGTGTCGCGGTCTAGTGGGAAGAGTAGTGTACCCCGCCCACTATCCACAAGTGGGTTCCCATCACTGTCGATGAAAGAATATCAAATTTTAACAACAACCTTTTAAGTAATTAAAGTACATCCTTATGGGCTATGTTCCTAAGTACACGAGCCTCAATTTTAGTGGAAAACGTATCACCTGTCACTGGCCATCCACGATCGTTATCAAATTTGATAGCCTTGACCAAAACAAACCATCCCAGCTCAAATACGAGGTCACGTGATGTTATTGAGGCTGTCAACTGAGGATGGATGGTCAAGCTTGATTGTATCTAAAAATGATAGATTGCGATTGGTTCTCCGCACGCTTATTTGCTATATAATTGGACCATTGGTACATTAATTGGTACATTGAAATGGGTTCTCTTTAGCTGTTTCTCTAATTTCAAAACTGATTTTCTTTGAGTAAAAAAAGTTTACATACACTCTCGTATTTCTTTAAATCTCGTATTTTGTTTTTAATGTGATTACAGTGCTGCTACTTGGAAGAAGATTAACCAACATTAATTGAGAAAAAAGAATGGCGACCGTTTTATTAAACGGACCAATAACATAAAAGCATCTAGAAAATACATCTACAACTAATTTGGCACCACACAAAGATGCAGACTTTCTGAAAACTGTCATTTTTGATTGCTTGGTTTCGATCCTAAATTTTGAGCGTCGGTGCCAAAGGTCACAACAATAATAATTCACCTTAAAGACGGGATCGGTAGTGTAAAAACAGTCTAGAGGAGCCAGTAGTATCAAACCTTTATAATTCGCTTTCACCTTGTCTGTGTTTTCTGTAGTACTTACAGGAACTTTTGCGGTTTGGAATTTAACAGAAAGAAATTCAAATTTTGTTGTAGATGTATTATCTGGATGCTTCAACGTGATTGGTCTGTTTACGAAAAAAGCTCGCCGTCCGATTGATGACCAATAATGAATTTTCTTCAAGTTGCCCGGTTGAAGTAGTCGCTCAGTAATTGGTAATTGTACGTAGTGTAATCAAAGAAGGAAATAAGCAATCATTAATTACTGGCCAAATTCGTTGCGCAGAGCGTCCTTATGAGCTTGGTTCATGCGAACGTTGATTTCAGGTGGGATGTTGATCTTTTCCCCCTTGTAAGGAGGATCTGCTTTCTCAACACATGATATTTTGAGGTGATAGTGGCAGTCACTCTCTTTGTCCAGCTTCTTCATACCATCCAAAGGGCTCCTGTACGAACGGCGCTCCTTCCTTGCCAGGCACAGATCGAATGGAGGTGGATACATTCGCCCCTGCTCGTCCCTCATCGGTCGTTCGCACTTTCCTTGGCATACTGAAATTCTTCTACTCATCCATTTAAGAAAAAGTCAGGTTTTTCAAAGGGGCTTGATGGTGAAGGAGTGGGAGGTGGTGTAGGAGTGGAGCAATCATCAAATGGACTTGAGTAGTTCTGGACAGTTACTCTCTGTTAAGCGGATTTCCCATACTTCTTTGTTGGCTTGCCACCCTTCCTACCAGCCCCTTTTGGTGTGTCACTCAGCACCATGCCCGCCAAGCTAACAGAAGCTCCCTTACACTTCTTGCGCCAATCAACAAAAGATGGAAGAAGGTTAATGGAGTCTGCTACAGCTACAGTGTGTGAACATATGCGGGTAGACAGCCACATCTTGCATCCATCGTCACATGTGAATCTTCCAGCACTCTCTTTAGTAACAAGGTGTGGTCGCTTTCCTGTTTTACTCTCAACCAACATTGAATCATTGCTTCCAGGAGCATTTACAATGGCATCTGGTTTGGAAACAATCGCGGCTGCTTTCGACCAAATTCTTTGCACTGTTGCTTCAGGAATACCAGGAATTTGCATTTCATCAGCACTGACGACAAGGTACAAGCTGGCCTAGGAGGCTCAGACTGAGGCTGGGGTGTACTGTTCACATTTGCTATGGCACTTGGCACCACTTCAGCCTGCTTATAAAGGATTTTCATCATCCTGAATTTTTTAAGGTGGGCTTCTCGTTGCTCCGCACTCCACCTATGCCATTCTGCTGAATCAACCTGCAGTAAATAAAATAAATAAATAAAATAAATAAAGAAATAAATTCACAAGAACAAGAAATGGGTTATATATCACCGTCTTACAAAGGCAATGTCATTTATACCCTAACTAAACGATAGTTCTGAAAATTAAAAACCATGTTTCCATACAAAGTGACTGAAACAACTGAAAATATTTCTTTAAAGACATGATTACATCAGTCTGACGAAGGGGGGGGGGGGGGGGGTTTATTACAAAATATGACTTCCAAAGGTGGGCTTATTAGATAGGGGAGGCTTAAAGTGCCTATGAAATGAAATTTTCGACCCTTTTCTTACATTAAAAAAATGAAGTCCATGTTACACTGATTCATAATTTTCCAATTTAAGAGCGGCCTTCTGTAATTTTCGCCTAAAGTGTTTTGGACCAGAAAAAATGAAATTGCTCAAACTTTCTCAGAAGAAAGGTCCAGATGAGTAATTCATATCGATATAACTTTTAGTTCAATTGGATTAATATTTTAGCTGTAGCGCGAACATTTCGGTTTCGAGGCTCTCGGACGGGTTTCAGAGGCCATTTCACCACACATTTTGAACACCTCGCCTTGAAAATAAGAGTTACTAAAACTAAATGCTAAGTCATTATTCGGAACAAACAGATGTCAGTTATCAATTTAAGAGGCTGACTGTCGATTTTTATCAAAAGTTGAATATTTTACTGAATTTTGATTGTTTACTCCTTTGAGCCATTTCTGAAGCTCCGATAAAATGGCCAAATTTGAAGGATAATACCTCCAATGATACATGGACTCACTTCATAAAAGTGCACTCCAGTTAAAGAGCAATGTCTCAGCTTCAAATATATGCAATAAAATTTTGGGGCTGTTAAAAATACGACTTTTGGGGAGCGGAAGTGTAAAGGGTACTTTCGTCCACGAACGCCGTCTTCGCAAACAGCTCTACAACGGCAAAATAACCGGATGCGCAAAAGAAAAAATTTAATCCACTTACCTCCTGAAATATCCGGGCCTGGAGATAACAGAATACATCAATTGCATTCTCTGCAGGCTACAAGCACATTTTAAAGGAATTAGTACACCCGGGAGTGGAGAATTTCACTTTCAACTCCGAGGTAGATTACCGAAACCATTGAACTTGCAACTAAAATGTTCGATTGTCACATCAGTCGCTGTTTGTAAGGAATCTTACACTTGTGTGGCAATCTAAACGGGGAATGATTCATTTGTATACTTTCAATAACGTACCTTAAAGCAGGGAAGCCGCTGGTTTTCGTTGAGAATCTGTTAACGGTCGCCAGCAACCCGCCATGATTACTGAGATTGCGTTACACAAACAACAAACACGGGAAACTTGCCGAGCTCGGAACCGGAAACGAGACGCGAACGACTTTGAGAAATAAAGTATAATTTATTATGTATGACTTTGAATTTCTGAGATTCTCAAATGAGTTTCAGCGTTTCCCGTATTCATTTTTTTGGCCGCTGGGATCGGAAATGTAGTAAATATTAATTGCGGTAATCAAAATCTGATGGGTAAGTACCGCATTCCTTTCGTGACAATGAGCTGCATACCGCGGGTCGACAGGTCATGGCGACATGTGGTTACTTCACGTATGTTGGGGGATCATGCGGATCAAGTTCATTAAACCCTTCGAATTCGAAGTGTGTACCAGTGGGGAGCTGTGGAAAGGATGTCAAATTGCATTTAAAATCTTTGGAGGTTCGCGATGCCTCTTTACAAACCGAGGCACAATTATTTCTAGCACGGGCAGGTAATTCGGCTGTATAATGATAAATTATGATACATCTAATATTTCTTTACTGTTTATACCCTTTTTCCAATAAGCTCAGGTGTAACAGCAAAACAAACACCTTGGAGAAATTAATAATAATAATAAAAAATTACTTTTGTTCAGACTTCGCGAGTCCATAAAGATTCACGCAAAACTTTATCCTCATAAATAAAAGGCAAAACACACGACACCCACACACGTGTTTGCGAAAATGTTTCCCGCGGAATTTGCAGGGCACTTTGATTGAGCGATCCTTTCGCGGGCTATTGAGGGTGTATGTAAAACCCGGAACACACACCCGGAACACCCCGGAACACCCCGGAACACCCGGAACACCCCCGGAACACCCCGGAACACCCCGGAACACCCCGGAACACCCCCGGAACACCCCGCGAACACCCCCGGAACACCCCGGAAACACCCCGGAACACCCCGGAACACCCCCGGAAACACCCCAGGAACACAAAAAAATATAAAAATAATAATAAAATAATAATAAATAAATAAAATAAAAACAAATATATTTATATAGTGGCTGAAGTAGTGAAATCGAACATGGTCAGCGGTCAAGAGCCGTTAACGAATCGACTGATACCGAACACTTCCGAAGATGTCCCGAAGATTTCCGAAGGTATATCGAAGACTTCTGAAGATGTTCCGAAGATTTCCGCACGTTTTCAGAAGACCAAATTTTTCCGAAGCTTCTTATCTAAGAGTGAATAAGTGGCAAAGGACCGCTCAAAATTCAAATGTTTGCCAATTGGCCAACGCCACAGAGCGTGACATTGAATTTGAGGTAATCGGAGGTCATTGCCATGTGTGCAATTTCGTAGACAATTGGTCAATCATGTCGTTGTTTTGTTCAGTCGAACCTCCCTAACCTGAGTATCAGGCGAATTTTTCTGCGCTCTCTTTTACTCTTCGGCTTTACGTAAGCGGACACCCTCGGGACCAGAGAAAAATTCGGGTCTTCTGAAAACGTGCGGAAATCTTCGGAACATCTTTGGAAGTCTTCGAGTCATCTTCGGAAATCTTCGGGACATCTTCGGAAGTGTTCGGGACATCTTCGGAAATCTTCGGAAATCTTCTGGGCATCTTCGGAAATATTCGGGGCATCTTCGGAAGTGTTCGGTATCAGTCGATTCGTTAACGGCTCTTGAACCGCTGACCATGTTCGATTTCACTACTTCAGCCACTATATAAATATATTTGTTTTTATTTTATTTATTTATTATTATTTTATTATTATTTTTATATTTTTTGTGTTCCTGGGGTGTTCCGGGGGTGTTCCGGGGTGTTCCGGGGGTGTTCCGGGGTGTTCCGGGGGTGTTCCGGGGTGTTCCGGGGGTGTTCCGGGGGTGTTCCGGGGTGTTCCGGAGGTGTTCCGGGTTTTACATACACCCTCAATAGCCCGCGAAAGGATCGCTCAATCAAAGTGCCCTGCAAATTCCGCGGGGAAACATTTTCGCAAACACGTGTGTGGGTGTCGTGTGTTTTTGCCTTTTATTTATGAGGATAAAGTTTTGCGTGAATCTTTATGGACTCGCGAAGTCTGAACAAAAGTAATATTTTATTATTATTATTAATTTCTCCAAGGTGTTTGTTTTGCTGTTACACCTGAGCTTATTGGAAAAAGGGTATAAACAGTAAAGAAATATTATATGTATCATAATTTATCATTATACAGCTAATTACCTGCCCGTGCTAGAAGTAATTGTGCCTCGGTTTGTAAAGAGGCATCGCGAACCTCAAAGATTTTAAATGCAATTTGACATCCTTTCCACAGCTCCCCACTGGTACACACTTCGAATTCGAAGGGTTTAATGAACTTGATCCGCATGATCCCCCAACATACGTGAAGTAACCACATGTCGCCATGACCTGTCGACCCGCGGTATGCAGCTCATTGTCACGAAAGGAATGCGGTACTTACCCATCAGATTTTGATTACCGCAATTAATATTTACTACATTTCCGATCCCAGCGGCCAAAAAAATGAATACGGGAAACGTTGAAACTCATTTTGAGAATCTCAGAAATTCAAAGTCATACATAATAAATTATACTTTCTCAAAGTCGTTCGCGTCTCGTTCTGGTTCCGAGCTCGGCAAGTTTCCCGTGTTTGTTGTTTGTGTAACGCAATCTCAGTAATCATGACGGGTTGCTGGCGACCGTTAACAGATTCTCAACGAAAACCAGCGGCTTCCCTGCTTTAAGGTACGTTATTGAAAGTATACAAATGAATCATTCCCCGTTTAGATTGTCACACAAGTGTAAGATTCCTTACAAACAGCGACTGATGTGACAATCGAACATTTTAGTTGCAAGTTCAATGGTTTCGGTAATCTGCCTCGGAGTTGAAAGTGAAATTCTCCACTCCCGGGTGTACTAATTCCTTTAAAATGTGCTTGTAGCCTGCAGAGAATGCAATTGATGTATTCTGTTATCTCCAGGCCCGGATATTTCAGGAGGTAAGTGGATTAAATTTTTTCTTTTGCGCATCCGGTTATTTTGCCGTTGTAGAGCTGTTTGCGAAGACGGCGTTCGTGGACGAAAGTACCCTTTACACTTCCGCTCCCCAAAAGTCGTATTTTCAACAGCCCCAAAATTTTATTGCATATATTTGAAGCTGAGACATTGCTCTTTTACTGGAGTGCACTTTTATGAAGTGAGTCCATGTATCATTGGAGGTATTATCCTTCAAATTTGGCCATTTTATCGGAGCTTCAGAAATGACTCAAAGGAGTAAACAATCAAAATTCAGTAAAATATTCAACTTTTGATAAAAATCGACAGTCAGCCTCTTAAATTGATAACTGACATCTGTTTGTTCTGAATAATGACTTAGCATTTAGTTTTAGTAACTCTTATTTCAAGGCGAGGTGTTCAAAATGTGTGGTGAAATGGCCTCTGAAACCCGTCCGAGAGCCTCGAAACCGAAATGTTCGCGCTACAGCTAAAATATTAATCCAATTGAACTAAAAGTTATATCGATATGAATTACTCATCTGGACCTTTCTTCTGAGAAAGTTTGAGCAATTTCATTTTTTCTGGTCCAAAACACTTTAGGCGAAAATTACAGAAGGCCGCTCTTAAGTCATGGTCAAGCGACGAAAAGTAATTTTTTTGACGTCCAAAGTTGGTCCAAAATGAACTTTTCGTGTTCTGGGGCCTGGAACTAGTGACGTCATGAGTTGTGCAGACTTGCGGAGACGCTTTGAGACGCTTAGTATTTTCTCGTAAACTAACCACTTTTTGAGCTATATTATTAGCAGTTTTGCTCAGTTGAAAATGTCCTCCGACGATGAATTATCAACTTCTGCATCATCTTCGTCTGATGTGGCGTCATTGCATTCAGAGGAAGAAGGCGAGGGTTCGATAAATTCGATCGTGCAACCCTATCAAGACGAGCCTTTAGCCGACTTACCAGCTGATGAAGACACGCAAGAGGAAGACGATGAAGACGACGAGGATGGCATACGATTCGCAACGTTAGAAGCAAGGTTTAATAACAAGGAATCTGTTCGTGATTGGTAAGCTGTTCTTCATTGTAAACAAAGGTCTCAAACACTTTGAAATTTATTTCGCTTTGGGAAATTGCTCTCGCGTGTTATTTTCACGTAAGTCGATCTTACGTAAACACACAATTGCGTGCAGGAATTACCGCGTGTAGACGAATCCTGTTTCCTTCTGTAAACCCTGCAGTCGAGCTAACATTTTTATATCTTTTTCTACGAGTGATAAAATGACTGAAGGGGTACTTCAGTATGTATGTACCGGTATTCAATCCGGCAACTTTACCCGTTCTCGATATTTATTTCTTGTCGATAGCTTTGGCTCTCGCTCCGTCTTTGTTTTTCATCGATCGCTATCGCTTTCACAGCTCCACAACTTGTGAAACCGGGCGTGAAAAATGTTTTTCTTTAGTATTCATCGTTCGGTTTTATTTATATGGAGATTTGTGGACTGGCCTTTTTTCATTCGAACCTTTACAGGTGTTTGTGTGGCGGCAAATGCAAGTTGAGCACTTAGCAGATGCAAGGGAATACCGATGTTGCAGAGAAATCGGTGCGGCCTCTCGGATCATGACTTTTTGATGGCAGTATTGAAAGTATTTTCGTGCATCACACAACACACAGACTATGCTGCTATGAGTAACAGAGAGGTGTTGAAACATGTTGCCCCAATGATTCGCGACAAGAATGGAAAAACCTATCGTCGTCGTGGCAACCGAAGCGAGAATGAGTAAGTTCTTTTTCGATAAAATAATACGTTTTCCAGGGTTTTGAAGAATATATTTTTTTATAATGTTGGATATGGTGATTGTCCCGTATAACACTGTCTACACAATACTTATTCTGTTCTTTTCATTTATTTTTAAGTTTACTTCGAGCTGTGGGATATAGATGGCTTGTCAGATTTATGTGTGGTTATCTTGGTTGGGACAACAGCAGACCACTGTCCTGCCTGTATTTACCATGACACGAGGACAAGGTACCCCGCTACACGCTTGCACGGGTATGCTACGGCAGAAGAGAGAAGCTAATCGATTACGAAGACTCGGAAGACAATCAATGATCTTGACAAAACTTTTCATTGGTTGCAACCCCCTAACTGTAAACTCTCTAATGTAATCAATGCATGGTTCAATTCCTACTTTTACCATCCCCCCAGGGCACACCCCCCAGGGATTTGACATTTTTCTTCACTTGGCGTCCTATTCCCCACCCCGGTCACAAAAAAAAAGAGGCAATTCCCCACCCCCAGGACACTAAGAAGTGCATGACTAGATACTTCAATTATCCTCACCCCCAGGACACGACTACTTGCAAAATTTCCCACCCCGGGGCCACAAGTGCTGACTTTGTCCTCGGGGTTTGCCCGGGGGTGGGGGGATGGAATTGAAACATGTGTAAGTGCCAATTATTGACTGAAAAATATGATTATTTCTTTTCTTTCATTCGGTGTTCTTCAGACAAAGCGTATTTTGAAATGTCCACATTTTGTATTTCATCAGCCACTCCTTTTATTGTAGATATGTCAGTGGTGGACCTGGCAGGTAAGGGCCCATATTTATTTGACCTCCACCCCTTTTTAGGACTTCTAGATCCAGCCCTCCAGTTTGTAATTTCGTAAAGGGGGTATCAAATCATACATGTACACTTTATATTTGTGCATGCAGTGATTATTGAATTTCAAACAATTGCCCACAAAATAACATTAAAATCCCAAGGACCAGTCATTTCTATGTGGTACTATCCAATGATCACATTTCTATTGGGCATCTACATCTTTACTGGTGCCTTTACATACATGTACAGTCAAAGCTCCCATAAGTCGACACCCTGGGGAAACAGAAAAAGTGTCCACAACTGGAGCAACATGAATGTATAAATTATACAGAGTTTGTATGAGCTAGAGTTCAAACAGGGTTTTGTCAAGGCAGCCGTAAGTAGAGCTGTCCACTTACAAGAGTGTCTGCTCAGATAGCTTTGATTGTAGTCTCTTACATGTATGTATGTATATCTTGTAATTTCACTTCTCAGGTATGTTAGCAATTTCCAAATTTCCAAAAACAAATTATTGAAAAAATGCTAACTGACAATGCTGAAATACTTTTACTGTAAATCCTTTGAATAAGCAATTCACATAATATTTAGTTTATTGGTGTAGTATGATGGAACATTCTTATAAGTTCTCACACACAACTGAGAGTCATGGTTAACCAAACCATATAAGTACCTAGACTCTAATGCACTAAGCACCCTGCAGGCACCCATCTGCTTATAGGAAAAATGTTTTCTGCTTAATTTGTTTTCCTCACTCAGTGAAAAACAACACTCATGTATTTCAGCACACTTGACGGGAGAATCAAAACAAAGGAGTACATGTAAGAAATATTCCACCATGCTACACAATACCCCAACCTACATGTATTAACCAGCAGGGTATGGTGATCCTTGAAATAAGAACAAATGAATAATAATTAAATTTATGATGTCATGCGATAAGAAGACTAGTAAATAATATTGCAGCAGCTTCATTCAGACAGGGAACTTTCTTCAGCTATTGCAGCTTCACTGACTGGGCAGTGACCTCGAGGATGGCCTCTCATTGGTCTGCCACATTTGCTGCAATTCCGTGCCTTCTTCTTTGGCGGCGGACCTGCTGATTCATGAGTCTGGTCCTGCTGAAGTGATTCTTGGTCTTCAGCTATAAATAAATTCATAAAGCAACCAATGTCAAATAACCTGACAATGAATCATAACTGACAATAACAGTTCAGCAATTCTTCATTCACAACATAAATATCTCCTTTATTTAGTTTGTCTGAAAGTCTAATTATTCTATAAATCAATTTTTGTTTTCCATGCAACCTCGATCTTCTCAGAAACAGATACATGTCTGTTCACACAAAAAAATTACCAGAGGGAAATAACTCTGTCCTGGTTCTTTTCCTTTCTGCTTGGCGCTTTATTGCCTCGTCCCGTGGAAGTCTTTCTGGAAACTGCCTGTTTAGTGGTTCAGGGACTCTCTCTTGGTATTGAGCCATAATCGCTGATAATGTTGGCAGAGGCAAAACTAAACATGAGCTTCTTGATCTCTCTCACATACTCTGCAAATACAGATGTGGAGTGAGAGTGGCATGCTTCAACAATAATAATTCTAAATCTTGTTTACACCTGTATACCCTAGATCAGGATGGTAGTTTTCGAAAACTAAAACATAAACAAGATGACTTTAGAGAGAGAACGCTTGACATGACACGTAGCTTTTCTCAGATCACGCTAACAACCACTGACACGTCAACTCCGCAGCGGAGCGAGAACAACACGCGATCTTTTTCCCGACTAATTATAAGACGGATTTTTTAAAGGTGAATACGTTTTTGTATTAAAAGATATATTCGACGAAAATATATTCGACGAAAATGCTACTTAGGCCTGAAATTTGAAAACTGAGTATTTGTGCTCTCGATTCTCAGTATGATATGCACGTGTGTAAGCAAAACAAAGAGCGTTATATTATTCCTACTTTACCTGTCTTCGTTCTCTATCACTTTGTTCCTGAGGAGGCGTACATTGTGCAACATCAATTGTGGGCACTGCATCTATATTAAGACGCCTTTTCTTGCGATCTCCTTCGTCAACATTAATATCCAAACGCCGGGAAAAGCATGTTGGTTCAAAATGGACCGAACACAGTACAGACGTCTTTGTAGCTTTGAAGTTGGAACGGTGTTTCCGTACAAATCGCTCCCATTTGACCCTTCTGGCTTCATCTTTTGGGAAAAGGTGCATCGAAATACCTTCCGTGTATGATGTATTTGTGCAGCTTACCAACCAGGCCCGCCGGCGACGCAGTACTTTCCTCCCCTTCGTAAATCCATCTCGGCGGCCATAGTGACTACGAAGGTCTGCAAAACTCCTGACGTCACAAGTCCTAATTTGCATATTTTGACCGCGCGCTTTGTTGTCGCATATTTTTGGCTCAAATTGGCCAACTTTGAGGTAAGAAAAAAAATAGATTGCGCGCTTAACTATAGCTAAAATTGGAAAATTATGAATCAGTGGAACATGACTTCAATTTTTTAGTATAAGAAAAGGGTCGAAAATTTCATTTCATAGGCACTTTAATAGAGAGGGGGGCTGAATAGAGCTTTCACGGTAGTTCCGTATGAATTTTACGAGTGGTCTATTTCCAGCAAAACACTCGTGTCTATATAATATTTCTTAATATTTCTAAACTTATTGAAACAATATGAAACGTTCCGTCTTTTGAAACATTTCAGACAATAGTTCCTTATAAAACTCAAATATTTCCCCCTACCTCCAAATGTTTGAATTCGTCGGACAGGTAATACTCCCCGGCACCATAGACTGCCCGTTCGGCTTCAACAAGGCTTTGTTGGACAAAGGACCTCAGCTCGGTAATAAAAGCGGGAATCGTGTTCTTGCTGAAATCCACCCAGTCTTTGAGAACAAAGTTCTTGCTTTTCATTTGCGTTGTCCGTGTAGGCCTTGGGAGGGGAACCCAGTTGAGCAGCTTCCCTTACTGGTGCTATCATGCTGGTTTTGAATGTTTCCGCCTTTCGCCGCATGAACCAGAGTGAAAACCAGGAGCAATACGCTCCCATTTATCCTCCAACTGAGCACTTTTTGTGTCGAAGTCTTTGCAATTTGCTGCATCCACCAATCCTAGAATCTGAGTACAAATATGAATGACGACTAATGAGAAAAGGATATATTTCGCTCACTCGTATAGATTTATGGATCGGCCACTTTCATCCTTGTTATATTATTAAAAAAAAAAAACACAAGGACATCAAACCACATGACCATGCATATTTTCTTGTTTAAATTAGAGAAAAAATATACTGAATGAAGCAAGGGAGAAATGTCATATAAATATTATTGCTCTCGGGCTAAAAAAACAGGCTTTTGAAAATTTCTGCATTCTGAATGGTTCCCTACAAATCAGTAACCCTCGGTTAATTAATTAATTAAGAAAGAAGTCAACCCGACCAAAATAACTATTTTTTAATGGGGATGTTTGTCTTTTTATAAATCCAGTGGCTGAGTATGTTTACAAATCGACGGCATTTTCATGGTCTACACTATTTTCAATTAAAAACTGGAACATTGGAAAATGCATTCCCAGAGTCAACCTCGTTCCCAGGGTCTCTCTTCTTCCAGCCAAATTTCACGTGTCTCCCAGAATCTGGGAGATTACAAATAAACTACTCGAGGGAGGGGCAGCTAAGTGTGAAATTTGTCTCTACTGAGTGTTGTAAAAATACGTGGTAAACACTTCGGTTCCAAGATGCCAAATAAATCGTCTGCTAGTACTGTATGTTAAAATTAGAGTTCCTGCAGGCAGTGTGCAAACCGGTTGGCGATGTAACTTGCTTTGGCTTAAAAAGAGATCTTAAAACGACCGCAATGTGAACAGTGGCGGTTTCGCAAGCGCGACAAAGATTCGTAATTATAGGAGTCCTCCCTAGGGTTTAAAAATGTCACTTAGACACGTGACCAGCCTGAGCCAGGGTCTCTTTTCAATCGCTTTTGGCGGGAAGAAGAGATACCCTGGGAACGAGGTCAAATATGGAAACTTTATTGTAACTCCCTACAAGGGTTTTTCAGTTACATAACTACTCATAACCTACATTATTAAGCCCCCCTCTCTTTCCCCCTACTTATAACTACTTATAACTGGTAACTGAATGACCGCTGACCGGTGATTCGGCGACATCTCGGAATGTTCATTTGATTACGTTGTCTGGTATTTCTCAGAGGAGGTTGATCACTGACCGCAAAGCATGCTGGTCCTAAATTGTTGCACGCCTCATTTGCCACTGCAGGTCGAGCTGTGCGGAGCTCCGGAGCTCAAAATCAAAACAATGGGAGTCAGCAAAGGGCTCTTAAATTTGCTGAAGCCTATTCAGGAGCGAATACATATAAGTGATTTCAGTGGCAAGACAGCATACTGCATCTTACTTAGAAGTATTTCGACTTGCGCTCGAGATTTGGCATGAAAACCTCGAGGTAAGGATTTTCTCACCTTGGTTTTTATCAATCGATTTGTTTATCTTTTTAAAACATAAGCTTACTGCCTTTCTTTTTACCATGCTGTAGGTTTGTGCATTAGAGTACATAGATGTTATTGAACTAGCGTGAGGTCCGTATTGGGAAAATATTGGTCGAGTTCTTTTTTTGCAAGTTTATGGACCGAGCCGAAGGCGAGGTCCAATAAACTTGCAAAAAAAGAACGAGACCAATATTTCCCAATACGGACCGAACAAGCTAGTTCAATAAAGTTTTTATTATAATGGCTTTTTAAAAAAACTTGCTGATAAATTAATGCAACCATTCTCGGCTAACGCGCGCGCGCCAAAGCTAAGCATAGTCTTGCATTTTTCAGGCCACTTTGCGAAAAGTTTAACCGAAATTGTCCGCCAGACACGAGGAAACATGTTTCTACTTAATAGGAAAACAATTTTGCAAAATACGGTCCGTATGACCAAAATATCGGTCCGTATTGTAAAATACGGACCGCTCAGGGAACCAATCAGAATGTTCCTTTTCGTCGTGGACCAGTTTGCCATATAATAAATCCATTTATTGCTGGATAATAACGTAAACCCAGCTGTTGTGTTCGACGGCCATGAACTTCCAGGAAAAGCCGGCGTCGAAGCAAAGCGTAGAGTAAGCTTACCACGAATATATTATGTCTGTTTATATTTATTTTTGTTCTCATCTCGATCGAAACTGTGTACTCAAACTCTATTTGGTTAATAACACCAGGACAGAGAAAGTAACGTGAGTGCTGGGCTTCGGCTAGAAGAGAATGGAGAGCTTGAAGCAGCGGAAACGTTTTCAGAAATGCAGTGGATGTCTCTTCTGAAGTGGGTTCCGAAGTCATTCAGGTGATTTCAATGATTTGTAGTGTGAAATGTACAGCAGTCTGAACAAATAACAATTTTGAATAGGACTTTTTGGACGATCAGTTTTACATTAGGGGGCAATCACACATTGCTTGGAGCCCACTACAACTGCTAGACATAGATCAAAGTTTATCATGTTGGAATAAGTGAGTACGGAAAATTTGTTTAGTATTATAGGTTTTGAGTTGCCCCCCCTCCCCCCCCAGGATCGATCAAAAGTAGAATTTGATTCTTTATGTTGTCATATTAAATACAGACATAAACATTTTTTAAAGGAGTCATAATTTTGGAAAAAATAATAATAATTAAATTGTTTGTAGATCATCATGGACTCAAAATGACAGTTTCAAGTGTTGGTGAGGCGATATCCTGGACCATCCCCTGTTTTCCAGTACTTGCCATTGACTTCAAATCTGCAGTATTTTTACTTGATGGGAAGGAAGTACGGGGTCTGATTTAAAAGTGCCATGCTGACCTCTCACTTTCAACACAAGGAAATTGTTTGTACAAAGCAGTGTACAATTCAGGTTGAAACTATATGAAACTTCTTCTCACAAGTATGGGAACATGGGAGCATTATGTGTTCATTCAAAAAGTCGTGGGTGTCTTTGTAAAGTCGTTTCTTTTGACTGGCAAGTCATTAGCTTGTCGTAATTATTGTTCGCCTTTCAATAATGTACAGAATTCTATCAAGTTTTTTGAAGCCGTTTGAAGTTACTTCTGTTTCTTATTAGTAGAAGTTTGTGCTGTTTTTAAGGCGCAGTCTACCTGAAGCCATTTTTTCCGCCACTTAACATGGGTTTAATGGAATATCTCGTTCGCGTTCAAGTAATCTTTTCCAAAAACTCTCTCACTCATCCCATGAATCTATGTTATGGGGTTTTTGTAAATTTTTGGGGATGATTTTTGGGTATATTTTGGGGAGGAAATAGTTTTTCTCTTCTCTTCTCAAACAGTATCGGACGAATGCTCACGTCACTATAATTCCTCAAAGACGGTCAACCGGACCGCCTCAGATCCTCTTTCTCCTTCAAAACAGGCCTCGGTCTCGGGTTCTCCCTCTCTCTCGCGGGAGTCGAAGCACAGCATCAAACCGAAAAGACATCACCAACTCACTCTCTTGCTCATCGCACCCAAATGCCTTCTCAAATAGACATTTGTCCCCTCCGGCAGTCTCCCAGACTCCTCTCGGAATTCCAAAGAGCGCCAAAAGATGATTCCTAATCAAATACGTCTCGAAATCTGGTCCCTCGATCCAGCAAGGCTCCAATAAGACATGATAACCATTCAGGAAAGTAGGAGCAGAATCCAGGAGATTTTTTTCCCCTCCAAGTCCTGCCTCTCAAATCTCTAGAGCTAGAACTCTCATAACGCCTCGCTGCAACTCTATCCTCGTCTCCTCAACAGGCCGCATCTCCCCTCCATCAACCAAGCATGTCTTCTCCCCTTGGTGTCGAAAAAATCCCTCCTCTCATTCATATGTCGTCAAATGATCCCTGAGAGTTTCAACTTCCCATCTCGAGAGTCTCGACGAACGAACGGCGCTCACCTGTACACCCTATCCCGCTAACCACACACCGCGAACCTCGGAGGCAGAACAGGATTCTAACCCTGCGTCCATATCGGGGTTATTTCATCATCTTTCTCCCAAAAAAGCTCCAGGGTTGTACACTCTCCTTAAAACACCACGGGTTTGCTAGGGCGTCTCATCTCTGACACATATGAATCTTCTCAGCTTCAAAGCACTTCAGTACTAACTATCCTCCAAAACCCTCCGCTCCAGAATGTCCGCTCCTCGTCGTAACTATTCTCGATGGCTCCGTTCTCCTCATCTCCCTCTCTCCAGCCCGCTCTCAGCCTCTCCGCCTCTCCTCTCTCCCATTAACGGCGTCTCAAGTCGCGCCGCCGGCAACACACCCTTCCGCACGTCAACTGACTCAAGTTTCATGACGTGCAACCCGCACAACGTTTTTCTCTCGGGCACGCTCGGCCCTCTCCGCACCAAGGTGACATCTTCTCTAGGCCCGTGAGACGTCTCTCCCGGTTTCTTCAAATTAGACACCCTCGAAAACGCTCCAGAAGTCCCACTCTCACATGATCGAGAGGAACTCGCCCCGGTTCGCTACCAGTCCATAGATTTCTCCTCTCGAAACGAATCATAATTTTCTCATCACCTCGGATAGCATGACGGTACAAGCTTTTCTCCCCTCAGAAATCCCTCCCAACTATTGCGGTCGACTCAAACCCTCCTACTTCTCCTCATGCCGCCGGACTGTGTCGTGTATACTCCAGGTCTGAACTCACTCTCCAGAGTTTTTGTATCTCTCATTTCTCTCATGGTATCTTCTCGCCAAGTATAAATCCCTGCGTCTGTTTCTCGCAATAGAGCTCGACCGGCTTCTCCTTCACTCCTCCAGCAAACAAAGGTTTGTCTCTCAGATTCTCCGCTTCTCTATTCTACTCAAGAAAGCGACTGTCAGAAGACAACTCTTCTTCGCGCCAACTAATCTCGCCCCGCACCTCGAAATTTCTCTTCATTGTTCATCTTAACACCTCTTTTCTCCACTTATAACACCAATTTGATCTCACTCTCCCGGCTTTAATCCCCGAAATATTAATTTCGTAGGTGGTTTGCGGTTCCATCCTCACTCCCTTCTCCCCTCACGTCTCCAACATCAACAAGTCCCCCCTCCTTCTTAAACTCTGGACTCGTCAAAGGATACAAACCCCTACCTCTCTCAAAGTCTCTCTCTCTAACTCTTCAAACTCCCGTCACTGTCCTTTCCTCCCATTCATTCTTCCTCCCAAGGTCGCATCACTATTCAGTTTCTTCTTAGGCAAATCAGTACTCAATCCATGCTCCCTCTCCGTTCCTTTTACTTCTCCTCTCCTATACTTTCGGCATTTCTTCAAACACTGGCTTATCGTCTTCTCTCTCTTATTTTGACCATGCTATTTCTCCTCTTCACCCTCTCCTCATTATTTTTTCTTGGAGCTGTAATTCTTTCTATCGTCTCTCTCCATTATGATATTTCTGAAACTTCTTGAATTTTGTACCTTTCTCTGCCTCAATAAATGTCTTTGCTCTCTCCTCACGTCTCTCTCACTCTTTTCTCCTTTTTCTCAGGATTGTTACCTCTTTTTACCTCATAGCTCTATCCTTCTCTCTAAACGATAATGTTTCTACAAAAAATAACTCTACCTTTTTCTCTCATCTCTATCTCCCTCCCAGGACTTCCAAAAAAATCTTCTCGCTCTTTTCTCACTTTTTCTCGACGTAATCAAAATACGTTCTCGCCGCTATCCCTTCTCCATCATAATTAGTCCGAAATGTTATTCAATGAGTTACTCGTTCTCACTCTTTCTCTCTCCTCGATCGTCTCTCAATTCTCGAGGAAAGCTCCATAACAGTTCGTAACACTCTCTAACCCCCTCGAATTTTCACTTCTGATGAGTAACCAGGCACGTTTCGTACTCCTATATTTTCATCAGCACATCTCTCCTCCATATAGGGTGAAGAGGGGATTTAGTCACATCTCTTTCTCGAGGCGAGTATGAATTCGGATCCTCTAATACTTGAATATGTATCAACTCGGAGCCTTCCTACGTTCGTATCACAGAAATCTCTCTCTTTCGAATCGGGGGTTTTCCAAGTGGTATAGTCAAGGATTCTTGCTTTCTCTTCTTCTTCTTCTCTCTCTTCTTTTCTTCTCTTCTCTCTCTCTTTTGCTTTCTCTCTCTTCTTTTCTATCTTCTCTTCTTTTCTTCTCTCCTTTTCTTCTCTTCTTCTTCTTCTTCTCTCTTTCTTCTTTCTCTTTCTATTTCTTTCTTTGGTTCTTCTTCTTCTCTCTTCTTCTCTTTCCCTTCTCTCTTCTCTCCTTCTCAATCGCAATTGTTCTCCCTCATCTCCATACTTGACTTTTCTCTCGACACTCGCCTCCTTCTTTCTTCTCCGAAAACCTATCAGATGAACTAACCAGAGGTGCTAACACATATTACTGACAAATTCTCCCTTTCTCGCTTCTTTTCT